>JAQQSE010000152.1:0-600000 GCA_035772565.1 Antheraea assamensis
ATTAAAATCCAATACATAGTTTATTAGCACTCACAGACACAGAGACGACTCGAGAAACGTCTTTATTCTGTAATAATTTATTTTAGATCGCAATGCGTTCAAAAATAATATTTTATCAATTAGACACACTGACTCTATATCAATTTGATATTTTCTGTAGCCCATTACGTGTGTTACTATTTGAAGCGCATTTTATGACTTGTTTATTACGAAAAAATAGTAGAATTCAAAATTTACTAAAAAAGTAATTTTCTATCAGCTATAAGTAATATTACTAAAGAAATATTTAATTACTATCCGCTATAAATAGAAATTATCTTTGTTGCTTCAAACAATAAAGTCTAAGTCTAAGAATGTTTTGCATATATCGGTCATATCGTTACGTAATAATAGGCACAGCTGAAAGTGAGGTGAATAAACTTCGACCATTACAAAACCGTTGGCTTGTCTTTGGCGCTCACTGGCAAGGGAAGGCCCGCCCCTGGCCGCACCACAGCGATAATGTTTTGGCGGGAATTGCTTGCTGAATTATACCTCATGTTACTAAAATTCAATACTTTGAAAAGTTTTAAAACCATTACTGGTTATGTTCATGTTCTAAAAAATAATATTCTATTATTAAACGTAACGTACGTCTAGGTAATTTAAAACTCAAAATGTTAAGAATTTGTTCAGTTACATTATGACGTCATACCGATTAAACCGTCGAATTGCTCGGCACAAGGGGCATGAAAGCGGCAGAGGCGGGAAGGACAAAAGATGCGCTTGTTCTGTTAGGCGCGAAAGACTGTTTAGAGATATTATGAAATATTCGGTTGATTACTCACTACCAAATATCTTTACTTTTATAAAGTGTCTATTGTTATTGGTAATCGGGTCCGAATAGACGTCTAAGCTTAGACATATTGATGCATGTAACATATTTTTATAAGAATATCTCAATCAGAATGATGTCAGTTTTAATATTTATTACATTGCTACTTGGGTGCAATGAAGAAATATAACATTATTTTAGTACAATTTTATTTATGAAAACAGTTTATTCAATGCGTCATGCGTTCAAACAAAGCTTTTTTAAATATCAGTATCTAGTTTAGTTTTAGTTTTTTTGTCTATACAATGTTTAAAACAGTAAAAACTTAATATAACTATCGTTAATAATCACACTATTCATAGACCAATGAAGTTTGAAATACGTTATAATTGCTCATTTTTATTTCTTTTATAATTACTAATTAAACATTAATTCTAACAAACCTAAGCCTGTACAAAATTAAAGAGAATGTTATCAAATGAATTACGTAATGTTAAGCAACACATTACATCTTATCAATCTCAATGTCTATTTATCTATCGTTACAATTTAACGTACAATATAAAATTAACTACGTGATCCCATGACGGAATAATTGAGAAGTGTTTACATTAATTGTTATAAAATAATGATTCTACGGTGTAATTAACACATAGCTCTTATTAGCATTACGGTTAAATTACGATGTAATAATCTACCAGTTATAGTGTTTATCCATAACTCCGCGATTGCGTCATCGAGCAACGTTACATCACCCTGTCATATTTACGCGGGTAACATTTTTTGATTAGCATGTTGTGAGGTTCTCTGGGGTACTTATATACCCGCATATATATTGCGAAGTTTCTCTCTGGAAAATGTCTAGAATATCTCAGCGGTTAGTATAAATATACTACAGGGGCAGGTTTTATTTCAATTGTATTGATAAACATTGCAATATTATTAAAATTAGTTATTTATAATGAACTTCAAGCTTAATCAGTTTTATGTACAAAATAATCTCATCCCTAGGTTAGCGCCATTATTGATCGTATTGTGCGCGTGAAATAATTTCACGAGACTAATATCAACGGTTTCTACACACGTGTTGATTAAAACTTGCATGTCATGGTGAGTACAAATAAATATCGTTCCGGCATACGTTTTTGAGTTTGTTCAGAAACTTTTGACGTGACCTTGACACTGGATTTAAAAAAATATTTTAAGCTTAATATTATCTTTTAATTACAATGAAAGAAAAAAAAATGGTTTTACCATAAAACTTATATATGTTTTTTTTTCATAAATTTCAATACTAATAGTATATTTGTAAAGCTCATACTATTAAATATACAAACTGAATTTTAATCAGTTTTTATTATAATTTTAATAATTCTCACATATAAAAACTCATTGTATTGTTACGTCATGATTATCGCATTTTGGTATCAGCTGCAGTGTTTGTTGTAATCAAGCAGAGCTATAGATATAAATATTTGACTGGAGTCGTGACCAATATGCAAATGTTGATAAACCGATCATAGCGAATTGTTGTAGTTAATCGTAACTGCTACCTTATAAATATGTTTACTTATGTAAATTTTATATCTGTGTTATATTTCTCTTGCATTAAAATATAGGCATATCTCTAACGCTATCTTTTAATTATTAAGCTTCTTGAGTTATATCTAAATAACATAGAACAAAAATGTTTATCTTGAAACGCTTACAGAAAGTTTGCGAAGGTATATGTCTATCACCCAAAGATAACCTTAATACTTATAAAAAAATATTAAGGTTATTAGTGCAACAATATTTTGACCAATATAGTACTTAATTCTTATTGAATAATCCAATTATTGTCAATTGCATCGCATAAATTTCTATGATTATCTTATAAGATATGACAGGTTTAGTATTACAGAATACAAAAAAAATGTTTCGTAAAGATATAACTGTACAAGACAAAAATGCAATTAAACAAATTAGAAAAATCGTTCACAATCTATCCAGCAACGAAGAAGGTAACAAAGAGAAAGAAACTTTTTCACGCATAGCAGCTCACGGGTAGTAGCCAATATGTATATAAATCTATTTATTGGCTTTATAACAGTTATACCATACATTTCATTATCGTTATATTCATTACCATTTCGTACCAATTATCAGTAACTTTCCTAGAGACAATTAAGTACACATATATCTTAACAACATGAAGTAAACAGAGTAGTATTAATGTCTAGCGCATAACGACAAGGAACACCCTGCACAAGAACGTATTTCCCGCCAACACGTTATACCATGTCCGTTGCCCTGCTCCCGCGCAATGCCTCCCGCCCCCCGCCCCCCACGGCCCTTGTCGCCACCCGCAAAATGAACGATCGTTATATTCAGTTGGTGTCGGCATTACATCATAAGCGTTTACCGAGTCGAGTGTTCAATGACCCGAATACATTCCATTTAACAAATGACATAATAATATAGCCGAACTGTGCACTACGTTTCTGATGTCAATTTATCAGTTACTTTAGAATAATTCGAAATATGTACATATACATGATATTAAATTACTTAATTTAGTAAATTCTAGATTCCACAGTAGCCAATTATATAATAATAATTTAAGGCCTTCTTCACTCTATAAATACAATATTTAAAATAAAACAAAGTCATAGTTCGTATCTTTGTTGTACCTTTATTTGTGAAGTACGTACCGAATTTTAATACACTTTTAACTGAAGATTACAATATTACTCCTGCATCTTGTATGATACAGCTAAGCACTGAGATTTCAGTATATTTGTATAGTTTTACGTACTAAATAGGCAATGTTATAATTAAATTTTAAGTAATTGATTCGTACAAAATAGCACAACTGTTTTCATTACGTCTTGTCGTAAGAAACATTCCTAGTACAATAATTGACCGAAAGTTTAGTGCGTGTTCATAATATTTTCAGTAATGTTTCTTTAGATTTGATATATGAATATACTAGAATTAGCCCATGGCTTTGCGCGCTTTTTTATGCAAAAAATATTTTTGACTCGTTGTTTTATCTCATTAAAATATGGGTTCATTCAATTATTTCCGAGATATTAGTACTCAGTTTATAGATTATCATTTTTGAAATGACATATAATTCCAGTGTACAAAATTAATTTAAAATCTGTACAGTGAATGAAATTGCATTTTTATTTATGATCATCATTATAAAAATAGTTAAAAAATAGAATTGTTATTATTGATATTTATACAGATTGTAGTACTTTTTAATTTAACAGGGGTAACATTATTGACTGCTGTTGAAGAAAAACGTCGTGAGAAAATCGGTACGTAGGGAATGTTGAGGAAAAGGAATAATGGAACGAATAAGAAATGTGAAATTCTTTATACTTAACACAACTCTACGTCGTGGGTTGGTAGGGTGCTTACGCACATACCTTCCTTTGGAAAGAGGCCTTTGACCTTGCAACGGGTCGCTTATATGCAGATGTGATATCATTGTACAAAATTTTATTAAATAGATTGAGTAGATGCTTTACCTATTTCTGTATTCATTTACAATTCTTCTTCGTTATTATTAAGAAATGATATTAGTTTCTCATGTGACTTCATTGGAATTGATTTATTCGTATTTAACTCCGGGAATACTAACAGATAGTTAAATTTATTTTTTTACGCCGTAGTTGACCAGTGGCCTTTATTACAGGTATCTACAAAATAAGTTTCGAAATAAATAAATTGTACAATCTGAATTTCGAATTTAATAATATATTCAGAATCACTCAACAATTGCAGCTGGTAAGCTTTTCATTAATTACAAATACACGGGTTGATTTCGAAATGCATGTAACCATACAAAAGTCAAAATTATTTTCTTTGAAGACAAAAAGTGATATACGAAATTATTTTGATAAAAATTAGATAAAACATGAAATGTGTATTTTAAATTCAGTACAAAATATAAATGTATGATTGATTCACTTTTTTAGCAATAATGTCTTCCATATGAAGGTTAGATGTTGTCGTTGACTTTAAAATTTATTCGACAAAAACATAATATTTAATAAAAAAAAAATATTAATACATAATTTATAAGTTTTATTTGATTCACAACTTGTTTTGTTTCACAACACTATCAATATTAATACACACAGTAAGGTTTTAGTTTAGGGAATATTAAGTAAAAGTCTTTATCTAACAATAAATAGGTTAGAGAGTAGACTTTGTGCAAATACATTTAATCATTATATTTGAGTAAGCTTACAACGTCACCGTAGGTACTTACGAAATAACAAATTATAACGGTCATTATAATCAAACACGCGGAGCTGACTCATCACTCGCGTATTCAAATACCACGTCTGTGAGCAACTCGAAGAAAAATGTCCTTATGAAACTATAGTAATATGGGAGTTCATTTTATAAGTTCGCCTGGTTAGTTTCTTGTTTCAGTTTGAATATATTTTATTTTTCCAGCTAACTAACCTATTAAACTTATAGGCCTTCACGGCTTTACAAAGACAGTTTGAAAATATTTTACTAAGTCTGAATGAGTGTAGTGTGGCAGACGCACTATATGTTTAAAGTATTTATGCTTTTGAACACATTAATATTTATTATGAGGCAATATTGTGGTTACAAGGTAAATCCTTTAAAAGTCAAGAGAATGTATTTTTTTCGGCTTATATAAACAAAGTAAGTGGATAGTAAATGGATAAGAATCTGAAATGTATGAGTGACTTTCTGAGATGACTTTTTCTAAGTTTAGTTTTATGCAAATAATTAATTACGTACATCGTTTCTTTTTCAATTTTTAGGGTTCACAGTTTGAAATAACGTCTACAATATTTTTTAGATATTTGACGCTACTTACAAATTTGTCCTCAAACATATAAGCAAAGTTGTAAACGTTATAATGAAGTTCATTTAGAAATTACTTCAATAAATTTAAGTCTAAAATTTTGCTTTTAATGAAGCATATAGTATATAAATAACTATTATAGAATAAAGTCGTATTTCGTGTTTATCTGTGTTTTTTTAGTAGATTAGAACTTACTAAATAAGTTATTGCGTGAAGGTAACTACGTAACTTGTACGACTTTGGTAATTTATAAATGTTGTTTACATATAATGCGACGTTAGTGCATTAAGCCTGTGCAAAACTGGGGCATTTAGTAAGTCTTGAATATGTTACAAAGAAGAACATTTTTGAAATAAAATTTCGCGCAAAGGGTCTAGTTAGGTAACGGACGTGAAGGCATGGCTTATCACCGATGTATCTTGTTGGTGACGTAATAACGTTAAAAGAATTTAACTTTGGTAGTGTGAACGATGTCTACACGATGTGTTGAATAGAGCTGCTGTACGTGATGATCAGTACAAATAAACATTGTGACGGATATGCGCTATGGTATTTTCAGAAAAAAGAGATGTCTACAAATATCAGATTCAAAAGGTTATTTGAAGCTTAATAATTATTTTAATTATATTGGAAATAAAACAACAGCGTTTGCTTTCAAACTGATATACGACTAGGTTTTGCTTCCAGCTTCAACAATACTTTTTTCGGAACGAAATTTACCATATGCCCTTTTCTGTACCCTAAAAATGTGTGTGCAAAATTTCCTGGTAATCGATTGAGCCGTTAAAGCTTGAAAACATAACATACAAACAAACTCACCTTCGCATTTTTAATGTTAGTAAGGATAAGGAAGTAAAGATTAGGAATTTTTCATAATTTCTTGTGATATTGCCATTCACTAGTGATGGAGATATTAATATATTTCACCGGTAAGATGTCGTTGTAGATACTCGTATAAATAAAAGTGTCTATTATGTGTCCATTCTAATATTCGAATCGGCTGAACTGATTTCGATAAGATCTGAAATGAAAACTCAAAAAGTATTCATGATATCTGTGTTGGCACAGCAACAATTATCCATATAAGACGAGTAGTTCTCATGAAACAAAAAAACGTTGTTACATCATTTCAACATATGATTGTCTAAGTCCAAGATTCTATTGCATAGATCGGTCATATCATTACGTAATAATAGGCACAGCTGAATGTGAGGTGAATAAACTTTGACCGTTACAAAACCGTTGGCTTGTCCTTAACGCTCACTGGCAAGGGCAAGGGGGGGCGGAGCCGGGCCGCCTCACAGCGGTAATGTTTTGGCGGGAGTTGCTTGCTGAATTATACCTCATTTTATTAAAACTCAATATGTTGAATAGTTTTTAAAACCATTACTGATGATGTTCATGTTCTAAAAAATTGTATTCTATTATTTAACGCAACGTACGTCTAGGTAATTTAAAACTCAAAATGTTAAGAATTTGTTCAGTTACATTATGACGTCATACTGATTAACCGTCGAATTACTCGGCACAAGGGGCATGAAAGCGGCAGAGGCGGGAAGGACAAAAGATGCGCTTGTTCTGTTTAGGCGCGAACGACGGTTACAAACTATTATGAAATATTTCGTTGATTAACATTACCAGACATCTTTTATGAAGTGACTATTGTATTGGTAATCAAGTCCGAACACACGTCTAAGCTTAGACATATTGATGCATGTAACATATTTTGATAAGAGTTGATCTCAATCAGAACGACGTCAATTTTAATATTCATGGCATTGATATTGGTATACAATAATGAAAGACAACATTATTTTTAAAAAAAATATTTTTGGAAATATTTTCTTCAGTGTGTTTTCGCTAATTTCGATTACGCTTTGTAACACAAGGCATTTTTAAATATTAATATCTAGTTTCGTTTTAGTTTTTTGTCTATACAATATTTAAAACAGTAAAAACTTAATATAACTATCGATAATAATCAAACTATTCATAGACCAATGAAGTTTGAAATATATTATAATTGCTTATTTTTATTTTTTTCACAATTACTAATTAATCATTAATTGTAACAGACCTAAGCCTGTACAAAATTAAAGGGAATGTTAACAAATTACGTCTTATCAATCTCATTGTCTATTCGTCTATCGTTACAATTTAACGTACAATATAAAATTTAACTACGTGATCCAATGACGGGATAATTGGGAAGTGTTTACAATAATTGTTATTAAATAATGATACTACGGTGTAATTAACATATAACCCTTACTAGCATTAGCGTTAAATTACGATGTAATAATTAATTATTATCAAATGTTTCTCTATATCCGGCTCTAATTACATATATGAAATGTGCTGATATGTCGTTGTGAGATACTGAATGATTTAGAAATTTACGTCTGCCTGGTATCGTGTTTATCGATAGCTCCGCGATTGCTTCAACGAGCATCATTACATCACCCTCTCATGTTTACGCGGGTAAAATTTTTTGATCGGCATGGTTTGAGGTTCTTTGAGTTACTTATATACCGGCATACATATTGCAAACTTTCTCTCTGGAAAATGTCGAGAATATCTCAGCTGTTAGTATATACTACAGGCGTAGGTTTTGTTCAAATTGTATAACAATAAACGTAAAAATACTTAACCTTTTTTAACTTCTCTGAATTGTACAAGACAAAAATACAATTAATAAAATTATAAAAACCATTCACAATCTATCCAGCAACGAAAAAAGTAACAAAGACAAAGAACCATTATCTACTTACCACCTACTTGCCAATATATATATAAATCTATTTATTGGTTTTATAACAGTTATACCATACATTTAATTATCATTATATTCATTATCATTTCGTTACAATTATCAGTAACTTTCCTAGAGATAATTAAGTACACATATATCTTAACAACATGAAGTAAACTGAATAGTATTAATGTCTAGCGCATAACGACAAGGAACACCTTGCACAAGAACGTATTTCCCGCCAACACGTTATATCATGTCCGTTGCTCTGTTCCCGCGCAATACCTCCCGCCCCCCTCGGCCATTGTCACCACCCGCAACATGAACGATCGTTATTTTCAGTTGGTGTTGGTATTATATCAAAAGCGTTTACCGAGACGAGTGTTCAATGACCCGAATACATTCCGTTATACCAATGACATAATAATATGGCCGAACTATGCACTACGGTTCTGTTGTCAGCTTATCAGTTACTTTAGAATAATTCGAAATATGTACATATACATGATATTGAATTACTTAATTTAGTAAATTCTGGATTCCACAGGTGATAATTATATATTAATATTTTGAGGCCTTCTTTAATCTATAAATACAACATTTAAAACAAAGTCATTTTTCGTATCTTTGTTGTACCTTTATTTGTATAGTACGTACCAAATTTTAATACACTTTTAACTGACGATTACAATATTACTTCTGCATCTTGTATGATACAGCTAAGCACTGAGATTTCAGTATATTTGTATAGTTTTACGTACTAAATAGGCAATGTTATAATTAAATTTTAAGTAATTGATTCGTACAAAATAGCACAACTGTTTTCATTACGTCTTGCCGTAAGAAACATTCCTAGTACAATAATTGACCGAAGAGCTTAGTGCGTGTTCATAATATTTTCAGTAATGTTTCTTTAGATTTGATATATGAATATACTAGAATTAGCCCATGGCTTTGCGCGCTTTTTTATGCAAAAAATATTTTTGACTCGTTGTTTTATCTCATTAAAATATGGGTTCATTCAATTATTTCCGAGATATTAGTACTCAGTTTATAGATTATCATTTTTGAAATGACATATAATTCCAGTGTACAAAATTAATTTAAAATCTGTACAGTGAATGAAATTGCATTTTTATTTATGATCATCATTATAAAAATAGTTAAAAAAATAGAATTACTATTATTCATGTTTGTACAGATTATACTACTTTTTAATTTAACAGGCGTAACATTATTGGCTGCCGTTAAAAAAAACATTGCGAGGAAATCGGTACATAAGGAATGTTGAGGAAAAGGAATAATGGAATGAATAAGAAATGTGAATTTCTCTATGCTTAACACAACTCTACGTCGTGGGTTGGTAGGGTGCTCACGTGT
Organism: Antheraea assamensis; assembly: GCA_035772565.1. Lineage (NCBI taxonomy): Eukaryota > Metazoa > Arthropoda > Insecta > Lepidoptera > Saturniidae > Antheraea > Antheraea assamensis. The sequence continues at coordinate 9,790 of JAQQSE010000152.1, forward strand.
ATACCATCCTTTGGATAGAGGCTTATGACCTTGCATCGGTTTGCTTATATGCAGATGTGATATCATTGTACAAAAGTTTATTAAATAGATTTAGAATATTGCTTTACCGATTTCTGTATTCATTTATAATTCTTCTTCGTTATTATTAAAAAATGATATTAGATTCTCATGTGATTTCATTGGAATTGATTTAGCCGTATTTTTAACTCCGGGAATACTAACAGATAGTTAATTATGTTTTTTACGTTATATTTTATCAGTGGCCTTTATAACAGGTATCTACGAAATAAGTTTCCAAATAAATGAATTGTAAACTCTGAATTTCGACCATTACAGAGATTTAAAATTACGAAAACACAAAAAAAGTTATGTGTGTAAAAATAGTTAAGAAGCTTCTTTAAACTCGTTGAGCTATAATTATCAAAGCGTAAAAAACAAATCTAAATCGGTCTCACACTTGTGATACACATATTAATATATTTTACCTATAAGATGTCGGTGTAGATACTCGTATAAATAAAAGTGTCTGTTATGTGTCCACCCTAATTTTCAAATCTGCTGAAAAGATTTCGATAAGACGTGAAATAAAAACTTTGAATAAGTATTCATGATATCTGTGTGGACACAGCATGAATTATCCATATAAGACGAGTAGTTCTCATGAAACAAAAAAACGTTGTTACATCATTTCAACATATGAGTGTCTAAGTCCAAGATTCTATTGCATAGATCGGTCATATCATTACGTAATAATAGGCACAGCTGAATGTGAGGTGAATAAACTTTGACCGTTACAAAACCGTTGGCTTGTCCTTAGCGCTCACTGGCAAGGGCAAGGGGGGGCGGAGCCGGGCCGCTTCACAGCGGTAATGTTTTGGCGGGAGTTGCTTGCTGAATTATACCTCATGTTATTTAAATTCAATACTTTGAAAAGTTTTTAAAACCATTACTGATTATGTTAATGTTCTAAAAAATAGTATTCTATTATTTAACGTAATGTACGTCTAGGTAATTGAAAACTCAAATGTTAAGAATTTGTTCGGTTATATTATGACGTCATAAACGCAACTGTTTCACCGATGAATTACTAGGCACAAGGGGGTATGAAAGCGGCGGAGGTGGGCAGGACAAAAAATGCGCTTGTTCTGTTTAGGCGCGAATGACGGTTACAAACTATTATGAAATATTTCGTTGGTTAACATTACCAGACATCTTTTTTTTATGAAGTGACTATTGTATTGGTAATCAAGTCCGAACACACGACTAAGCTTAGACATATTGATGCATTTACATATTTTGATAAGAGTTTATCTCAATCAGAACGACGTCAATTTTAATATATATGACATTGATATTGGTATACAACGATGAAAGACAACATTATTTTATTTCAATTTTGTAACAATGTAATGTGATGTAAATGTAACACAAAACATTTATAAATATTAATATCTAGTTTCGTTTTAGTGTTTCATCTATACAATATTTAAAAGAGTAAAAACTTAATATAACTGTGTTTTATCCATAACTCCGCGATTGCGTCATCGAGCAACGTTACGTCACCTTGGCATATTTACGCGGGTAAAATTTTTTGATTAGCATGTTTTGAGGTTCTGTGAGGTACTTATATACCGTATGCAGGTATACATTGCAAACTTTCTCTTTAGGAAATATCAAAAATATCACAGTGGTTAGTATAAATAGACTACCCATACATTGGCTTTGTTCAAATTGTATTGAGAAACGATGCAAACATTTTCAAAATTAGTCATTTATAACGAACTTCAAGTTTAATTGGTTTAAAGTACCAAATAATCTCGTCCCTACGTTCGCGGCATTATTGGTCGTATTGTTAGTATTACGTAATTACCTTAAAATAATTTCATGAGACTAACATCAACGGTTTCTACACATGTGTTGATTAAAACCTGCATGTGATGGTGAGTATAAATAAATATCGTTCCGGCATGCGTTTTTGAGTTTGTGAAGATACTTTCGACGTGACCTTGACACTAGGTGTAAAAAAATATTTTAAGTGTAATATTGTCTTTTAACTACAATGAAAAAAAAAACAATATGGTTTCGCCATAAAACTTACACGTGGTTTTTCTATAAATTACAATACTAATAGTATATTTGTAAAACTTAAACTATAAAATTTGTAAAAAATCATTTGAATTAGTTTTTTTATTATAATTTAAATAATTAGGTGATACAACTTTTTTATAGAAAGAGGATTGATACGCTAGAAGTATCGCATTTTGATATCAGCTGCAGTGTTTGTAGTAATCAAGAAGAGCAATAGATATAAATATATGACTGGGGGCGCGACCACTATGCAAATGTTGCTAAACCGATCATAACGAATTGTTGTAGTTAATCGTAACTGATACCTTATAAATATGGTTGCTTATGTTAATTTTATATTTGTGTATTGTTTTTCTCAGATTTAAAAATAAAGATAAAAAAATAATAGACATGTCTTTTATGTTATCTTTAAATGATTAAGCTTCTTGAATTATATCTACATAACACGGTACAAGATTATTTACCTAGAAGCGCTTACAGAAAGTTCACGATGGTATGTCTATCACCTAAAGATAACCCACCGTAACCATTTCGTCTTCAATGTATTATTAGCAAATAATGGAGTATTTTCGATGTGATTCCAGCCGATAATATAGATAATTCTTATCTCGTTAAATATTATAGTTATGTGGGGTATGTAATTTATTATAACATAATTGCCAATCGCAGCATATAATTATCAATTATTATCTTATAAGATATCCGGATTTAATATTTCACGCTACAGAAAAATTGTTTGTATATAGATATTTACGGAACGTGTTTGAGTTTATTGAACTATAAATATCGAAGTGTACAAAATGAATCAAAATCCTGTAGATAGTTGTGATGCACGTTGAGTCGCGTCGTCGCGAGTAGTTAATATGAATAAAATTAAAATCATAATTATTTGCCTACTGGAATCTCTTAAACTATTTTCAAATTTGTGTATATACTCTTTATCATTACGTTTTAGCATATGAGCCAAGTAACAGTAATAAAATTGAACAGAGGTAACTTGAAATGAGTAAAATTGTTAAATAGTAATGACAATGCTACAGGAGGAGGTGTGTCATACTTACAAATGTGTTTGAAAGATCATTTATGTAGCTGTACATCTTCTTATAATTTTAAATTTCTTTGATATCATAAAAAAACCGCCCGGTGCCGCAAGTAGCAGCTAGTTACCAATATAATTAATATTCGATAATAATTCAATATTATAGTTATTTTGGGTATTAAAAAAATGAAAATAATTGTCAAATGCAGCGTACAACTTTCTGGGACTGTTTTATAAGAGGTGACAGTTTTAATATTACACGATACTAAAAAAAAATCTGTAAAGATATCTAAGCTTTTTTTATTTTGCCAAAATATAATTATCAATGTGTAAAATGGATCTCAATCACTTACTCTTATTATCCACACATTTATAAATTAAAGAAAAGCAATATTGTAACGGGTTGCTAGTATAAATAAAATTAAAGTATCTATTGTTCGTTCACTCTACTATTCGAATCGACTGTACTTATTTCGAGACTTAAAATAAAAAGACTTTTCCATGCATTATCTATATATTTTATCATCGTGTCTTTCCGTAGGGGATAAGCAACTATAATTAAATTGTACACGGCTAGTTTAAAATTAATAAAAGTGTTAAGAGTTCAAAATGGTAAAGATAAAAATACAATTATAAAATCGATCACAATCGATGAAGACACGACGAAGGTAACAAAGAGAAAAAACATTTACACGAAATACAAGTCGCGGGTACTAGCTAGTATGTATATAAATCTATTTACTGGTTTCATACCAATTAAAATGAGCTATTTCGTACAAATCATTTACTTAACATGTAATTATAACATTGTTTATTTAACTCGTAAAAAGTCAAACAAATATACTAAAATCTCAGTAATTAACTGTATCGTAATAACAGAAGGAGAAATGATATAGTCGATAATGAAAACTGTATTATTTTACAATTAAACTTTAAATCTACAAATAAAGTTACAACAAAACGTACCAAAAATTAATTTGCTTTGTATATAATATTTATGTATTGTAGCGGATCCTATTTTTTTTTTTGTCACCTGCATACCATTGACAGCGGAATCCATTATTTATAGAATAAGTAATTTTCTGTCACCTATATATAAACATTTCAAATTATTGTAAAGAAACTGTATAATTTTGTAACAATTCAAATAAATTACAACTTATATTTATTAATTAAATGATAAAGTGATAGTTCCAGAACGTAGTTCATAGTTCGGTCACATTATTATGTCATAGGTACAACGTAATGTGATAAGGCCATCGAACCCTCGTCGCGATAAACGCGTTTAATATTATGCCGACCCGAAACAAAAATATCGAGCGGCGCTGCGGAAGGCGGCTACGGGAGGGAGGTGAGGGAGGCACTGCGCGGGAGCACATTGCGCGGGCGCACAGTGACGTGACCTTGAGTTATATGTGATCACGAATTATGCTTGATATTAAGAGACTTCTAATTTTATTATGTGTTGTAAGATATGTGTGTACTTAATAATCTGTAGGAGTATTACTAATAATTTTATAAACTATGAATGTGTAATGAAATAATTGTCATGTACAAAATATCATGAAGAAATCTATTTCTTCGAGAAATAATTAAGAATTCTATATTTATAACATCCAATAGTATTAATAGCCTAATAATTTTGGAATGATAGCGATACTTTATGGGTACAAAATTATTATGATCCACTTAATTTATTCATTCTTATAATTTTTGGTATATCGTATTTTTTTCCTTTGAATCCGTTGAACTTATAAAGTACCTTGAAATGAACAGTGTTTCTCATTTCGAATAATGAAAAAGAAGAATAGACCTACATTACAATTATAAGACGTAATCGACTTAAATGACTTGGCAAAAATTTAAAGTGTGCCGATAGTGTACTTTGCACTATCTGGCAACGTCGCGATTTCTCAGGACGTTTGAAACGGCCAACTACAAAAGTTACGAATTACGACGTGCGCGCTGCGTTTTTGCCCACGAAAGTGCACGGAACTACGAAAATATACTCTACAGGCACATGCGAGTGAAAACGACGACCAATTTTATTTTTTAATTTTAACATATTTGGAATCAGCAGAGCGCGGCGAACACGATAAAATGTGTCTCCCCTCCTGCGTCCATATATGGGACGTCCGATGCAGATGGACGCAATACTCAATGCAATTTTGGCCATACAGGACGCACGTCAGTTAATGGTCTATATATATATATATATATATATATATATATATATATATATATATTCTATTAATATTCTAAACAAAAAGTTTTTTAGTATAGATAGATGTATGTTATTTTTTTATACTGAACGGATTTTAATAAAAATTTACAGTAATATATTTTATAGACCTAAATAAGGATATATAATAATATAGGATATAATTTATAAAGGCAATATTTAAAATGGCTATGATATAACGATATGTATCATGTCATTTTCAAAGAAAACCTGTGAACTATCTCGGCGTGCGCTGTTGAATCCGCCAAAGTTACACAAAGACACACAAGATAAGGTCGCGATCGGCTCCTAGTATAAAATATTTGTACAGTCTTCGTTGAACTTTTCGACTTCTCTGAATATGGTTGCGAAGAACGCAAATTTAGATATAACTGAGTATATTATTATATGTAACAATATCGAAACAAAATAAAGATATACATATGACAATTTTGGATACCTATAATAATATTTTTACTTTATTTTGTATTAAATTTTTGCAAGCCTATACATACGGCTATATTCATGGTCAAACAAATTGATAGGTTTGTGAAAGAAAATAAGTGAAAGACAACAGCGAACGTTCGGAAACGTCCTCAGCTCATACAGATTGTTGACCAATTAAATTCAAAACGTTCTTTTTATTTTCAATCCTCAATTGAACTCATGTGCCATAAAATATTTTACAAAGAACAAAAACGTTCTCAATTACTTGTAACTGCGAAAAACCTTGCTCCGATAAAGTATTTTTATGACAAACTAAGCTAACATTAGGAATATTAGTACAGAAAACATTGTCTAGCAACATATTGCCTCGTGAACCAGAGTTCATTTGTAGTCTGGACAGAATCTAACCTTTTTTCTTCATTCTGTACCCGCAATTATCTCGATGTCCTTCGCACAGATCATATATTAAAAAAGGACATGTAAGGTTTACCAAACTTTTGTGTTTCCGAACGACTGATTTTATTATGATGTAACTTTTTTTCGTGTACCTATTGGGGTCAAAGATAAGAAGTATCGGTTATGTACCATAAAAGTTTTTGAGAAATGTAATCAAATTAAATAGACTAAACTATCGTATAAGTTCTAAATGTACTTTATTTCATTGTCAACTTCAATCCCATACAGTTTTAGTGTATTCATTTGTTTTTGTTCACCCTGAACAATTTACTTCAGTAATATTAACTTCAGCCCAAATTGTTACGGCTACAGTGACGTTGTTTTCCTAATTTTTGTAACCCTTGCTTAATTTATGTAAGACGGCAGTCCATACCTGTACCCTCCGTAATTTAACCACACTTAGATCCCTTCTTTACGGGAGGAAATCCCTCATGCGATCCCCAAATACCTAGGGTACTAGGAAGTTTATGTGAGATTCCTACTGACTTACAACTCACCGTGGACAATCCATAGCCTATGAGAGGTGACACGGTGTCTCTTGCGCATTCAACCGCGTCGCCACAGTGGGTGGCCCAGCGTCTGATGCCGGGCCTCGATCGAGCAGGAGACAGCTAGGTACACACTAGCCATATTTCAATCCACTAGCTCTCCGTTGACAAAAGGACCGCTGAGAGGATCTCCTTCGCGGACTTTTTTGCCACCTTCTTCTGTAAGACGATCTCCTTGGAGAAAGAGGCCATCGCATTCGATCTCCTCTCGCTGTCGAGCATGGCTTTCATCAGACTCGGCAGAGAGAGATTATGCTTCACCACCGCGCTCAGAATGTGGCGTAGGTCCTCCCACGCAACACAGTCCGACAGAGTATGTTGCGCAGTGTCCAGATCAGTACCGCATTCGTGGCATACGGCTGCTGGCTCCTCTGTGCGCTATCCGGAGGAGGTACCAACCGAAGCTTCCGTGGTCGGTTAGGACCTACACCAGACGTAACGTCAGGGACAAGAATGAGAGGAATGAGCGTATAGCGTCTATGATATATGTGCCAAAACTCATATTATCTCCTCGTACCTGCACAAATATATACGTAAAAATATGCATATATTTACAAATATGAAACGCATGACTTTCTATTATAATAAAAAAAAAAATAATAATCGAGGGAAAAATTAACAAAATTCTTCGATGAGCTGCGAATGTGACATTTTTTCAGACAACTCCGTCCCCTCTTGTAACAGTCAGCGACACCCCCTCGCCATCATAAGAGCGAACATATTTTATAAACGGCCCTGTGATAAAAAATTAATCTAATTCACCATTTGTAATCAGCCATCTGACACTACGAATTCATCGGTTACTTTTATCTAGAGATTTATTATTAGGCCTAATAAAGTAACACATGAAATATGTATGACAAGGGTTTTAGGTAAAACGCGTTTGACGCTATATTGTTAGAAGACTGATCACGTTTCTCTATTCAGAGGATGTCGAGAAGTCTGCGGTATGAATAGAGAGACGTCGTACACTCGTTGTTCTCTGAACGACATGAATTCGTAGTCAGTTTATGTAATGGGCACAAATTCATACGCGTGACATTTTTATTGAATGGAACTGTCTTATCTGCAGCTATTATTGAGATCTGAATGATGTAACACAACTTCTAGAATGAGGTAAATATATTATGTACAATTTGTGTAGGTTGTTTGCGCTTCGATAGCTTAGTTGTCGCTTCGCTGGTATATATTGTAATAAATAACACTTTTGATATAATAACATTTAATTATGTGCTAAGAGATAGTCACAGTTTACATGCCCGAGTGAATGTGTTGCGCGTGTAGGCGCGCGAGGGCGACGCTAAGGGTGCGGGTGGCCGGGGTGACTTGCCTCGTCCAGGGCTCGCGGGGTGAGCTCACGTGTTGATGCGCGTGCAGGGGTGCGGGGTGACGGCCGCTTGCTGTACGCACTAATATATTATGTTGGCCGCAACATGCTCCGGGGGTTGAAGTACACACTTCAAGATGAAGTAGTGATGGGTAGTGGACACAGATTATTGTATGCCCTCTGAATGATCCCTTTTCTTGTCTGAATGTCGGCGACTCTGGTGACGTTGTCAGAACCAGGATGTAGCTTGACGATTCTGCCTAAGAGCCACAATAACGGTGGTTGATTTTTGTCGCGAACCAGAACCATTGCTCCTTCCTTTAGGTCATTTGCTGAAACATGCCATTTGACTTTCTGTTGAAGAAGTGAAACGTATTCATGTGAGAACCTTTGCCAGAAATGTTGTTTCAGTTTCTCAACCCTTTCATAGCGCTGAAGACGATTTATGTTTGAATCGACAAGTTGAGGATGAGGAACCGACAAGAGTGTTCGTCCAACTAGGAAATGAGCTGGTGTGAGACATGAAAAATCAGAAGGATCAGATGATAAAGGAGTTAGAGGTCTAGAATTTAAGATTGCTTCTATTTGAATCAAACATGTCGACATCTCCTCATACGTTAAATTTGTCAATGAAAGTATACGCCTAAGATGGTGTTTAACTGACTTAACAGCTGATTCCCATAATCCACCAAAGTGTGGAGTATATGGGGGAATAAATCTGAAGTTTATACCTTGGCTATACATTTCAGTCTTTATGTCATTTGAATACGAAGTTAGAAAATTCTCTAAATCATTGCAAGCTCCGAGAAAAGTTGAAGCATTGTCTGATGAAATAGTTTGTGGCTTACCACGACGGCTGATAAACCGGTATAAAGCTGCCAAGAAAGCCTCCTTAGTCAGGTCGGTGACGAGCTCAAGGTGTACTGCCTTGACAGCGAAACATACAAAGATGCATATGTAACACTTTATGACTTTGCTACCTCTACCACTTCGATCAAGTATCAACACTGGCCCGGCATAATCAACTCCTGTATGCAGAAAGGGAAACTCTAGTTGTGCTCTCTCTCGCGGTAAGTCCCCCATTATCGGTTGCACGAGCTTCGGTTTGTACCTAGAACACCGTATGCAGTTATGTACAGTACGCCTCGCCAGGTTCCTCCCCCCCAAAGGCCAGTACACTTGTCTTATAGTAGAAAGTAACAAATTTGGACCAGCATGAAATAATTCTTCGTGTCTTTTATGAAATATAATTTGAGAAAGATGATGTTTACAATTTAAAAGAATTGGATGTTTTATATCATAACCGTAATTTGTGTTACTCAGGCGACCACCGACGCGTAGAATATTTACATTATCCATAAAAGGTGAAAGTGGAATTAATTTATTTTTTTTTGGTAATGGATGATCTGATTGCATTAATTCATATTCATTTGGAAACATTTCTGATTGTGATATACGTAGTACAATATTATTAGAAGCTTGAAGTTCCGACAAAGATAAAATATCAGTGTTTTTATTTTTTGGATCTCGGCACTTTTGAATAAATCTATTTATGTAAGCAACTACTCTTATTAATTTACTGTGATTAGACATTTTGTGAATTAATTTTGAAATATGATTACACTCTATTGTGTGTGTTAGAGTAAGATTGGTGTATGATAATTCTGGAAGTTTTTCTTTTGTGTGTGATGATGGAAAGTGAGGGTAATGGATATTTGGTTGGTGAAGAAAGCTTGGCCCAGACCACCATAAGTTACATGCATTAATATTATCAGCACGTACTCCACGAGAAACCAAATCAGCAGGGTTGAGTGTTGATGGTACATACTTCCAGCTATGATGGTGATTAAAATCCTGTATTTCACCTACCCTGTTACGGACAAATGTTTTAAGATTGTTTGGTGAAGTCTTAAGCCAATCTAGGACAATCGTAGAGTCTGTCCAGAAATAACAATGTTCTACGTATTTTGTTATTGACTGTAAAACCTTATTGCAAAGTCTTGTGCCTAATAACGCTCCACATAGTTCTAAGCGTGGAATTGTAACGGGTTTTAAGGGTGCTACTTTATTCTTTGAAGCAAGAATCCGGACACATACTGTGTTGTATTTGTCAGTAGTTCGCACATAAATGCACGCACCGTAAGCACGTTCTGAGGCATCAGTGAATGTATGAAGTTCGAATGATATAGCTACATCACAGCAAACCCAGCGTGGAATGCGAAGTGTATTTATGGATGATAGCGACTGAATGAAAGTCTGAAATTTATTTTTAATATCGTGTGATACTTCATCATCCCAATTAGATCTTTGTACCCAGAGCTTTTGCATTAAAATTTTTGCTTCAACTGTACAAGGACCGAGAAGCCCTAAGGGATCAAATATTTGGCTTATTAATGACAAAATTACACGTTTTGTTACCCTTTTTTTTGTAAGGTCAATATTAATGAAAAAAAGCAACTCATCTAGTGAGGAATTCCAGTGTAAACCTAATATTTTGTTAGGTAAAGAGTCATGTAGATCTAAAGGTTTTTGTGAATGTTGTGACTTAACATTATTTGAAATGGATTGTATAATATGTAAGCTATTAGACTGCCACTTTCGTAGCTTAAATGTGGCCGTCTCTAACGTTTTTATAACATCTTTACACGACTGTATTACCGCTGTTAATGAATCTCCTCCAGTTAACATATCATCGACGTAAAAATCTCTACGGATGGTGTTACTGGCATCGATGTTCATGCAATGATCTGCTAGAGAAACTAAACATTTCGTGGCTAAATATGGTGCAGATGCCGTACCATATGTAACTGTATTCAATGTGTACGATTTTATAGGTTCCGTTTGGTTAAACCTAAATAAAATTTGTTGTAAGCGACGCTGTGATGGTTCCACTAAAATAGCTCGATACATTTTTTCTATATCTCCAGAAACTACGTATTTGTGTTGTCTAAATCGTAATAGGATAGATAGGAGGTCATCTTGAACTACCGGTCCCACCATTTGTATGTTGTTAAATGATTTTCCTGAGGTTGTGATGGCTGATGCATCGAAGACAACCCGTAATTTGGTAGTTGTGCTCAACTCCCGAATTACCCCATGATGAGGCAGGTAATAATTAACGCTATTGTTTGAAAGACAGTTATTTTCAGTCATGTGACCTAAAGCCGCGTATTCTTTCATGAAACACATGTACCTGTCTTTCATGATTGAATCACGTTGAAGTCTTCGCTCCAAAGAAAGAAAACGACGCTTCGCCATTACGTAGGAGTCTCCGAGAATATCAGGTGAATCCTTTAACGGTATCCTTACAACAAATTCTCCTTTATGATTTTGCTTAGTGTGCTCTGCGAAACTTTGCTCGCAAGCACGTTCCTCTCGAGTAAAGTCATATTTTGTACATACAGACTCTAGTTCCCAAAAACGAGTTAAAGGTAAATCGTCATTTTGACTGAAAAAACAATGTGAAGGCGAATGTGTATTTTTTGTTTTATGTTTATTTTCTCGATTTGTTTGAATTGCCCCTGATACTAACCAACCTAATTTAGTTTCTTGCAACTTGGGCCGTTGCTTACCTAAATTAATGGAGTTGTTGATTAATACATCCCAGAATACTTCTGCTCCGATTAAAATGTCAATATCGGAGGGCACATTGAAAGATGGGTCTGCCAACTTTATGCCTGAAGGTATAGACAAATGTTTAATGTCTATGTAAGATGAGGGTAAATATTTCGTTATTTCAGGTAATACACAACAACTAAGTTGAATTTTGTAACTGCCTGACAATGAGTGGATGGTTATGTCACAAGACTCTGCACTATAAGTGTTTTGGTTGTTTATACCTATAACAGTGCAGCCCGTGTTATATGTAGACCTTAGACCTAGCTGTTCACACAGGTGTTGTGTGACGAAGTTAGAAGTGCTGCCGCAATCTAGAAGGATACGAGCATTGTGAAGTTTTCCGGTAATGTCGGTCACCTGCACCAATGCTGTGGACAGTAGAATGCAAGCCTTATTGGTAGCTTGAATGTTTGCAGACAAAGCAACAGTTGTTTGTGAGTTTGTTTCTTTGTCTATGTGCAAAAGAGTATTATGCTTAAGTTGACAATATTTGCAATAAGATGATTTACATTGTCTTTCTGAATGCCCGGGCCGTAAACAATTTTTACAAATATCAAAATTAATTACTATTCTATTACGTGTGATGACGTCTAAGTTTTTGAAGTCCTGGCAACCGAAAAGAAAATGATTCTTTTTACAATTGGGACATATTACATTGAATGTATCTGATGATTTTTTTGCTTTATTTGAATCTGAATGTTGTGTGTTGTGTTTATTTTTATTGTATTTGTATTGTGTTTCTGTGTTTTGTTTATGTGACATTTCTTGATGAACTGTATCTAATAAATCAGCCCTATTTGTTAAAAAGGTAATAAATTCCTTTAATGAAGGAGAACTACTAGTTATTGTACTGCGATACTCTTCCCAGTGACGAAAAGTAACAATATCCAATTTTTTCGACATAATATGTATTATAAGTGTATCCCAGTAACTAGTTGGTTGTCCTAGGGTAGTGAGTGCACATATATTCTTATTAATGACATCAATAAAGGTTTTCAAAAAAGAACTTGATTCTTTATGACTTTCTTCTAGATTCAAAATTGCATTAATATGGTTACTTATTAAAAGTCGCTCGTTATTAAATCTATTTTGTAATAAATCCCAAGCAATTTCATAATTATCTTTACGAAACTCTATGCTTTGTATAATTACTGCTGCACTGCCCTTTAGGGCCGCACGAAGGTAGTGAAATTTATTTATGTCGCTCATATTTTTATTACTATGTATTAAAGAAATATAAGTATCTCGGAACTCGAGCCAGTGTTGAATGTCACCATCGAAAAGAGGTAAATTAATTTTTGGCAATCTCACGAATTCCTGATGCGAATCAGAGCTTGTTGAAGCGGCGTCATCATATAACTGTGATTGATCAGGGCGCTTCCGCGTCATTTTTATTAATTGCGTTGCCTGCGCCACAACCTCGTAGTACTTGGATTCAAACAGCTGCCGTTCAGCATAAATATCTTCTTCTTCGGTTTCATCAGACAATACTTCAAACTCGCTCTGAAATTTATTAAATTCGGTCTCTATAGACGGTAGTTTTGCTAAACGTATTTCTAGTTCCGTTATTTGTGAATCTTCAAGTGCTTTAGAATTTAACAAATTTTTTACATAATTACTGAAATTAGTTAATCTTGCTTTAGCACCTCCACGTAATCTAATTATTTCTTTGATTCGACTTTCACTCATATTTCAGGATAAAAAGACAGTAATAATCGAATAAAAAATAACAAATGAATACAATATAAGATAACGGTATTGTTAATAAGACGTCGACTCGTTACGAATAACTATAAAAAGAACAAAAGGATCGTCACTTACTAATTTAGTTTAAGAAAAAATTAATATTACCGTCTATTAAGGTTCAAAAAAAATTTAACGTTCGTAATATGAAATTGTCACATGTAAGATACAAAAAAGGCTATAAATGAAAAATGTATGGAAAGATACACAAAAATGAAGTAGGAATTTGGAACGAACTCACTCAATTTAAGTCAATTCCTCAATCGCCGAACTTATGTATGTGGCGCGCCGGTAGGTCAAAGTCCACAACAGATGCCAATCTTGAATATTCAATGTTCAAATTCAATAAATAATCTGTATGTAGTTTTCTTGCGATGAACAGAAGTATCCTCGGTGTAGGTGTATCCTTCACAGGTATCCTCTGAATGACCTTTGCGCTTATGTCTTGTCACGACGTCTAGAAATATAACGGTGATTTCGATGTCTTCCTTTTATATTCTTTTAATGTTGAGGGAGAAGGACCATTTGTTTGCGCTTCGATAGCTTAGTTGTCGCTTCGCTGGTATATATTGTAATAAATAACACTTTTGATATAATAACATTTAATTATGTGCTAAGAGATAGTCACAGTTTACATGCCCGAGTGAATGTGTTGCGCGTGTAGGCGCGCGAGGGCGACGCTAAGGGTGCGGGTGGCCGGGGTGACTTGCCTCGTCCAGGGCTCGCGGGGTGAGCTCACGTGTTGATGCGCGTGCAGGGGTGCGGGGTGACGGCCGCTTGCTGTACGCACTAATATATTATGTTGGCCGCAACAAGGTATATCATTTTTTTAAATAGCCTGTCTAGTGATACATTATACAATAAAGACTTGAAATGTATAGTGAAATTGAAATATAAGATTTTGCCACCTACACAAATATAGGCTTTTTAATTTAACTTTTACAGTGAAACATATATGTATTGTAATAAAATAATACTAAAGCACAAGTTTGATGTTTAGTCGTCAAAATGTTAGTAGACGAAAAATAAATAAATAATTCAAAATTACATAACAGCGTCATCTAGTGATATATTCCACTCACTAACTTACACACACACACACATATGGTGGAAGGGCTTTATGTTTTTCCCTTGTTTTTTAGACTTGATAAATTTAGTTTCTCCGAGTTAATAGAAACAAAATATATGTTCGAGTTCGTGAAGCACACGTGCTCTATATACGTGTATACTTATATATATGTGTGCCTCAGTAACTCTTATCTAGATGGTAATTTTAGCTAGTTTAGCTTAGTAAGATTCGCGTTGTTGCATCCAAGGCAACATCCCAAGCCGAGGTTCAGCCACTTTAGCACCTTGGAGCTTGTTGTTGAACGGCTGAGAGCCATAAGTGCTCGCCTTATTCGTGCGGTGCAGCTGTGAAAGCCTGTCAGACCAATAGCGTCAGTCAGTTCTAGAAAAAAATGAGGACTAACTCTATTAAAACGATTAAAAAACTATTGTGATCCATTTCTAATATAAAACAAAGTTTCGCATCACATCATTGAAGTACAGTTGATGTATAAGCTTAAACAACAACAACGGGTTTTTTTTTTAATGATTCATAGATATTTCAACGGTTTCTTTCGGTTTCTTCGAATTCGACGTGTCGATAATTATTATGTTAACGTTGGTTTTCGTCCCGTCATTTCCGTGTAAAAATATTCAGGATTGTACAATATCCCGTGTACTAATTCAGGAGTCAGACTACCTTTATGTTAAATTTCATTGCAATCGTTCGAAAGTTTTAGTCGTAAAAAGGAGAGGTAATTTTGTAGGTGGTAGAGCTACGCTGAAGCTATTACTGGTTTCAGCATGAATGGGTCGGCTCGCCCGACGCCCGGGGTAGTACCACCCTCTCACAGAAAACCGACGTGAAGTAACAGTGCTTGCACTGTTGCGTTTCGTTCGGTCAGTGAGAGCGCAGGAGGCCCACATATTTAAAAGACCGGCAACGCACTTGTGACTCCCCTGGTGTTGTTAGTGTATATGGACGGCGGTGATCACTTACCATCAGGTGACCCACCTGTTCGTTTGCCCCCTATAATATAAAAAAAAGACAAACAGAATTACCTTCGTATTTAAAATAATAACACTGATAATAATTCATAATAAACAATTACATCAGATAGTTAATTCATTTATTTACTTACTTTGAAGACTAACCGCTATAATATGCAATAATTAATGATTAAAATACACACATCAAGCTATTTAGAAGTCCTCGCTGATATGTATGTATTGTGCAATTTGTATTAGGCACCTAATACACGTTATGTATTGTAATATGTCAGGGTCCAGTACGATGCAAATAATATTCATGTTACATGCACTTTGTGAATTTAATCATTTCTATATAAAACTAGCTATCCGTCATGGTTTTTCTGTTTCCCCCCAACGAAGAAAATGAGGCCAAAAGATCAAATCTCCCTTAAACTTTACGATCGTGTAATGAAATAGCAACCTAACAACTGAATGTCAATCTGTCAATATATATGAAGATTTACTTTCTGTCTTTTGTCTCAATCATTCGCTCAGTTCTAATTCAAACTTTTCACTTTTTACCACCGTAAGAGTTTCTAAACATTTGCTTTGGTACAATTACAAACACAAAAAAAAACAGCCAAAGGGGTATGAGACACTTTTTTTTTCGAACTGACTACACAGTTAACCTGGCAAGGCCTCTACAGTTTCATCGGACTACGGGTATGAGGCCGTTCGGAAATGGTGAGCCACTTAATGTTTTTTTTTTTTGCACAGATTTAATAAAATAATAGATAGGCAAATAAAATGTAATTGAATGAACTATGTTCCTTTGATAAAAGTTTGGATAATGCGATATTGCTTGAGTTAATAAATTTTTATCATAGCTTGTTTTAAAATGTTCACTGAACCTTATGATGTAGAATAAGAATAATAAATGGACTATTATTGTCCACTTAAAGGCCTTTTACTCACCAAAAACCTTTAGCTGGTCACAGGTAGGTGTTACTTTATTAATAGAATCGTCATAAACTTTGTCAATTTCAGCGAAATTATATTTATAAAATTAGACTAGCCGATGGTCGCGGTTTAGTTCTTGTGCAATTTGTTTTATTGCTTAATGGGAATTATATGATCGATCTGGACTAACTATAGGCTGTTTTTAGTGCCATTTTGCCGGTAATACACTAGCCTAATAATACTTGTATCCAATTCAGTATTATGGTTTGTTATTACTGCATACCTCATATGAAAAACACAATGATATCTCGTGTATTGTATATACCCCGATTAGATTCAGGAAAATCCTATTTTTGCCTGAAAAATTTCATCGTAATCCAGTCAGCCGTTTCCAAGAATAGCCCAGACAAACAAAATACAGTTTTATTTAAATACACAGATTTTAATTCGATATCTACATATATAAATAAAAAATTAATTGCTGAATGTATGCAAGCGCGTCAATTCGGAACGGCTGCACCGATTAGACTAATTCTTGTTTGGTTGTGTGTAATAATCAAGGCATGGTTTGTATGAAAGAGAAAGTTTGAAAAACTTGTATGGAATAGTGGAAAATTTGGGTTAATAAAGTCTTTGTATAACAAAGTGACTGAGTAAGCGAGACAGAAGAGAGTAGGGAATGGTTTTTCAAAAATATTGACAAAATTTACTGTTTGACGTGCAATTGCTATTTTAGTTCATCACATGATCCTAATGTAAAGATATGATTTGGTTCCTTTTTTTTCGTTAGTTTACCCTTGTAAAGGCAAAGCGGCCTGCTGGTATATTATAAAAAAAACATAGTTTTACATCGAGTATTTACAATTCCAGTAGTTTGCACTTGGATTAAACCCGATCGAGTTTCTTGCCGGTTCTTCTCGATGGCTGGGGTTTAATTTTGACGTTCATAACCGCCTTCTTAGGGTCTAAATTGAAAAGTTCATTTTTTGATTTTGTTTCACATTGACATTAGAATAACATTATACATTAAAAATAGTTGAATTTTTCTATCAAATACTAATCTTGTATTATTAAAAGAACGACTTAGCAACTAAAAAAATACTTGAAATTTTGTTTACTGCAAATCGTATTTAAATAAAACCGATGTATTTCTACAGTTCCAAAATAAATACTTACAGTGTTATAAATATCAAAGACGCTAAAAAATATCAAAATTATCGTTGTCCAAAAAAGAAAGATCATCCATAAATTTGATTTATGTATTTGGTTAAGCTTTGAGCGAAAAAATAAATAGAAAAAAGAGGGACGTTTTTCAGAAAAACTTATATCAAACACTCTCTTGTCTCATATGTCATTGTAACATAAATCAACAACCTAATATTAGATCGGTCAGATATCATGTCGGGTTATCATTTTGTTTTGTAAATTCTCGATTAATCTAGAAACTAATTATTGATTGTAAAATAATAATATTTAATTATGTCATTAGAAATGTCTGTATATTTATTAGATCATCGGGGTTGCATTAAATAAGGAAATATATAAAATGCCTACACATAAAGACCAAGAAATATGATATATTTTATTATGAAAAATAGAAATTGTATTAAACATTCCCCTAAAAGTTTATTTTTGGATTAAAAATTAGTTTACAACGCGACAGTCAAAAGGCGTGACAGTGGCAAAAATCAGCGCTACCCAGTGAATGTAAAAAAGGCGTTGAGTAGCAGAAATGTCGCGGTAACGCGTGCAGGCTATTAATCAAGGGCGGTAGGCGTGAAAGTAGATGGAACTGGGGCCACGAAATTAGAAATAAATCTATATAATATAGTGATTAATCTTTTAACAATTAAATAAATCTATAAACGACTAAAGTTTCTTTACTCAAATCAGAGGCGTCAAGTATCTTTTAAAAAAGGATATGTATATAAGTGCAATTATTATAATCAATTTTGTGTTCACCAAGACATATTTCACTATAGTTTAAGAAATTTCAAGAGGTTTGATTATGAATCATAAATATCTATTTACATATATATATGATGGTATTACATTGTATATCATTAATAGACTCATTTTAAGCTAACTGTTTTTATTGTTAATACTTAATATGTTGTGTACAATTTGTAATTGGATTTCAGATTTGTAATGCTATATTATATATATTTGTTATTAATGTAACGGTCAATCTGTAATCTGTAATTACTATTACAGACTATTTATCTTTAAATGATTTAATGGTATTGATACTTTTTTCTATAAAAAAACAACTTTCTTCTAATTAATTCTCTTATTACTTTTATTATATTTCGTATGGATTCGTTGTACTTTTTAGCATTCTCTTAAGATTTTAGATATTCTGATTTAATATTGCTTTAGATATAATTAGTAAGGTTATATCACCAGTGATTACAATTATAGTAGAATATTAGTTTATGATAACTAATGAAGAATGAATGATGAATGATGAATGATAAATTAAATGAAGTGATCACTAACAATTATGCTAATTTTTTCTCATCTTTCCCGGGCTAAATTATTAAATTAAACAAATATTATATTTTGTTAATATTTGAAATATATATATTCCTGGAAATCTTAATTA
The DNA here is from genome assembly GCA_035772565.1 of Antheraea assamensis. Lineage (NCBI taxonomy): Eukaryota > Metazoa > Arthropoda > Insecta > Lepidoptera > Saturniidae > Antheraea > Antheraea assamensis. The sequence goes on from JAQQSE010000152.1 coordinate 28,861, forward strand.
ATGATTTTATAGAAAAATATATTCCAAATATAATTAACTGATTTTTAATTGCGCTGTACTATCTGTCAAAAACGTAACCTGATAGCATGATTTAAATTATTCTAAAAGTAAAGTAAAATCACCTCAAAAGGAAATATATGTGCGTCACATATGTCTAAATTTTATGTAAGACCCGACTGAAATTTTTTAAACTATTTGAAATCACGGATAACGTAAAAATGGATTAGTTCGTTTGGTAAGCCAAAAAGTTTACGTCCATTTTGAGAGTTGATATTACAGTTTTTATCCATACTAGGCCTTAAAGGTGAAAATGACTTTATTTCTTTGCTTGGTACGTTCGAACGTACACCACGAAAATTTGCATACACGTTATCATGAGCACAGACAATGATATGGAGTACATTTCATCCGGAAAACATATACGGTTCTCGAAGAATGGATCAAATCCACATTAATAAAAGAGAAGCTGCAAGCAAAAGTTAGTAATTGATAAAACGCGTACTTTATGGCCCCGACGCCGCGCCGCGCTGCGACGAACACATCCATTAAATATCTCGCGTTGCAACTGACGCTAGCGAAAAGAAATATCTACTTACATAAAATGCTCCGAAATCTAAAAGTGATTTATTATATTTGTTTCTTTATTATTATACTTCAATTACGATTAATATACCTAATGGATTACGCTTTTATATAAATTGATTTCAATTTATAATAGTCAAACTCAATTGAAACGTGTTCCCAAGTATCATAAACTAAGTAATGAATCATGTAAGTGCCTCTTACCGCCATCTAGTTACACTCGCGGTAAACACTGAGTAAATCTAAATTGAATTATTGATTAAGAGTTTTCGGGAAATTTTGGCGGTTAACGTGTCTACCGCGTTGCTGCTTCCAGAAGGTACGAAGTGAAATAAAAGATCTGACTCCGACTGTGTACTAGTACTCCGACTAGTAAACGCTTTGGCAGTTAGTTTATGAATCCTTTATTTGACGAAGCGGACATATGCGAAATAAAACAGATGAAGTACAAATATTACAGAGAAAAATTAACAAGGATAAAAATACAAACAATATTGGAGTTATAAAATGAAAGTAAAAAGGAATAATAACATCTGCGCAATAAAATAATCGAAACAATAAGCTATGATAATAATAATTCACAGCATTATTAGTGCGGTTTGCCGGTGAGTATATGTGACAGTGACTTGTCTTGTAAATTAGTGGATTTTTACACAGAATCGCTTTATCATAATTACACGTGTATTTTACAAGTTACACATATAATACAAATCGTTTATCACGCTTGTTTTTGTGATTTTGTTTGTCATAAATGCCTTTGTAGCTTGTAACGTTTTACGAAAAACTTGGAGAGTTTCAATTCACTTGGACTATTTTTGGTTTTTAGATAAATGTGACAAATATAATATGTTTTTCTGTCATAAATGATTGGAATAATTTTAAGTTTGAATTCAATTTTGACATTATTGGCAGCGATTTTCGAAATGTAACAAAATCAATTAATGTTGATAATGGTTTATCGCCATGTTATTTTTCCCCAAGTTTTTTTTTAGTATATGGTATATTTTATTATATTGGAAATAAATATTAAATTTCTAACCATAATACATGAAGTTAATAAAATATGTTTTTTAGAATAGCTTGGTTAGAAACAATATCAAATTATTAAAAAAAAAATGTTAAATTTTTCATTTATAATTTTATATGTTTATTTCATAACTTAACGTATTCCACGTTGAAATTATATTAATACGAGCGAAGTCGCGGACATAAGCTACTTTTTTATGAAGTACGATTTACGTGTAGAGAATTGACTTCGCAACTGAGATATTCAGCGTGATACTGCGTTGACATAGGCATTTAAAGTTCCGCTCTCTCTTGATAATTCTCGGTTAGGCCGCCAACTCGTCCTCGCCCCCCGACACCCGGCCCGCCCGCACAACTACTTTGTTACGCTTAGAATGTAAATGTTGACCTACACTTTGTATGATAATTGCTCCGTTTCGCGAAAAGTGACGCGAAGCCATAAGTTTCTCTCAACACGGCTAAATAAATTTTCGCTTCAAAAACGAATGTCCTTTAGACCACACGATTGAAGTAAAACGTCTCTCTTTCTTTCTATCTTCACTATGCTATATCCCCCTCTCAACTTCTGTTCGCCTCGCCCGATCACACTTGTCGTAACGCTCTCGTCACGCATTCACCAGCTTATTCCCCATGGCAAGCGTGCGTAAAGGAGTTTTACTTCAAAAACCGCTTGATTTTTATAATTTTAGTATAAATAAAGCCGAGTATCTCTATCCCGTTTTAATATAATAATTTGAAGAGGTCCACAAAACAATTTTATTACAAAGTTCTATTTATAACAAATAGAATAGTCCGATGTTAACAAACATATGATTTTATTTCGTAGAAAATACCCGACGCCCGTGTCACAGACAATTGCCCAATTCACAAAACTATATATAAAGTCGAGAATCAAAGGTGAGTGAGTATCCTCCGAGAGACGCCGTTATTAGATGCATGAAAAAATATTTTCTTTTGCAATTTTTGCTGTTGTCGCAATATACCGAGTGTATATTGGGAAGCCTTTGGGGATACGAAACTAGATGGAAGGAAATTTTATACCTCCATCTTAAGGTCAAAAACCTTGTAAGGTTATACGGCGGGGTAGGTAAAATGAAAATTTGCTTACAAGAAATAAATCTTTTTCTCAATTCGCTTTAACATACCTTATATAAAGCTAGTATTATGTATACGAATATAAATGTATAGTTTACGATATGAAAGAAAAGCTTGTTCATTACAGTTTTTGGTACAGGATTACATTATAAGAGTTGACTGGAAGTTATCATCGCGTAAAGAAAAAGCGTTAAGCTCCTCTATGTCTCTCCATCCGTGTGACTTCCTCTCTCTCTATCTCTTTCTATTGTATCCACATTCGAGCATCGTTTACTCTCGATTGTATAACACCAATAGCGTATGAATTCAGCATTTGTTATTTTAACTTGTAATTCACAATTTTACTAGTTTCCCCTATGTTTTGTAAATTAATGTTTTTCCTAAGATATGCAATATAATTGTTCGTTTCGAGTTCTTAATTTCCGTTATTTACATTTTAAAAAAGATGCACTTTCCTTAGGTGACGAAAATATGAACAATCTAAGTCTCTGTATCGAAGAATTACATTCTTAATTGAAGAAAAAGTGTAAGTAGTTTCGGTTATGCGTTATGACTAGCGGTAACGCCGTCTATTATGCAATTGCAACATACCAACTCCTACCCTTTCCAGTCCTACCCGCCGGTAATTTGGTTGCTTGCCTCTTCATCCACCAACAAGAGTCTCTTGACCACATATAGTTTTTTTCTCCTGAATATTAGTGTCAAATTTAACAATGTATCACCAACTATAAAAAAAAAAGTAAAACGATGTCGGTTCCATGTTCACGTGTTCTTATACAAAGTTGAATGTGGATTTTTTTTAATACTTTATAGGTTAGCGTTTGACCACGATCTCATCTGATGTTAAATGATGATGTGGTCTAAGATGGTAGTCGCGCTAAACCTAGACAGCGACTGGCTCTCATATGCAGCTGCCGGAACACACCAACAGGTGCTTGGTGATAGATTTTCAACTTGAGGGTGGTAGCTAGCCAGGTGGACTTAGAATAAGCCCTACCACCATGCTATGGTTTCATCACGATGTTTTCCTTCACCGAAAGCTCCTAGTTGCTAGGATTCGAACCTACTTCCTTCGACGCTATGTCCGAATAAACTACCAAGTGAGCCATCATCGCTAAATCTATCCAACAATAAGCCGGAGCTACCCATAAAATAAAACAATGCAATGAGAACATGAGATAGTGGTAGAATATTTTCTACTTCTCATCTCTACCAACTTTCCAATTGAAACTCAGTTCCTAAGGGATTGGTATACACAAATAATGAAATAGTTGCGGCGTTTGGATTTCGAACCCACAACACTGTCCCACACCACGTTTAAACCACTGTGTACTGCAATTTTTGGTTTCAGTGTATAATACTCAAATCAAAAACATTTTATTCAATTTAGGCCCTAAGAAGGCGCTTATGAACGTCAAAACTACCACCGGTTCGGAAAACAACCCAGTCATCGAGAAGAAGCGGCGAGAAACTCGATCGGGTTTATCTTTTTAACATATATTTAAAATTATTTATACATTACAATCGATTTTAGTGGATGCACAGAGAGGAGTCAATTCCAATCATCACCATCGTTCACATATTGATCCACTCTATAATAGCCCTTTGACACCAAAACCCGCTTAACATGGCACTTAAACTTATAGTCTGGCAAATCAATAATATGCTTTGGGACTTTGTTATAAAACCTAATACTATTACCTAAAAAACTGTTACTGGTTTTACTGAGTCTAAAATATAGAACGACCAGTTTGTCACAGTTTTATAGTCTTTAAATCATGCCTGTGTTTTACGAACTCCAGCTTATCAAAGTTTTTGCGAGCATACATTAAATTATCCAGAATGTATTGGGAAGGCAGAGATGATTCGCGAGGTCCCATTTTGTATACTGCTCGAACTGCTCGTTTTTCCTCAGCTGCTGTCTATACTAGAAACTATAATTATGTCTTGATTTGTTGCTTTAAATAAACTCATTCACTGTAAATATAGAAGTTTTACGTGTAACCGCTTACAATTAGTCCGTTAAATAGGCTGCTAGAAACTTACAACAATTAAGTTTATACTTAGTTTGTATTGTTGTGCGTAACCGTGGTATAAGCTTTGGGTGTAAACCCTGACGGCTTTGTACAATATAATAAAGTTCTTGTTTCAGAAGGTTCACTTAGATTATTTGATCGTATATTGTAACTGTGGTGTAAGCTTTAGGTGTAAACCCTGACGGCTTTGTACAATATAATAAAATTCTTGTTTCAGAAGGTTCACTTAGATTATTTGATCGTATATTGTAACTGTGGTGTAAGCTTTGGGTGTAAACCCTGACGACTTTGTACAATGTAATAAAGTTCTTATTTCAGAAGGTTTACTTCAATGATACCGTATTTGATCGTATATTGTATGTAGTAGCTGTTGCTGACGATGAAAATCGACCTATATTATGTTTTTATTTTTTTTTGTTCTCTCTTTGGGCGTTATATGAATCAGGTTCGATACCGCAATAAATCTTTTATAGCATTCTTTGTTCTGAAAATTGAGATCAAGCTACCATGTATCAGATAAATTGTCGCCGATGATGAAAATCGGCTGATCTTTTGTTTTTTGATAATCGTTGCGTTACTGCTTCGTTGCACCAACAAATTGTTGGCCATTAGTTGTTTCGATATCCAATAATTCACCTTGTTTTCATGCTAGCTTGATATGAAGCTAGCAGTAATTGCGATTGGTTGCAAACGGCACAGGCAACAATATCGCCGTTTTGGTAACTAATTAGCAACAAATTAGGTACAAATGTTGTTGTATTTTTCATTGAATTTTGTTAATTTTCCCTTGCCATCGTTAAAGATAAAAGCTCTGACGAAAATTGCGCAAGTTTTGTTAATTCCCAGTCCTTTTATTATTTCAATAACTCACAAATTGTAAATACATGTAAAGAAAATTGCATTTATTTACAATCATATATTATGCTATAAAAAATTTATATGTAAACATTGTCGGTGTGTCAAATAAAAATGTAGATTGTGAAGGTGAATCAAAGAAATAACAATATGGCGATATAACGGGTATTTATATTTCAAGTAATCTAATCAAAACTGAATAATAATCAATTATTATTAATTCCGTCTATTTAACTATGGGTAATAAATTAATTAATCGTGACAACACACACGAATTATCGAAAGTCTAGAATAAGCTACTAGCATAATATAACAAGTATACCGTACAACACCAGAGCCAAGACTGCCCGAACTTTTTTTTTTTCGAACCGACTAAACACTATTGGCCTAACGGGTTTTTACAGCTTCACTGGGCTTTTATGGCGAGCGCTTAGGGCACTTAGCCGAAAGGCAACAAGCTCAAGGGTGCCAGAGTGGCCGAACCTCGGCTTGGGCAGTTGCCTTGGGATGAACGCGAATCGAACTAAAATAGCCATTTAAGCTGAGCTAACCATACATGTACACTTTAGTGAGACACATATGCATACTTTCGTATGTGTCACACTAAGGCGTACATGCATATAGTGCCTGATATTTTTGGCTAAGGCTAAGTAACCAAAAAGGAAAAGCGGTCCCTTACAGAACCAGTGTACGGACCGTGTGAATGTGCACGTGTGTGGAGTGCAGTGTCGTGTGTGCAAGGAGCTAGTGAATGCGGTGTCACTGTATCGTGCTAGCAGCATGCTCGAAGGCTCCCATCCGCGGTGGCGTGATCGGTGGTTAATTGCCCTGTTCGAACTACTGTCGGTCCGTTCCTTTTATACCGAAAAGACGAGTAGTAGGGAGAGTGAGCGTAATTGAATAACGCGATCTGTTGGAGTTGGAGGTGCACGTGTTGTTTACAGATTCATTGCTAGGTGCATATGACGGCATAGGTGCCGACAAACACATAAATATCGATTTAAACAATTTTAAGCCTTCTGTATGATACGCCTTCATTGTAGCAAAAAAGTAGAAACGGGCTATTAAGTCGATTTAACGAACAGTTAACGTAATAGGCAATAATCCGACTCGAGTTTTGCAAAATTCTACAACGAAATTACCGGTGTATGGAGTAATAAAAGTTTTCGAATTGGACCCGTTTCTTTAACAAGGGAATACTTTTCTAGTATACGGTCCGTTAAGATCATTTGCTAGTGTTGATAACGTGTTTTTCATTAAAAAAATCTACGTACATACGTTGTTTTACGGTTGGGCTTAGCAATTAAAAAGATCGTAATTCTAATATATTGCTAGTCCTGAGTAATGAGTGGGAACCAAACGTACCTTTCCGACTGGTATACAACAGCGCGAGTAGTGTTGCTAAGTGAAATATTTCGTGAAAAACTATACATACAATGGTACCTAATAAGTTAAGCATCCAAAATGACTTTCTAATCACTACATAGTATAAAACAAAGTCGCTTTCTCTGTCCCTATAGCCCTATGTATGCTTAAATCTTTAAAACTACGCAACGGATTTTGATGAGGTTTTTTTTTAATAGATAGAGTGATTGAAGAGGAAGGTTTATATGTATAATAACATAAATTAAATAGTGGAGAAATATTGTTATTTTTGAGGTTATTCCAAATGTAACGCGTGCGGGCCACGGACAGTAATGAATACATCAAAACTACTGGATCGATTTTAATCATTCTTTCAGTGAATGACATAGGCTATATACTTTATACCCGTGCGAAGCCGGAGCGGGCCGCTAGTGAATATTAAATCTGAATTTGTACTAAGGATTTCATAATCTTTATTTTATATATTTACGAGATAAGATAATAGAGGTCTGTCCTTATGCGCGCATAAGGTAAAAACTACTGCATAGATATTGGCCAATTCTTTAATTACCTAGTCTCACTGGGTGTTTATTTAAAAACAATAACTCGATTTCTATATTTAAAATAATATTATTCAGGTTTGAAAATAAACGCTACGCTTTCAGTACTGTTTTCTTGCTGTGGAAAAGTGGGGCAAGCGGTGTGTGATGATTAAGGTTTTTCATCTGTACATAAAATATATTCTTAAGATAATAAATGACGCAGATGAAGCTGCGAATATCAGCTGGTTGAATATATTAATCTTTTTGGTTTTCAATTGTTTCCATTGTTTGATTAATAAAAACTACATATAAAAATGCTTCGGACAATATATTTAAATATAAAGTAAGCTATGTAATGTTATTTATTTTAATGCAAAACATATTTCAACAATAATTTTGCATTTCATTTGGCGGATGTTTCTAGAAACAATTACTGACCAGTCGAATCTAGTCGAGTATTCGTAATTAGTAGCTTTCTATCTCTACAATAATACAATAACTACATTCTCAGTTAAAATCGTCGATTATTGTCTACAAGGATATATGTCCGACGAGTATTAGAATACTAAAAGTGAAAAATACTGTGAGAAATCACTAGGAAATTGCCTTCAATCGTTAGACAGAGCCGTTTTAGACTTTCGGAACATAAAAGCGGGGTGTCCGTTTTATATCTTAATCTCGTTCGGAGACGGTGGATATTGCGGTCGTAGGTCTTTCGAATGTGTTTGAAGGGCGGAGGGGGGAGGGGTCGTTTTTTATCGTCTACCCACTTTATCTGTTTATTGCATATGTGCATAGAGCTATTTAAATATGTAAACTATATTTTTACTCTCTGTTCATTTGAACTTTTAAATTTTTAATACTGTGTGAACAAATGTCTTTTAATATAATATGTATATACGTAAATTGTGTTGGTGGCTTCTCACATGTTGTTTTATTATTATGGCAATAAAAATTTGAGTTGTCACAAAAACTATATTTTGTTTAATATTGTTAGTGTTTCAATATTCCTATATTTAATAATTAATATTTATATATAAAGATTATGAACTGTTCTATAAACTTTCTTTCCCTTTTTCACTACTTTAGGTGTTGAAAATTCTTCATATATATATATATATATATATATATATATGTCGAAGAGGTCATTAGTACGGGAACATGCTTTGACAACAAGGCGTAAGCGTTGCGACGGCAGCACAAGTGGTTCGCGCGAGCCGAGGAGAGGACAGCCGAGCGCCTAGAGCGCACTTCTCTGCTGACCGCCGCGCGGACAACCAGTCTAGACTGCTTACGACTCGTATCTGTTTGCTACTCGTACTCAATATTTTCTCTGACGAAAACGTCACTCGAATATTCCTACTAAGTCGACATATATGGTATGTCAACGTACAGATCAAATTACTGGGGCTAGGGCCGTGAAAACTTGCTTGTGGGTTCCTTTTACACTGTAGGTGACCACTAGGTAAAGATTTTTGGAAATTTAACCACTAACATAGTGAAAAGGGGGATGAAATTTTATATGAAAATATCCGTCATTTTTTCGTCAGATAGTCAATCAATTATTCTTTTATCTATATATACATATAAAATAAAGAGTCTAAAATTATTACTGAATAGAAAACGAGTGCAAAGCCGCGGGTAATTGCTTATGTATACGTATACAAGGATATCGGTCGGACAGTACATAAGTAATGCAGCTCTATTTATTGGCCCTTTATTTTAAAATCGACAGCATAAAAACTCGTTTAATTAAAGTTCAGTCAGTTATCATAATATTCATGTTACTCTATAAAAGGGTGTTGGAGTTTTAAATGTTAGATATACAGGGGAAAATTAGACAGTTATTGAAGTTATACTTCATTTGGCGCGTTAAGGAAAAATGATGAGAGAAAATTTTTACGATGCGCACGCACAACGTCACGAAAAACCGACACTCTGAAGTTAGCTATAGTCAATATTTTATTTAAAAAAAAGTGTGTATGTATTAAATACCTTTTTTTCTATTGTTACTATCGTTTTTCTTACAAACGTAAAATAAGGCGAAAGATAACATTTTTGAAAAGATTTTTATCTTGTTACGCCATACAAGTATAACTTCTAAAGCGTGTACATAAGTACACACTACTTTTATATTGTAGAAGGATAGATACCTCACAATTTCTATTGAGTAATACAAACCGTAACACGGTCATAGATAATACTTATACGGGAAAGTAAAGCTCATCCCCGGAAATGAGATTGCTAACCGCGGTGAACCGAGTGTGTTGGGTGTATCAATAACATACAATTGACTTCGCCTACGAACAACTCGAATTGGGAATTGTACGGTTTTAAGAAAGTATGTAACTTTTCATTTATTAAGGTGAAATCGTTTTATTTTATTGTTCTTTGTAAAAAAAGATCGAAAAGTATAAATACTTGTTATTTTTTTTTTCTAACTGACTACACTGTCAACCCGGCAAGGCATCCACAGTTTCACCGGACCACCAAGGGGAGCGCTTAAGGCACTCACCCGATTTTATGTAGGCAACCAGCACAAGGGCGCACGGCGCGCCTCGGCTTGGACTGTTACCGAATATCCCGAGTCTAACTAAGCTTAGGCTAACTATTATTTCATACATATATAAATTCGTGAAACATGCACGTGTACCAAGCATGTATGTTTCAGGAACTCATACATGTATCTTGAATCTGACTACTAAGTTAGTATAAGCTAACTCTGTTCGAGAAAAGGGTTCAAAATAAAAATAAAAAAAAAACAACCCAACCACTATGTGTACCTACATGTGTGTATGTGCACGTGTGTGGGGTGATCGGTGTTGTGTGTCAAAAACTAGTGTTTGAAAATTAATTCAGTGTCACTGTTGTCGCGCAAGCAACGTGCTCGAGGGCTCCATTCCGGAGGATCGGACCTCGGCTTGAGCCGCTGCCGAGGGGGGCCTAGATGAGTGTACTGGAGCAAAATTCACAGTCAAGCCGCGGCGGCGTGATCTGTGATTACGCGGACGTGGGCGCGCACACGCTCTGTTTCGAGGGACGGAAGGGTACTGGAAGTTAGCTGCCGTTATTTTGTCGGGAGGATCTGTAAAAATATATCGCGGACGTCTTTTGTAACGCGGCGCATCGGGTACGGTGTTGTAAGTCGCGGCGGATACCACTAACGGACTGGGATGATTCGCGGCTTTCTCAAAATAGCTACTAGTGAGTGTCCTAACGTACTCCCAGATAGACGGCATCTCCAGGTCCCTGTGGAGGTCGACTCTCCGGATATACCAAGGGGCACCTACTGCCCTACGAAGAAAACGATTCTGTAGTTTTTGCAACTTTTCGAAGTTATAACTTGACATATGCGCGAAAACGGGACAACTATATGTCAGAATAGGACGGATACACGTCTTATACAAAGTAAGCTTATGTCTGAAGGACATTTTACTTTTAGGACAAACTAATGGGTGCAAGCGACCCAAGACCATAGCGGCCTTGTTTCGAACTCTATCAGTATGCGCTTTAAAAGTGAGGCGCCTATCTAATGTAACTCCTAGGTATTTGACCTCACGTACCCAAGGAATCTCGGTTTCGTACAGCCTGAGGGGCTTTAGATACTTGGGTTGCGGACGATTTACGGGGTCGAAAAATATCGCGGCGCTTTTTTCGGGATTAACCTCTATTCGCCATTGACGATACCATTCACCGAGTGTGACGATGGCTCGATTGATGCGATTTCTAAGAAAGTCCGGCCGCCAACCGGAAGCGTAGATAACTGTATCGTCAGCATAGCAACCTACCTCGATCCCCGGGGACCGAGGTAGGTCACTGATGAACAGGTTGAAGAGAGAGGGCGCAAGAATAGACCCTTGGGGCACACCTGAGCGTATCGGGTGGGGCGGGGATAGCTCACCTTCCACTCTATAGCGGAAAGTCCTATCAGTGAGATAATCGCGGATTATATGTACTAAGCTATCGGGTATGCGAGACTGAAAAAGTTTATAAACGAGCCCGGCATGCCAGACCTTATCGAAGGCCTTGGCAACATCGAAAAAGACTGCTATCGTGCGTTTCGGTTTAGGTTTATCCGGGTTGACCTTCTTTTGGGGATCTTCGTTAAATTTAGAAAAAATGTACTCCGTGAGGCGGTGTACTTGATTCGTACATGAGTGTTTACCTCGAAATCCAAACTGCTCAGGTGGTAACAAATCTAACTCTGAAATAGAGGTCTGGAGACGGTTCAGAAGGAGCCGCTCGTATAGTTTGCCTAATGTATCGAGGAGACTGATAGGGCGATAACTTGTGCGACAGTAGTCAGATACCAAATACACATATACATTCGTGAAACATGCATGGTCACACATGCATTTTTCACGAATTCATATATGAGTATTGTATGGATAGATAGCTTAGCTAGCTTAGTTAGTTCGGGAATCCGGCGACAGCTCAAGCCGAGGTGCACCGAGTGCCCTTGAGATGTTTCGCCTAAAAACAACCGGGTGAGTGCCCTAAGCGCTCCCCTTAGTAGTCCGGTGGAACTGTGAAGGCGGAATAAGCCGGCAGTGTAGGTCAGTTCGAAAAAAAAAAAAAAAAAAAAAGCGATAACTTGTGGGAAGCGTAGCTTTTTTGCCCGGTTTGTGAATTCCTATCACTACGGCCTTTTTCCAGACGGCTGGAAAGTGACCCTGGGACATGGCCGCATTGAAGATGCAGACCAGGAGAGCTATAATGTGGTCAGGAAGGAGCTTCAGTACCTCGTTCCTGATCCCATCAGGACCTGGAGATTTTCTAAGCTTGAGACGCTTGATGGCGGCCGATACTTCATCGAAACTAACCGGGGTTAGGGTATCCGCGCGAGGAGATGCGAGAGAACGCTCTACCGAGGATTCGATCGATCCAATATGGATAGGGTCAGTGTTAGCAGTGTTCGGAGAGCATTGCTCCTCTAAATTCGCGGCGAGACATTCCGCTTTGTCTATACTATCGAACGCGGGAGGCAACCCAGGACCTCTGTCTAATGGGGGCATCGGTGTACTGAGATCTGATTTGAACTTTCGTGCGAGTGTCCAATACGCCACGTGGGATGGCTGGATCTCCTCCAAAAGTTTGTCCCACCTGGCGTCTCGGATTTCCGAAATACGTTTTTTAACTAATTTACGTAACAAACGTAACCGATTGCGATTATCTACGGACGGGTAAGTGTCGTAGGCTCGAGTCGCAGCGTTCTTTTCCGTGATCAACGCTCTCACGTCGTTGGGGAGTATAAAGCGGCGATCATTCACCGCTTGTACTTCTTTCGAGGTCTCCCTAACGGCGGTCTGAAGAAAGTCGACCAGGGAATTGATAGCCTGATCCGCGTCGATTTTAGACACCAACACGTCCGGGATTCTATTTAAACTAACCGAGGAAGGATTATCTTTAAAATATTTACTAAGCTTCGTGTAGTCAGCTACGCGCGCGGGCTGAAAATCGATGTCGGAACTATAACCTAACTGTAATACCACAGGACGGTGATCAGAGTCGAGTTCGTGTACGACTTGTATGAGTCGTACCTCAAGCGCGACGTTCTTTAACAGAGCTACATCTAACACTGTCGGCCGACAGCGATCCTGATAGTGAGTGGGTTCCGGCGGGGCTATGACATCAAAAGCGAGATCATTACCTAGCTTGTCGAGAATCACCCCGTTACGAGAAGTACTCGAACTATTCCATATAACGTTCCCGCTGTTGAGGTCCCCGGCTATAATGACCGAATTCCCTAAAGCGAACAACGCCTCTAAGTCGGACTTGAGAAGCTTTTTATTCGGTGAAAGGTACGCGGATACTATTGTAATCGTCTGATGACCGGTCATGCCTAACCTGCACACTGACACTTCCATATTGGAAAGAACGGGCGGCTCTACCGGCATGCAATACAACGAACGTTTATAATAAATCAAAGTGCCGCCCCCGCGGGTGACACGGTCGTTTCTAATTATACTATAATTCGCGATCGCGGGATTGCTCATCTTCGGTTTTAAAAGCGTTTCTTGGACTAAAAATATGTCTATCTGTCTATCACGTAGGAAGGCGGCTACTAACTCTCGTTGTGTTCGAAGATTTCTCGCGTTAAAGAACGAAAGACAAAGACCACGCGGTTTAATTCTATTTAACGACGCGAAATCTATTTATTACTATTTACTGAGGCGCGGGCAAGGCGTTGTATCGTCGCAGCAACGCCTGGGAATGAAGAGACCGCATTAAGGAGGCCGATGTCCCTATTGCTGTTAACTATTTTATTGAACGCGACGATCTCCTGAATATCGTGTTCGAGCAGTACCTGTGTCAGCCAATCAATACCAGACTGGGAGAACGAGAAAGCGTGGGTAGCCTGGACAGGCATCGCTCCTTGTGGCTGGGGCTGGGCCTGAGGCTTGAGAGCCTGAGGCTGTGGTTTAGGAGCCCAGGGCGCTACGGGCGCACGCCAGGACTGGGGCACGCGTGGCACAGAGGGTGCCTCACGTGGTGTGGGAACCGGCGCTACCGGGACACGGGAGGTACCCGGCAGGTCAGGGAAGGCCTCCACGGACATGAGAGGTGGAGGCGGGGGACGTGCGGAGACAACAGGCGCCCTACGGGCTTGTCTCGCTTGGCGGGGACGTTGTGTGCGTGGCGCGCGAGGACACCCGCGATAGTTCGCGGGGTGACCTGCGTTACCGCAGAGAACGCAGCTCGGGGGCTCGGGAGTGTCGGGAGTGCGTGCGCACTCCTTCGTAGGGTGGTCTCCTAGGCACTTAACGCACCTGGGACGAAGATGGCAATTGCGGGCTGAATGACCATAACTCTGGCAGTTATGGCACTGCGAAGGAGTATGGGACTTGCGAGGGGCCTCAACAGTGATGCCGGTGAGGCCACAGACAGAGGTGAGGCCGAAAATAGCCTTACCCTCTTGTGATCGGTCGAGGACGACCAGGACCATCGGGTAGGGGGCTTTGGTACGGGGGTGGTACATCCTATGTACCTCTCGGACAGGGAAGTCTTGCTCCTTAAGGGAGCCTGAGACGTCATCGGTCGATAACTCGACTGGGACACGCCTAACTACGACGCGAAGGAGGCGTTCTTCTTCGAGCGCGAAAGTAAAATAAGCGAGCTTCCTCTCACGGAGAAGAGAGGTAAGCTTGCGGTGATCGGTGGTGGACGAAACTTTTACTTGAATACCTGCAGGCGTATTCAAGGCTGACGTGTAACGGATGTTCTTCTCGTTTAACCGAGTGGATATCATCATCCAGGATGCCTTGTCTTGTATAGTAACTGGGGGCGGGGTGCGGGGCTTCTTAGCCTCGGCTTCAGAACCCGTAGCTCGGGCTTGAGATGAAAGAGCGGGACTGGACCTACCTGAGCTAGTCGGCTTGTGATTGGCTGAGACGGATGCACCCTCTACTTGCGGCTTCTTAGTTACCGGGTATTCCGTACCCGATTCGGAATCTGAGGCGTGCGAGATGACGGGAACGGGCCGTTGCCGCTTTCGGTTTACGGTTGTGAAACCGTCGTTCGTGATTACGGGAGTCGCGCCGGTATCGAGCTCCATGTCGGAATCAGAGCAAGAGCTTGGGATGGGAGCTTTAAGTACTCCACATTCTTCCGGCATTTCCTGAGGCAGAGATGACGCCAATGACGCGAAAGAATTCGCGGTTGCCACACGGGACACTAATACAACATTCTCAGAGGACGCGCTAGGGGCATCGTTGACGAATTCCGTGAATAACGATGGGGCGCGAGTAGCGACAAGATGTCGCAGCCTATCGAACTGTTCCTGTATTGATGCCATTCCGTAGCTTGACGGACAAGGTGCGATACAAAATAGCCTCCCTGCCTGAGGGGCAGGGGGGTCCGTGTAAACAAATTATCGGAACACTCCACTCGCTTGTTGTCACTGTTAACTTTAACACGTGTGCCTCACTAAAAAGTGCGGATTACGATCACAACAACAATCGCACAAAACAAAAACAAAACACTTCACACAGGTGCGTTTCTCGGAAGTAATCGAAGTTCAAAAACACAATAGTATCGAGCGATGAATCACTCGACCGTACTGCGCACCTGAACAACAATTAATTAGTTCGCGGAACAACATCTGGCGCGCAACGGACACGTCCGTACACGACGGCTGCTGGGTCGGAACTCCAATACTTGTTATGCTTGTTACTGTTGAATAGTTTTTGCGTGATACGCGCACAACGACAGACGTCCATTATTTTATTTATATGATTATATATTATATTTAGATATAATTTAGAATTCCCGTGTTTATCACTGAGATCGCAGAATAAGATTCATAAAAACCGGTGTGAATGCCACCGCTTGGTAATAGCATGGTTACATGTCATATCTGCACACTACAAATGTTTACACGTTTCCGTTTTGTATGCTTGTTTACGAACGATTTCAACGGTTTATTCAGACATAAGGAGAATGCCCTGTGAAATGTGCACCGGCTCGCCGAGCTTATCCACGACCGCTTGTTACACCGTCTCGTAATATTCTTTTGTCTGTATCAAAGTCAATACCGATTACATAACCCCTTGGAACTTTTCAGAATGTATGTATACATTTTATTGCCAACAATAGTCACTAATACGAGGTTATTTACACTGTAAAATCTAGAATTCTGTATATCTCTGATGTAAACTGGCTTTTCAAGATTGGTAGCATTACAATAATGTAATTTTTCAGATTCTTATTTCTAGTTAGTCGACTAAAAAATAAAGTTATTTATACGAAATGTAATTGTTATGTTGTTGCCGGTTTGTAGTTTTCCAGATTCGTATTTGTAGTAAGTCGACTAAAAGAAATACACTTATAAAAATGAAATAAAATAATAGGATTTGCAAAAATGTGTGCTTTACTTTTATAGCCTTTTTTTACAATTATTTGACATAGATTATGACATTTTTGAATATCGGTATTTTAATTAGTAAAATAATTAAGTACAAAGAAGTATTTAACATAAAATACAAGGAGATTTTTAACATTTTTTTACAAATAAAAATAGCCACAACAATTACAAGAACATGACAATATCCTCA
Organism: Antheraea assamensis; assembly: GCA_035772565.1. Classification (NCBI taxonomy): domain Eukaryota; kingdom Metazoa; phylum Arthropoda; class Insecta; order Lepidoptera; family Saturniidae; genus Antheraea; species Antheraea assamensis. The sequence goes on from JAQQSE010000152.1 coordinate 45,415, forward strand.
GTGTTGGACTTGTTGATAGCATAATGGTAGGTAAGGCTTTATGAAAGTTAGCTTAATTGACTAGCTACTATCGTCAACTTGACAATCCGTCGCCAAGCATCTGTTGGTGTGTTTCGACAGCCGCTCACGAGAGCCAGTGCCCTCTAGGCTTATTATGCTTACCATCATATACCACATCGTAATTTAACAATAGATGAGATTGTGCTTAATAGCTAAAACCTATAAAGTATATAAAAAAATACCATGATAATAATAACAAGATGAGATTATGTTGTGAATGTAACGAAATTTTAATTTATAAACTTTACTGCAAATCTCGTTCGTGTAATTTTCCACGTATACGGTGTAAATTAGGAACTGCTTAGTAACGACAACGGTATGTGAGGCGATCGGGGTACTAATGCGTTCGTTTAACCCTGGTTCGTGGTCGGCGGTACTGTTCACAGTGCCTAAACATTTTGGGTTAACGTTTCAGTTTCCTTTGCTGTATAGCTTACTAACTGCGCCTGCGGTTCCGCTCGTGTGATGTACAAAACCTTGTAAATATATACATTTTTGGTTTGTACTCGCGCGTACAAAAGTCGCTTTGGTCTAGCGGTTTGACCAGTGGTATATCGACCCGACGTCGGCAGGTTCGTACCCCGGCATGTACCAATGAATTTTTCGGAATTTGCCTACGTGTACTAATTTAAATTGGTAACACTAACGGCTGCCGGTGAAGGAAAACATCGCGAGGAAACCTAAACCTGAGAAATGTTCTCGAAGTACCACTGTATATGGGAAAACACGGGATGTGGGTTTCTCAGAGTTTTTAAATCGCCATTACGTCGTGGGCTGACGTGGTGATTACGCCCACACCTTCCTTCAGGACGAGGCCTATGGCCCTGCAGTAGGTCTCTAACAGGCTGATGATGAATGGATAATATAAAAAAATGCTGTAATTAAAAATCTAAAAATAATACAATTAATCATAGGTCATTGAATCGATGATGGCTCGTTTGATAGCGGATTTGGACGTATACAATCAACGTAGGTTAGAACTGTTGCGACTGAACGTTAGGTCCTGACTAGGTACCACCGTCATGTTGAAAATCTGTCGCAAAGCACTTATGGATGTCCTGTGGCATCTGCGCTTGAGAGCCAACACTTTAGATTTAGCATGCTTACCGTCTTGGACCCCATCGTCATTTAACATCAGATGAAATTGTGGTCAAACCCTATTTCACCTTAAAAGTATAAAAAAGGCGTATTCTCTGTGGTTTGTTGTTTTACTTAATATATGGGAACAAGTTATGAGGTTAAAACTGAATTAAATCGACACAAAATTACTACCAATAAGTAATATATTAATACAATATATAATATATACAATATATTATTACAATATTTTATTTAGAGTTTTATATATTAACCAATATAAAGTAATTTAATATAATTTTTTTTTTGTATTTTCATTTTAATATTTTATTTTATTGTATGTAATTTTGATTTTACAATATACACCGATTTACGTGATACTATATATTTTTTTTATTTCGATCTTACTTCACTATTGACCCGGCAAGGCCTCTACAGTTTCACCGGACTACAAGTTTTACCGGACTACACGTGATACTAAATCCCGGAGCCGCGCATGCGAATTATGTAACATTCACTTCATTTTACATATAGTATTTCAAAATCATATATTCACTGCGGTTGCATAATGCTTTCACAAATAGAGACATAACCTGTAATGCCACCTGAGACACAGGATTACCTAGTTTAGGTGGCAGCGGTCATCATGTATAATTCAACAATTTGTAACAACCTTATGATAGCTTGCAACATTCTATAACGACATATTTTGTATAATAAATTGTAATAATATAAGAATACTTTTGTAATATAAATATTGTACTGCATACCCAAAAATGTAAATGTATATAACTGTTGTGGTATAAATAAATTTATTATTATTATTATTATGTTATAACAGTCGCCAGCGTTGAAAACAAAAAGCATGGTACTACAAAATAATCCCAAAGGGGGGATAATCTGAGACGCGCGCAGCCGTTCGCTAAATTTAAGCCAAATCATTACATCACGACATGACAAACATGTTGTGCCGACCCTACTTACGTGCGGGATAAGGGTAAGAAGATAATAGAACTACAAGGAAGCAATGTAAAACAAGCGAAACGTATTTTAAGAAGGTATTTCGTAAACGAGCTACCTTCAAAAACTTAAATCTAATTATCTTGTATGAGTGTTGACGCGAACACCTCTTCTCGATTAAACCGCAATAGCGGTTTTCTGAGAAGAGTCCTACTATGTAAATTTATGTTTTTTTTTTGTCATAAATAAATAAAAAAAAAATCAATATATTTGACAATAGCTTTTAGAAAGAACTTGGTAATAGCCTAACTAATTTTCTAAGAGCAAATGTGTTTGCTTGTTACTAATGCTTTCATATCTTAACTATTCCACCAGGCATCGTGAAATGCACCTTGTCACGGGTATATAAAAGAGCGTAGGTTAGTTTTTACCTAGAAAAATAGTACATTTCCTGGGGGATAGGTTAAATGTACATCAACGCGAGCGAAGACACGAGCAAAAGCTAGTCTACTAAAACAACTTTTGTATGTTTTTTTTTTTATATCATAGGGGGCAAACGAACAGACGGGTCACCTGATCGTAAGTGATCACCGGCGTCCATAGACACTAGCAACACCAGAGGAGTCGCAAGTGCGTTGCCGGCCTTTTAAATATGTGGGCCTCCGGCGCTCTCACGGACCGAACGAAACGCTGTTGCGTGCAAACACTTTTACTTCACCGCGGCTTTCTGTGAGAGGGTGGTACTACCCCGGGCGAGCCGACCCATTCATGCTGAAACCAGTAATAGCTTCAGCGTAGCTCTACCACCTACAAAAATCACAGTCAATGCATTCTGTACTTCGCGTAAACGTAGTTTGATTTAGTAATGAAAAACAAAAGGGAACGCACTGATTAACAATTGGCCTTTATAACGGGGCAACGAAAACAAAGGCACCATTTAATATATCGAACATGTATGAGAATATGACCGTTTGGCGCATCTGTTCAAGTTAGCAACTAACCAAACAAATGATTGTATAACTGAAAAGGTAAATTTGTTAAGTATCTACTAACTCCGGTTCGGAGTGTAAGGTAGCGTTTATAGTGTATAGGCGAAAGATAAATAATAATAAAGTTTATTTGAACAAATTACAGTATGATACGGAAGGTTTATCTTACGACATACAGTACAGTATACTCGTACATCTATGTACCCTAGCGCCTGAACTAGGCCGAGCCTGTATCTCAGACACTTTTCTCTCCCCGTGACGTATTACAGTATGTCCTAGATATGACTTATATACATTTTAATGACATGATAATATAAGAATATAACATGAGTTATACTATGATTTATTTTTATCCTACCTTACAATTATGATATAACAAGTTAGACGGTATTGATATTGAGAACTTCCGTCATTGTGTGACTCTAAAATTTATGTAAAAATAGAAATAATGTAAGTTTTGAATTTATAATTTGTACAAAATGGAGGGTGTCATTATTTTAATATCTTCTGATAGTTGAACTCTATCTAGCCTCTATTCAAACTCATTCACAATAATTGTTATACGATTATGGAAAGTATTATTGCGTCATCCTCGAGAGGTTGAAACATTAATGAACTCCAAATCACGACTACGTCTATACTTCTTCAACAGTCTGGAGACAGAGTCATTATGATTTTACAATATGTATTTACAGTCTACGTTATACAGATACTAGCTGATTACCGTCCTTTTTCACATGATTGATGATCCTAAAATGTTTTTTTTTTTATAATATATGTGTTTGACCGATGGAATCAATCAATCCGATGTCAGCAGGTTCGAACCCCGGCATGCACCTACGATTTTTTCTGAATTCCCGTACATTTACTAATTTACATTGGTAACACTATCGGCTACTTGTACCATCGTATGTGGGAAAAATATAGAATTGTGGATTTCTCAGAATTTGAAATCGCCAATACGTTGGGTGCTGGCGTAGTGATTATGCCTTATACCTTCCTTTGGAAGAGGCCTATGACCCTGCAGTGGATCATTAACAGACTGTTGATGCTGATGTGTATACATTTATTCTTATTATTATCTCTATCAGCATTTCTCAAAGGGTCACGAGCATAAATTGGTGGAATCTGCAAAACCAGACTTGAGAAAAGGTATGGTGTTATGTCGAAAAATGTAAATCAAAATTTAATTGATTATATAACTGACTCCAAGTAATACTGTTTCTAATTTTAAGAATTGTAGCATAATTAATACTACTTATTTCTGTACGAAATTAACTAGAAATTTTTTCAACAAACAATCTTTGGAACAAACGCATTTATTACTATGTACAATTATTTATCTAACATATTACCGTACGGTGTCATTGACTATAAAAATAATTCGCTTGAAATTTAACAGATGGCAGTTTTGTTATCCGAGGTTTTTTTTAATAAAAAATTATTATATACGTGTATTAAACCTTGAAACATAATACTATGATAACTGTTCAATATTAAGTTTAATAAGCTTTTTTATATAAAAATATGTAAATAAAGCACAAATTGGAGAAAACTCAAAAAGTTCTTTAGTTTGTGCCTTCAGTGTAATACGTCTCATACGTTTTTTTATTAATTGTATCTCGAATCCAGAAACTTATAAAGTGAACAAAAAAATATTTCATATCCTTTTCTTACTAAATTCTAAATATACAAAAAAAAAAAAACAATATTTATTTCAAAAAATTAGATATGCACCGGTGTTTGGACGACAGAATTGTTATACGGTTATTAAAAATCGCGTCGCTCGTCTCAATAAATAATTGTAGCTTCAATCCGCTTTCCGCTCCGCTACTACTCTAAATCAGCGTCCAAACGATTACGAACCGGTAGAAGGTTCATTATTTAAATATAAATATTGATCTTGTAAGTCGATATGTCGCTGGCAAAAACGTTGCTATTTACGACCGAGTTCCACGGACAGCTTTCGCATGTTCCAATGTTATTTGTACGTTGAATAAAAGAGTACAGAGTAAGTAATGTAGCGTATAATCTTGACAAAACTCGTAATGCGTTGTAATTTACTCCAAAGGACTTAGTTGGAATATCTCATGTTTTTTTTTTTTCGAATTGATTATACTGGGGTCTTTACAACTTCACCGGGCTTTTTGAGCGAGCACTTAAGACGCTTAGCTGTATGCCAACAAGTTCAAGGGCATCAAAATGGCCGAACCTCTTGCCGATGCCTTAAATGCATCATCACAACTCTATTTAAGCTACCCAAGCTAGCTGAACTAATCATAAATGTATACATTACTGAGGCAAGTCTGTTTCCAATTATACCATTTGGGTTGGAAGATACCAGCGCGAGTTAATTTGAGGCAGATATAGATGTTGCGATGATGCTTCAGTTCAGCAGTCAAACCTTATTTATATTATATAGCTTATAACCTATACTTTACTTTATATTATAATTATTTAAACGATTGTTTTTATTTTGTAACCTAGGTATTTCTATTGACTGATATTGTGGCCCGCTAATAGCCCGGTGAAGCTGTGAAGGCCAGTCAGGCCACCCCAGTATTATCAATTCATCATCTTACCCTTATCCCACCTAAGTAAGGTCGGCACAACATGTTTTCCTTTTCCACTCTCCTTTGTCAGATGTCATCTCAGTTTTCACACTTTTTATACACATATCGTTTTTCACACAATCCATCCACACCTTTTTCGGTCTTCCTCTACTCTTATATCCGTCCACTTTCAAACTCAAAACTTTTCTCGTTACATGACTTTCATCTCTTCTCATAATATGCCCGTACCATACTAACCTACTACTCCTCAACTTCTCTGTCACTGGTGCTATTTTCAAACTTCTCAGTATTATCAATTCGAAAAATTAAAAAAACATGAGATATTCCATCTAAGTCCTATATATGTGGCATACGAGTGAAGCAGTACTTAGCTGAATATTGACTTTATTGTGACAAACAACAGTGAGCGCAGTCATTGTACATATACGTATATGTACATTAAAGTATCTTGATTTTTTTAGATCACGACCAAGTGTCTAAAAAGTAAAACTAAAAATAGAATTTTATCCAGTAGTTTCTGATGCGCCCACAACGATAGAGCTATAACATTTTAGATTGGATAGTTTATTTTTTGGACCGAACATATTATGAGGACAATTTAAATAATGATTTTACAATAGTCGTGGCTTTCGCTCACATTTCGAAGTTCGATATGTTTTATGACGCCCAAAAGAAAAAAAATGAGGTTAACAATTAATATTTCTCCAGTTGTAACAGACATTCATATTTATAAATTAGCAGAGATGGATAATCGATATTTAATAATTGTTTATAGTCTGTATTCATTCGATAGATAAGCAATTCGCGCGACACAATGACCCATTTCACATAAGCTTCTCGCATAGTTGGCGAGTTGCCAACACCGTGTTTTCTCCCATCAAAAAACAGTGCTCGCCGATGTTTTTACTACACTTCGTAGAAATTAGTCGACTCATTGCTCACTGATGAGGATGATTCATTGTCAATGTGAAGCTCATATTTAGCTGGTAATTTTATATCGCACTATAGTTTCATGAAGATATTGGTTCTTCACCCAAGCTTAGAATACATTGTCGGTGATCAACACTGTATCCGAATACAACTATTCAATCAGAAATTGTTGTCGTTCAAAAGTCGTTGAAATTCTATTCCAAGCGTAATGACTAAATACGAAAGGTGTAAGGTATCCTACATCCTTTTCGGTACTCCTAACATCATGTATGTAAAATTTACATAGAGTGGTACTAAATAACATTTTTTATCAGGTTCAGGTTTCCTCACGATATTTTCCTTCACCGCTAGCCATCGGTTTAACAGCTAAAATTAATAAAAATTTGGTGGTCAAGCCAGTCACCTAAACGATGTATATATCGATGCATACGTCCGTTCTATTGTTAAAAAGTATATGTACCGACTGAAATATTAAACCACCTGCCATCTAATACGCAGAAATTCTATACAAGGCGTAACGAAAAAGGAGTGGGGATCATTTTCGTACGGAGCGTCGGACCGTTAACATGTCTAAAGATAATGCGTAATAATTATATTCGGTAATGTATTACTGTATGTAATGTTTAAGGTAAACGCTTTTATCACTACATAGTATAAAACAAAGTCGCTTTCTCTGTCCCTATATCCCTATGTATGCTTAAATCTTTAAAACTACGCAACGGATTTTGATGCGATTTTATTTAATAGATAGAGTGATTGAAGAGGAAGGTTTATATGTATAATAACATAAATGAAATAGTGGAGAAATAGTGTTATTTTCGAGGTTACTCCAAATTTAACACGTGCCGGCCACGGGCAGTAATGAATAAATCAAAACTACTGGATCGATTTTAATCATATTTTCAGTGAATGACATAGGCTATATATTTTATACCCGTGCGAAGCCGGAGCGGGCCGCTAGTTGTCGATAATTTGGTCTCGAGTGCCTGATTGATTCAGTAATGAAGAGGCCGTCACATATGATGTCATACTGTCATAACTGCCGCCCTCATGTTTCTCCTTCGTATATTATTTACAGTATTCTCTAAGTGAAACTAATACGAAAATCAGTACATCATATTTTAATAATTAGAAGAGATTTCAGCTTATCTAACGAATTAAGCCGTAGTATAAGTTTGCTTGTGAATTTATAATCAGATGACTTTGCATAATATATTCTGCTATTACAAATTCATACATAGATCTTTCTAGACAGGTTTACGAGTGTGTAAGTAATTTTGTAATTAATTGTATATTTTATGCTACCTTCAATCAACCAATGATAGTTCAGTGGTTAGCGTGTTCGAACACCGCATCTGTCAACGTAAGTTCGAATCTTTTTGAATGCAACCGAAGCTTTTTATGAAAGAAAATATAGTGATGAAACCATAGGATGATGGTAGAGCTATGTTTAAGCCAGTCTAACTACCAACTTAAACTATATAAACATTTAATTTCAGATAACCTTGTGGTCGTTCGACGTTAGACGTAAGCGTTACTTAAAAGGATAAACCAATAAAGATATTTCAATAATTAGGAGAATTGTAATATTTAAATTTATCTTGTAAATTGATGTCGATATTTTGATATCATTTACTCCAGGTAAAAATGACTCATGTACTCGTATAACAGCGGAACAAGCGATAGAGACGCGCGATCGGCTTAAGCGTTCGGCGTGTGATGCATAATTTTTCATCAATGTTCTCTTACGACGTTATCACGTAAAATTATCGTCCGTAAACCGAATTTACAGAGAAGCATTTTTTTTTAAATTATTGAATATTGAACTGATTGAATATTTTTGCATTGCATATAACTCTTTCGCTATAATTCGTTACTAGATGGCGCTGTAGTTACAAAACCAAAATGAGTGCGAATCTTTTTTTTTTTTTATCGAACTGACCTACATTGTTAGCTTGGCAAGGCCGCTACAGTTCCACCGGACTACCACGTGCGAAGCCACGAGCATAGGTTTTATAGATATAAAGTGACAATAAAACTATAAGTCGAATACAATACATAAACAGAAATAAAATATGTATGTATAGAAAAAAATATACTTTTACAAGACTTTTACTAGCAAATAGAGTCCAGTTCAGAGTATAATCTAGATTCAATATCATTATGCGTTTCCTTAAACGTAAGCAGGAATCGGTAAAAGTGTTGTTAACCTGGGTAAAGAGTAATGACGAAATACAAATAACAAAAAAATAAACAGGTATTAAAAAAAACACTTCCGCAAGAACGAAAACGAAGTATTAAATGTAAGTAAAACTCTCCAGAAACAAAATATATTTTAGAATTATCGAAAAGATCGTTGTTAAAAATGTATTATACTGAAAAGACAATTTTCTGAGAGAAATCTCATTAAAGGGAACTCCCAACGGTTCCTAACATAATTTACGTTCTATTATGGTCATGCTTATAAGTTATTTTTCCAAGCTATCACTGCAATATGCAACCACTGAATAATCTCGTATTGGAGATTGTGATATAATTATTTGTTTTATGTACACATTTCAATACAACTTTCCACCGTATTTTAGGTACATTCCATTTTTTAGTTCATTTCAGGCAAGTATTCAGTTATTTTGTTTTTACCCAAATGCTCCAAATGGAGGATGACGTGCTTCGATGTCACAATTGTATTTATTATGCATTGAAATACAAATTTCCATCGTTTTTTAGAAACATTCCAAAGTTTTACCCCCAAATGGCCCAAATGGAGGGTGACGTGTATCGATGTCACAGGTTTATTTACTACAAATGTAAATACAAGTTTCCACCGTTTTTTAAAAACATTCCAAAGTTTTAGTGCACTTTAGGCAAGTAAAAAGGTTGTATTCAGTTATTTTGTTTCTACCCAAATGGCCCAAATGGAGGGTGACGTGTATCGATGTCACAGGTTTATTTACTACAAATGTAAATACAAGTTTCCACCGTTTTTCAAAAACATTCCAAAGTTTTAGTCCACTTTAGGCAAGTAGAAAGATTGTATTCAGTTATTTTGTTTTTACCCAAATGGCCCAAATGGAGGGTGTTGTGTTTCGATGTCACAGGTTTATTTACTACATATTTAAATACAAGTTTCCATCGTTTTTTAGAAACATTCCAAAGTTTTAGTCCACTTTAGGCAAGTAGAAAGGTTGTATTCAGTTATTTTGTTTTTACCCAAATGGCCCAAATGGAGGGTGACGTGTTTCGATGTCACAGGTTTATTTGCTACAAATGTAAATACAAATTTCCACCGTTGTTTAAAAACATTCCAAAGTTTTAGTCCACTTTAGGCAAGTAGAAAGATATTGTAAAATATATTCAGTTATTTTGTTTTTAACACCCCTGGTCCAAAAGAAGGGTGATGTGTTTCGAGCTAAACGAAATCATGGATTTTGGTATACGATTTTAGAATCATCTTAATAGTAAAAGTGGCATACTTATATTTGGTAATATTTGGGTATGAGGTCGGTAAAAAGATGAGGGATTAAAAACACTTGAGTGTTTTCGACGTCTCGTTTTTTAATAATGACTCGGTTACTCTTGTTATGGTCGAGTGGAGTGACTGATTAATTTTTAATGTTGAATTATGTAATTGAATATTAATCTTGAGATCTAAAAAAATTGGGAAATTGAAAAAAAAAATCTCTTATACACTTTGTCCAAATGTAGTTTTTGATTTAATGCGTGTGTTTACAATATTTTTTTAATCAATTATATGATACTGTGGTTCAAACGATACGAAGCAATATAGTAGTCATCTGTGATTTACTCCGTGAGTGATAGGGAAGAAAATTTTCCTATATCAATTACATATTCAAATGAATATGAATGAAATGAATATAGTGATGATAAATTACGAGATAAGGTAAGTACATTAAGCATAGTATAAAACTATGGATTTGTACATTCACTGAAAGAACATCAACTGTTGAATGAATATAAACATCTTTCAAAGTTCATCGCAAAGATTGCTCTTGCATGGAAAACTAAAAGATGCTTTCTGATTATCTCTAAATTTCTCTGCGTGGTCATATAGCTCAAAGAAGTGCTAACAGCACAGAAATACGCAGAATAAGTGCAGAAATGTTGCAATTGATACTAACCCAGCGTCGAGCAGCAATGAGAGTCGACAGCCCAAAGAAATGAATTAAAAAGTCGTTTTATTACCATCGTATATAAGATTTTATATCCAGTTTTATTGCTCCACTTACATTAACGCAGATGTATTAGGATTTGATTTATTTTATTAGCTCGAGGAACGGTCTTACAAGATTTAGTAATTAAGTGTTAAGAAAACTCGATAGAGAGTTTTACTATATGATGTAGAAGTTCCGTTAAGTAGTAATCAATAATAATAAAGCATATTTCACTACATAGCATAAAACAAAATCGCTTTCTCTGTCCCTTTATCCCTATGTATGCTTAAATCTTTAAAACTATGCAACGGATTTTGATGCGGTTTTTTTTTTATAGATAGAGTGATTGAAGAGGTAGGTTTATATGTATAATTACATACATTAAATAGTGGATAAATACTGTTATTTTTGAGGTTACACCAAATTTAACGCGTGCGGGCCACGGGCAGTAATGAATAAATCAAAACTGCTGGATCGATTTTAATCATTTTTTCAGTGAACGACATAGGCTATATATTTTATACCCGTGCGAAGCCGGAGCGGACCGCTAGTTATATATATATATACATTAAAGTAGATGATACTTTGCATTTTCGTTTATAGTTGTCTGGCCCGGCCCAGCCATGCGTCGCTGTATGAAAAACGTTTGATTTTATCTGCACCTTGTGTACCGGCAAAGTTAAGTCGGTAACTAGTAGTAAAAAGCGCGAAACATTAGTGACTGACACAATAAGTCATTAACCGCGTCGCTAGATGGCGTTTTATTGTAATGTTGGCGAATAGGGGAACATGTGTTCGGGTTGACGCTATCGGTATGTAGTTATAGTCGTTCTTTTTGGCCAAAAACAAGTTTTTGTGTCATTTGACCCCGAGTAATTTTGTTTCCGGGTGTCGGATCGATGTGGACTTTTCATATTTCATTGATAATAGTGTTTTGAACAATCCTACCGATTTTCAGCCGGGTGCGAATTTATGTAACCTCACCCCTATTTTTTGGTCTAATTTGAATGAAGAGTGATATATGTACGATATTGAATAGTGATGTTTAACACATGTATATTTCACGAACTCATATATGTATATATGTATGAGATAGTTTAGCTTAGCTTAGTTAGATCGGAATATTCGGCGACAGTTCAAGCCGAGGCGCGCCCTTGTGCTGGTTGCCTATATAAAATCGTGCGAGTGCCCTAAGCGCTCCCCTTAGTAGTCCGGTGAAACTGTAGCGGTCCTAACAAGCTAAAAGTCTAGTCAGTTCGAAAAAAAAAGACACCGGACGTGTACCTGGTGAAGCTATAAAGGCCCGTTGGCCAATAGCGTAGTCAATTCGAAAAAAAGACAACTGTGCATTCTTGCCCGGATGGTTTGACTAACTACGTATATTCAGTATTGCATTTGCATATTGGCCAACGTTTTTATTCGATCAGTCTTGGTGGATTGATTCGGTGAAATAGTAGCCATGACGTCATACGTTTACATGGACGCCATTTTGTCTTCGTCCCGACATATAAATTCTTAAAGCTTTTATTATTTCACTGGACATTTATGCCGTACTTATCGTATAATATAACGTCTATATGTACTTAACGAACTGCGGCCGATACCTAGACTATAAAAGATTCAATACAGCTCATTCCGACAGGTAAGTGGCATCGGTATTGTTATCCGAGTGTGTAAATCGATATTTGTGTCGGTTTTATGTCTCTCATTAATAACGACCGGTTGGGATAATAATTTATTAGCGTAGTTAATTATATAAAAACAGTTACTATTATATTGGTCTATTATTAACGTCTGTCCTACATCGATGTAAAGATTCTAAGCAGAATATCGCCCTGTATTTTTCTGCTGTGGGCAATTTCACACGCGAATTTTGTCATACAAAAAAATATCGCATAAAGTTATGGTAAGTATTAGGTCGTTGCGAAATTCTGGTGATTAGAGTAAACGCGCGTGTCACAGTTATTTTGTATAAAGTTTTTTTTTTATTCTCGGTTAGTATCAGCGATGTTTAATTACATTCAGAGATATGAAATAGTATATAATAATACTCTTTATTCTAATATTTGTCTTTTTTACATTGCCATAAACATTCTGATCGGAATATTACCTTATATTAATCAGCGATGAGTAAGTTCGCTTAGAGTATACGTGATACAAAACTATTGCCATAAGTTATGGTAAGTATTAGGTCGTTGCGAAATTCTGGTGATTAGAGTAAACGTTCGTATCGCAGATATCTTGTACAAAGTTCTTTTTTAATTCTGGGTTAGTATCAGCGATGTTTAATTACATTCAGAAGAGATATTAAGCAGTGTCTATATAATAATACCTTTCATTCTAATATTTGTCTTTTTCACATTGCCATAAACATTCTGTTTGGTATATTACCCTATATTAATCAGCGATAAGTAAGTTCGCTTACAGTATACGTGATATAAAAGTATTGCCATAAGTTATGGTAAGTATTAGGTCGCTAGGGGTCAAGTGAGAACGAGGTAATTGTACTTCGTAACTGCAGGGGGTGGACCCACAGCCGAATACAGTTCCCTCGTGGAGCCGTGGAGCCTTAGCCTGCCTCCCAAGACCGTCAGTACATGGTAAAGAGCTACATCCTACACGAGGTACCCTGTTTAGTGAAACACTGCGGCTCTAGGCTAAAGAACCGATAAACACTCCTGGGGCTCGCTTCCAGAACCGGGTGTATATCCAGGCAGACGGCGCCCCTCGTAGTACCCACTGCTTATCTGAGGGGACAGGGGATGGGGTAAGGCAAACGCCTGCTTCGGCTCGCCCGTCAGAGGGTGGCGGGAGAAAACCTCCTTAAAAAGTTACCGTAGAAGAAAACCACGTAAATAAGTTACGTGCGGGAGGCAGGAAGCTTCGGTAAAAAGTCACCGTGGGAGGAAACTACGTTAAAAAGTGACAGAGTTGAAGCCTTCGGGCGGAGGGAGAGGGAGGAAAAACTCGTTAAAAAGTCACCGCGGAAGAAAACCATGTAAAAAGTTACAGATGATGGTAGTTGGAGGGGGTGATCCCTTGACTGCCAACTGGACCAAGGAGGGAAGGGACCGGGAACCTGACCTTCCATTGCATATTGGTTCGATAGACGAGTAGGCAGCTTGACCGGGTTGTCATCGCGGCCAGGGCGTTCACGCTGGGCCTTGTTGCCGGTCTGGCATGGTGCGTGGCTTGTTCGATGCCGTATCACTCCATAGCACGGCAGACGGAGTCTTGTGGGTTTTTTAGTCAGTAAAAGTCTGACACCCCACAGTTCCCAGGGCTGTGGGTGTCTAATGTAGGATTTCTTCACACGTTAATAAAAAAAAGTATTAGGTCAATACGAACGTTCTGGTGGATATTGTACACTCATATTACAGAGATGTTTTGTGGGCTAGTTCCAGTCATGTTCAATTACTTTCAGAGATATTGAGTAAAGTTTCTATACCTTTATATGTTATTTGTTTTATTATTTGCATCTCTCATACAGAACTATGTCAGAAAATATATGATGATTATTAGGTAATTGCGAAAAATAATCCCCAAAAACTTATGGCAAGTATTAGGTCGATGCGGAAATTTGAAAATTCCGTTCGAGACCATTTGGATTTTTTTATAATTTTTGTTTTATACATTTTTGAGATAATTCAAAATATATGAGCCCAACGCACGCTCACATATAATCATCAGCACATATATCATACAATGAAAGGATGATTAAATATAACAGGCATCAAATTTGTATGCATAAATGTTTTATGTTTTAAACGCTCGTTTTATTTATTGACATGCTAATGACTATATGAACTTACAAACGCTTTTATTAAGAGCTTTTATTAATTTGTATAAATGTTGCAGAGAGTTTAATTAATTTATTCATGTATTATGAACGGGTTAAAAGCTATATAAATAAAAACAATTACCGTCTCTATGTAAGCGCATCATTTCATAACTGCTGTACCTAATTAGATAATCCTTCTATTGTTGTCTTTGTAATTTTTTTTGTTGTTTTTTATGTGATTGGAGGCAAACGAACAGACGGGTTACCTGATGGTAAGTAACCACCGCCGCCCATGGACACCTGCGACACGAGAGGTATCACAGATGCGTTGCCGGAGAAGGCACGAACCTTTGATATGAAAGAAAATGTCTGTAAATAATCATACAAAATCTTTGGATTACAAATTCTCCATATAAAAGTGTGTTAGATAGAAGATGGCAAGAATATCTTCTAAAAATATTGATAGATTTGACAAATTGAAGTTCATTGCATCATCATTGCCATATTATTTGATTACATTCTCCTATTGGAAAAGGAAGATTTGGGTTTCATTTTCTTTGGTAGTAAACCCTTGCGAAGGTTGCGTAGGCAAAGTTCCCAAATGAATACAGTTCGGATGCTGACTAACTTACATTGACCGCAGCGACACCTGTTTCCTTGAATCATGTTAAATTGAACAAAGATTAAAGCCTTGTGCACACGTTAGGTTCTCTCGTGAAATTCCCAAATTAAGAATTCAAATTCGAAGACTTTGCTACAAATCGTATTAAGAAGCGCACACGATCTTCTATGTTCCGAATACGAAAAAAACCTGTTGTTCATTTCGGCAGCGAACCTATGTTTTTTTTTTAAATGACTGAAGTCATCAACGTCAAAATATATGGGTTATTTTTCCTCTTGAACAGAGTCGAGTTTAATAAATTTATATTTAAAGAATAGTTTTAAAAACAAGCTTGTATACAAATGCGCTTGAAAGTTTAAATCAGATTTTTTAAATATATATGGCGGCCATTTTGAAATTCGCCATTTTGTTTTTATTTCATTTTCGTGTATTGTCATCAGGACTGAACGAACATGCAACATTGAAAAGTCATAATAGGTCTAAAGAAATTGGTTCTAATTTGACCTGAACAAGCTAGCAAATATTATAAGTTAAATAAAAAGTTTGTAATAATAATAAGCCAGCTCCTCTCTGTATCTGTATTAACTGAATTATTATTCATATATGCACATCTCTCAAGGGGTAAGATCGTCAGGGATAAATCTTGAATATTAACATGTTAATTTTGTCAATAAATATGTTCCTGCTCAGTAGTAATCGTATTTACGACATCCACTTGTAAATTACCTCAAAGTATTTCATCAGTTTAGACTATTTTTAGAAAATTATTGGGTATTAAAATACACCACATTCACCACGAGATTTAGATTTAATCTAGGATAAAACAGTAAATATATAGGGTAATCGGTCACGTAGCTGTTTACTCTAACATAAGACATTAAGCCCGAATATGTTACAACAGCGATTAACTTAACCGAGCATAATTAATCAAAGACTCTCAAACACTGTGTATGACTCAATTAATTATTTATTTATTTAACAAAGTTGATTTTGACAAGAGTTAAGAAGAAATAAGAGTTTGAAAATACATCTGAAGCAATCAGAAATTATTTATGCAGATTAAGAAAAAACTCGTTGTAACAAATAAGACAACGTGATGACTTATGGATGCGCGGAATACACATATATTAAAAATTTATCACTCCGTTAGTGTAAACAACTAAACAAGTTATAAAAATAGCATGGCTTAAAATTTCTCTCTCTCTCTGTTTAAACGTTTCCGGTGTTATAAATCAAGTTTGAATTACCTTCCAGAGATTTCCACCCCTCGATTTTATCAGATATATTAGTGCGACTGATGACAGTCATATTCTAGAAATCGAAGCGTATACAAGGAGCGACAATAGAAAGAAATGACCAAGAGTGTTAAAATCACATAGTAATGTAAGGAGTACCATAGAATATTACTGTACAGATCGTTTTCTCTTTAACAGTGAGCTTTTTCAACTTTTGCCTTTATTCTGTACTAGATTCCCTTGACTTTGACCAGGGTAGTAATAAATTCAAGATTAAAAATATCCGATATATTTGGTTAAAATAGGAAGGTATATATGCAAACACCTCGTTAACTTTTTGGCCGCCCTTAGTATAACCGTTAGTTCAAACTTGCGCATAATATGGTAGAGAGTTTATTTATTTAATACAAAACAGAGTTAAAATATTGTTATAGGAATTTAATACTACCATTAATTAATGCTTTAAGTTAGTGTTCTATATTCTGAGTGGTAGAAAAGTTTGACAAGGACTGGTGAACAACGGGGGTAATGTATTACATGTCAATTCATTATTCTTTTATATTGGAGCACGACTATGAGTCCTTGTTGTAATAAAATGTAAGCAAATTCCCATCTAGTACCAACGGTAAATACTGAGAGGCCTTCAGTTTATAGCGAATTGCTGCTGAGATGGCAACCTGCACTTGTCTCTGGTACTAGATACCCTGGCTGATTCCGGCGAACGATAACCCAGATGAAGAGTCTATGCCTATTTTTTTCAATATCAACTGATTTTATTGTCTCGTATCCCAATCCCTAGAAGTTACTTCTGGAAGCAACCATCGCACACAAAGAAAAATTAAAAGCGGGCTTGTAAGACACAATATTTTTTGGGTTTAGTTTATGTGTTCAGGTTTCTTTACAAGGCCGTGGTATTCTCAAAGAATAATTATGATTTGAAATGATCTATTAGGTGAATTACTGTTCTTTATAGTTATTGCAATTTGCAACAGTAATCAATATAGACATGGGTATCGATCGTGACTCTGAGTGTGACGTGATGTGCTCTCCCTTGCACACATACCGGTTGTTGCATAATGCTTGCTTGGTCCCCCATTTTGATAACACCAGCCGACCGTAGTTATAGTCAATAATAATAATTGATAATTGAAAACAAACATGTACATTTTCTTAAATCAAAAATACTAAATGTATCCGTAAATATGTACTAACTATTACAATTCCACTATAGTGGCTTAAAAGCAAACTTATAAAAAAATCTTTGTTATTTTGAACAATAGTATACCCCGATTTAATAATCTTAGCCGGTTAAGTTCAAATTGTGGTTGGCAGAAGCAGGCTTAATTAATCAAACCTCCTAAGTTTAAGTAAGCCGTTGCGCAGATTATCCAGTAAGTTACCATTAAGTTTGCAATGAATCTTTAAGTTAGCAACCGATCGATAAATCTGTGTACGGAATTGAAGTACGTCGGAGTTAATAATTATAAACTATATTTGTTACTAGCCGATACCCGTGACTTAGTCTATGTTGTTTATTATCGTACCAATATGTTTTATATACGGAGAAAAAATAAATAAGGCACAACATCGCTTACCCCATTTCTCAACGGAAAGAAAAGATACATCGCCGAACGCGTAGTGCTAAAAGTTTATTAAAGGTTTAATGAGCTTATTTTAAATGAAGCTATCGTGTTAATTTTTTTTTAAGGACCAAGTGATAAAAAAAGCACAATAAAAAAAAGGATAAAAATCTATCCAATAGGTTTAGAGTGACGAACTCATAACGGCAGACCTCTGTACCATTTTTAACCGACTTCAAAAAAGGAGGAAGGTTCTCAATTCGTCTGTATTTTTTTTTTGATGATTCTTCTTTTATTGGAAATCTGGTGGTTGTCGTGTGGTCCCGCTTTTGTCCAATTTGGACCAGTTCTGACAATGACATCCATGAGAAATCAATATAAGTGTTATATTTGCATTAACTATCTACGCGCCAAATGGACAATATCATGCCAACTGATTTCGATGATTCATTTTTTATTGGAATGGATGTACTTCAAGGGTAGTTTGATAACTTCAAATAGTATAATTAGGTAGCGCATATACTAACATTTTTTATTTAATTTGATTAATGTAATACTTTAGTTATATTTTGCTTATTGGTGCCTTCTTTATTTCCTTAGTGTTTCTTGAGGTTGAAGTCGGTTTTTTTTTGTACAAATATATATTATATTTGTATAAGGTACTTAAAGTACAGGTTGTAAAATTATTTGCTACAGAGTTTTTCCGTTATCAACATTATAACGTTGTAGTAGTTGCCCGTGACTTCGTCTGCTTTTATATCTTTATCAATTACTACGCTATATTAGATTATATTATATTTGTCTAACTAGCGGTTTATACAGCACATGCAGGGCTAGCTAGCACATGGCATGATATTTTCAAACTCACTTGACACTTAACATAGTGATTTGGCCAATTTAAGCAATTTTTTTTTATTATAGCCCATGTGTTATTCTGGTGTATAAGCGATATTAGTGTAAAGCTGCATCAAAATCCATCCATCCATCTACACTCACGTCTCACGTACTTTCGTGTCTTGGATTTAACAAAACTATTAATTATTTAGACGATAATTGTTTATTTTATTGTGTTGTTTCAGAAAAGTGAAATAATAACGATATTGTGTTAGTCTGAAAAGAGGAGTTTTATTTCACACAATAGTTTTGTATATTTTACTTAATATTAATAATAATAACAATAAACTTTTTAAATTAACTTTTTATCTTGCAAGTTATTCTTCGTCGACATGTAGGAACGACAAGCTTGCAATTCTCTGACAAAAGAAGGGTCGAGGACATAATATAAGTTCCTAGATATTATAACACTTCGTTTGCTTGTCGTTTTGAAGGCTACCTGGGAGGATCGCTCTATAATAAAGCAAATAAGATACTGGGGATCATTCAATACAACAGTCATACGATTAAAAATCTCATTTTCAAATGGTTACATTCACAAAATTACTTAAATACAGAAATATTACTAAAATTACAGTTTAAAATACGATTAAGTTATGGGCATATTTAAAAACTCGGTCAAAAAGTACTATTTGTCAATTTAACACTTCGCTTTTGTGTATATACGTATAGTAACTATACTTTGTAATGTTTCATATCTATGTATTATTAAGATTATGTAGTCTATTATATGTTGTATATTATTGTATTATATATTTATATATGCATGTTACTGTATGTGCTGCTAATTATGTGGTATTTACTGGTTTTGTTTATTTGTACACCCTAAATACCTCCTATTCTACTCCATGAAATATATCCATCCAAAGGTTGCCTGGAAGAGATTGCTATTAGCAATAAGGCCGCCCTTTGTACTA
Organism: Antheraea assamensis; assembly: GCA_035772565.1. Classification (NCBI taxonomy): domain Eukaryota; kingdom Metazoa; phylum Arthropoda; class Insecta; order Lepidoptera; family Saturniidae; genus Antheraea; species Antheraea assamensis. The sequence continues at coordinate 65,205 of JAQQSE010000152.1, forward strand.
ATCACATATGTGTAATGTTTTATAGTGTTTATTTGAAATGGTGTACAATAAAGATTAAATAAATAAATAAATAAATTGTAGGTATTTCAAAACTTATACATTTTTACTTTAAACACAATCCAATCATTACTATCACAAAACACACACTTGTCTTACATATTCACACATTTGCAATTTAACCACTTATTAATTTTTATTGATTAAATATGTTTAAGTCACTGTTGTTATAGTACCTACTAATTATATGAAATTGTGTTATCTGCGATAGGGTTTTTAACTAGTGCAGATACCAATATTATTGTAAATTGTGTACACTTTGACTTGGAACATTAAAATATTATTATTAATCAATGTAAATCTTACCTAAAAAGACAAAACAAACTTTAAAGGTGTTATTTCACAAAGCATTCTTGTATTTTATAAAAAAATGTTGTTAAAACTCGACATTGACTTCTTTCTGTGCAGTCAGCACCATCTTGTCTTATTACTGTATAAACTATAGGTATATAGAGTATAATCTACGGGCATTATATAACAATAGTTCATACGCAAAGAGAATGCGCGGGAAATTTAAATAAAGTGTATTTTGATTCCGAACTCACTAAATAACGTATACTTTTCAACACATAAGCAAACGGGTAGACAAAGAGAACACTATTTTACTCGTAACACTTAACTCAACTTTTAAAGTATATGAATAATTTAAAATAATAAAAGTTATTGGTTATTATGTATATTACACGCTAGTACACGCTTAAAAAAATATGGAGTTACATCGACCAAAACTATTCATGACATGTACCAAACACATTATAAAGGCTTTGTGAATAAAATTCCACGTGAATAAGCGGTACCTAATTGCGCAAAAAGTATGGCGTACAAAGTTCATTTTTTCCTTTGTAACAACGCTCGGTACTTAGCAGTTGTGGTTTTGAATATAAAAGAGATACCGCCTGGTTCTTCTTCTCTTGCGAAGCAGGATAAGCGAGTGCTACGATCCCGCTACGGCAGTGCTACGCCGTAGTCGGACGTAGCCGCACGCCGCGACTCCTAACCGCACTCCGACGATATCGAACACGAAGAGTTTGCGTACAAATAAATAAAACAAATTCGGTTAGCTCTTAAAAGATTCTAATTTTTGAAAAGATGTAATGAATTTATGCCAAATTAGAAAATAAAAAAATTATCCATAAGTTTTATTTACGAACGGTTGGAAAAAATTAAAGTTTAAAATGAGTGCAAACTTGTTTCGTCTGTTTAAGTATGCGCCAAGAATATCGTCCGATAATAAGCGTGAGTATTGTGATTTATTTGTTAGGTTATCCTAGGTCATATTATAAATAAGAATGTACGATTCTTTTTTATCTCTTATTCATTCATGCTTGTCACGTCTTAACTACTCAACCCATTGTCATGAAATTGTATATACATTGTTGGATGTACAGAAAAGACTATAGGCTACCTTTTTTTACACAAAACAAGCACTGTCTTCGAAGGAAAGTTCAAATCTACATTAATAAAGCGAGTGAAGCCGCGAACAAAGGCTAGTTTAAAATAAATTAGAGCGGATAGTATTGTTTAGACCCCCAAACATTTTTTCCTCGTAGATCACTTCCCATGTTTTTCGTTATCTGTAAATAGCCCCCTTATTTTTGCAAATTTCTCATCTTTAAATATATGTTTTTCCATTGATGTAGATGGACATATCTTTATATTAGAAGGATATATTATTTAATTATATAGTATGTGTATATAGAATTGCTCCATTCATGGAAAGCCAAAATTTAAACTCGCGACCCGCTTAAATGAGATCCATAATCGCTGACTCCCAATTGCTTCTCATAAATACCTATTTTTTTTGTTGATATTTTTGCGAATTTGAACCACCACTTTTTTGTCACGCCCAACGCCCCTGGTTGAGTCTCCCGTGGAGTCCTGGGGTTCCACTTGAACTACTTTGGGAGCTAAGGGTTTAGAATTAAGTGAAGTGATGCCTACTTTTAATAGTCTATACATATAAATAAAATTAAAGTACCTGCTGTTCGTTCCTGATTACTCTTCAAAACAGCTGAATCGATTTTGATGAAAATTGAAGAGTGTAAATTACAACATTACGCTATGTCATGGGAATTAAGCGGTAATAACAAAATTTAAAAGATGTAAGAAAAAAAACCGGGAAAATGATTGTAATAGTAAAATTACAAAGTTACAATAAGACAAATAATAAACAACTTTGATTATACCATTTCCAATACGCAGTTCTTGTGGAAATAAAAAAAAATAATTACCAAGCAAAGGTGCGGGTATTAAAATAGCCAAATAATGAAGAGACGAGGGTTTAATTGATACCGTATTCAGGAATCGCGTCGCTCGACGTAACTTCCATTCCTTGCAATTGAGTCAGAGTTTTCGGTGAAGGAAAAAACATCGTGATGAAGCCACAGTATAGTGGTAGGGCTTTTTCCAAGTCCGCCTGACTAGCTACCACCTGCAGGGAAGAAATCTGTAGCTAAACTGTAGCTGCACTTGAAAGCCAGCCTTCCTCTAGCTTTAACGTGCTTATTGACATTAAACATAAGATGAGATTGTGGTCAAACGGTAAAACCTTCGAAGTATTACAAAAAAAGGCTTAGTAGACTCGTATAAAGTTCAGACATTGTCAGAAATGCAATGTTTATTTATTTGTCTGGGTTACAATTAGTTTTTCATTCAAACGAGAGGATGAAAGAGAAAACAAATAACGAACGCGACGATTTACTCCACAGCAAGAGATAGAAACATTTCATTGCAATATTTCAAAAATTTTATAATGCCGCAACTATATTCGCTCTTAAATTTTAATAAACAACTGACTTTTGCCCGTGTTAAATTGAACGTTGTCAAACTTCAAGTTACTTTCGAAGAATAGTTTGTGAGGTATTTCTCTCTGGGGTTCATTGTTTACTTGCCAATTATTTGGCCACTCGAGGTTCAGTAGAGAATATACTAGACTATGTTATGCTAGCGTCTTCGTTTGCGTTAATATAAGTTTGACGTATCCCTCGGAAAGAGCACTCTCTTTAGGTACTTTTCAAAAGTATCATAGGACCTTTACTGTATCCCTAACACAATATTTTTTTTTATATATATTATAGGGGGCAACCGAACAGGTGGGTCACCTGATGGTAAGTGATCACCGCCGTCCATAGACACTAGCAACACCAGGGGAGTCGCAAGTGCGTTGCCGGCCTTTTAAATATGTGGGCCTCCGGCGCTCTCACTGGCCGAACGAAACGCAACAGTGCAATTACTGTTACTTCACGTCAGTTTTCTGTGAGAGGGCGGTATTACACCGGGCGAGACGACCCATTCATGCTGAAACCAGTAATAGCTTCAGCGTAGCTCTACCACCTATATTACAATTCTCTCGTATTTACAATATCATTAGAAAGGCTAAGATATTATAGATTATGTTACTCTAATAGTTTTTAGTGTGGTGAAGTTGTAATGGCCCATCAGGCCAACGGTGTATAGTCAGTTCGGATAAAAAAAAATCGAATAGTTTATACAGCGTGCGCCGAGATAGCTCTCATATGGCAGTATTATTCCAAACATACCTGACACTTATACTTTTATTTCAGCCAATTTAAAACATACCTTCATAACGAATATTCATCCACCCTCATAAACATTCTGGTTTGTAATATTAAAAACAATTCAATAATAATAATGCACCGGATTACGATTGTAATGGAAATACGATAGACTCGGTGATAGGTCGTCATTTGTGACCAATTGTGTATTGTATCTTAGGCCTATTATTCCCTGAATGAGCTTATCTCTTGTGGTGCGTGTCGATAGGTTAGCCTACTATCCCACTACTAAGGATAGCAGAGTAACTGTCCATTTGCTACAAAGTTATAATTCTGTAAAACCCTTTGCAAATAGGTCTTTGGTAGCGACTAAGGTTATTTAATTTATTCATATATTAAGGAAGACAACTCAAAAAGTTTCTATATATAAAAAAATTCTATTGTCGAATAAATTTGGTTAATTATTTTTTTTTTTATTTGTTATTCACAGAACAAGGCTTGTATGAAAGAAAATGTTTGAAAAATCTCACGCAAACATGAAGAAAAATAAATTGGTTGTATGTGTAGCCGGTTTATGGACGATAATTTTACGTTATAACGTCATAAGAAAACATTGATGAAAATTTGCATACTTTTATGAATTGAATTGAATTATTATCACTGAATTATAATAATTTTGTATAATACAAAGAGGGGGCTAATTGAACACTTAGGTCGATTACGCCTCTGTATTGCATGTCTCGCGCTCTCGCTTGAACACTCGGCTCAGGCGGAACGTGACAATGAGTCATGCTTTTTCGTGCGTTCAGCCAGCGTTCATCGATTTATAAGATATTATCTCGTCAAAATTGGGTTAATAAAACCTTTATATCAAAAAAGTGAGCAAATGAGTGCAACAGAAAACAAAAATATTTATAGAATTGACAGATGACGCTTAGTTGGTCAATTGCAATTTTGTTTCATTACACGGTCGAACTGTCAAGGGAAGATTTCATTTCATTTGCATAGTTATTACAACCGTGTATTACAAATTATATAAAAGGTGCGTGTGCTTATGACCACACGATAGAAGTAAAAACTTCTTTATAAAAATTAAAACAAAACAAAAAGGCAACGTCACGATGTGTTCCCATTCAAGTACCAACCGCGCCCGACGTTGCTAACTCCGGTGATCGGACGGGAACCAATGTTTTCAACACTATTTTCGTCATACAAAATGGTTGCGGGTCACAATTTCAAAGGTCTACCACAAGAAGTTTCACTTCAAAGTTGTTAAATAAAAATAGGTTTTAATGAAATTTTCACAAGTTCTACATCATTTCGTATACTTCGCTTATTACATTACAGACTACAGACAGCGTATATTCTGTATCTAAGTGACATTGAGTGAATTGTGTATTACTTACAAATGACACAGAAGAAAAACGAGAGTCGACCATCAACGGAAGTGTGATCGACTATTAACTCGAATGGAATTAGATATTCGAAGTGAGTTCGAGTAGGTTTGCGGCATTAGAAGCTGATCTCAGATTGTAATGAGTTTAAATGCTTGGTCCAGTACTTAGAATTATTGACAATTCGTGTATTGCAAAGGCGAATAACAACACAATTCGAATGATTTCATGCGTTACGACGGTGTAACACAGGCGAAAACAAAAGAATATCCTTTCCTTATGCGAAGTTAATTTAGCGTATCACAAAGAGATCGGTTATACTTCATACAGTTTGAGACATACAACGCATACCTTTGAGCGTAATATTAGGGACACTGTATTCTAAACTTATATATTTATACTTATTGTTATGTATTTTATGGATCAACGGAAATGTATACAGAAGTATTCAAAAGTATATAACAGAGAATTGCGTTATATATCAAACTATCGGTGTATCGCGGTTTCACTGTTACTTAACTGCCGCACCACACGGCCCTCTTGAACTGTTACGGTGTGTCAACTATGCTCTATCAATACATTCTTGATGATTTTATGTATGCCCACAAAAACTTTGAAATGCTGGATTTCGTAAAAGACGGGCGTGTTATAAATACTAAAAACTGGAACAAAATTGTCATCCCATGTTTGAGACTCTTATTTAGATTTAGATAGATAACAGATAGATTTAGATAATTAAGTTAGGTTTTACAGCAAAATCCTCAAGCGTAATTACCAATTTGCCGGACTATAAGTTTAAGCGTGTCAAGCTGGTTTTGGCGTCAAAAGGCTATTATACGGTGGAACAATATGTGAACAATGGTGATGCCTGGAATTGACACCTCTCTATGTGCTTCCATTAAAACGATTGTAACATTAATGTATTTTAAATAAATGTATTTTAAAAAGATAAACTCTATCGAGTTTCTTGTCAGTTCTTCTCGATAACCAAGTTATTTTCTGAATTGGTGGTAATTTTGTGGGTGGGCGGTTCATAAGTGCCTTATAATATAGAACACACCGACATGTGCTTGGCGACATATTTACAACTTGAAGGTGGTAGCTAGCCAGGCGGAATTAGAAAGAGCCCTACCACCATACTGTTTTTATCATGATGTGTTCCTTTCCCGAAAGCTCCGATTCAGTTGCTAGCATTCGAACCTACGTCCTTCGACGCTGTACCCGAACATACTAACAACTGAGCCATCATCGCTTTATCTTTATGTGATAACCTATAACAAAAAATACACTCTCCAAAACGATAAAATATTTTTTGATATCTACCCGCTAGTTCCAAAGATTAATTAATTTAAACAGACAACATCTTGTGCTTTAAAATATTAGTGTAGGTAAATACTAATTTCATTATGATATTTGTTAAGCCTACTATGATATTTGAAATCATAAACACGCGAGGCGAACAAAACATTGCTATATTAAATATTACTCACGATACCTTGTCTTCACAGCTAAAAATACCTCATGTAAGCTTGTAACTACCACCGTTCGACTTACAGATTATATTTTATTCATTTTAGATCGATACAATAAACGATAGGACGATGGTTTGGTTTCTGTGACATTGCGCCATTAAATTTGATGTATTTTATAATAGAAAAAAAAAGTAGTGTGTTCGTATATACACGCGTTAGAAGTTATACTTCTTCGGCGTAATTTTTGCCTTATTCTACGTTTGTAGAAAAAACGACACTAACAATAGAAAAAAGGTATTTAATACATACATACTTTTTTTGAATAAAATGTTGACTATAGCTATTTTTTTTTTATACTATAGACGGCAAACGAACAGGTGGGTCACCTGATGGTAAATGATCACCTCCGTCCATAGACACTAGCAACATCAGGGGAGTCGCAAGTGCGTTGCCGGCCTTTTAAATATGTCGAAGCCGCGAGCTAAATCTAGTTTTATATATAAAGATAATAAAGCTACAAAACGAAAGGTGATATTCCTAAAAAACATATAAATCTTACCAAAACTTCTCAATATACGTATACGAAAAACAAAAGACCAAGCAAAAGTTTTGATACATTTTTTTACAACTTCTTGTTTTCGCATACACGTTTCTCTAACTTTTGCTTAAACATAACTTAGCACTTATATTTCTGGCCGAGGTCAACTATGTTCTATTATAGCAATTTCAAGGTCATTTTTTGAAGTGATAACTTCTTTAACCGCGTTGAGTGATTTTTGTTCGGGAGAAAACCTTATGGGTTCGCGTCACCGATGACCTCGACATGCTCATGACGTATTGCTCTTGCGTCAGCCTAGCGACGCGTAGTATAGCAGCCTGTCTACGTGTAATATTGATATTTTGTATTGAGCTTGTGCAGCCCATCATATGTTGAATTACATAAGATACTGTATCAGGTGTATATAATGCTTACAGGGAGTGCCAATCGATGTGAGAAGCAGACTAATAAGTTATAAGTTAATAATACAATTTACAAGTTATGCTAGTTTGGTGCTTTAGTGTTGCTAGTGTCTATGGACGGCGGTGATCACTTACCATCAGGTGACCCACCTGTTCGTTTGCCCCCTGTAATATATAACAAAATGAGATTTAAATAATTAAAAGTATAATTGATTTAAGAATTACAAAAAACCACAGTTATTCCCTTGTTTTCAGTTTTCAATTCTGTCGCCAGTCCTTATGACTGCCCCGACTTTTTTTTTACATAAATTAAGTTGAATGACCATAATTATATAGTAATACTTGAATGAGATTGCTTCGACTACTTCGGCATAGACTCGGGGACAAGTGGATGGCTTAAACATTCAAATGGCTTCTGGCTTTCGCCTGTGAAGATGAGACTCTTGGATCCCGGAGTCGAAAATCTAGGATCGGGGTCATACAGCCTTTGTTAAGGAACTCGCGTGTCGACCGGTCGAAGTATCGCGTGAATAGACAGCCTAGTCAATACCTCAGTAAGTACAGAAGCATTGTCATATAACGTAGTAATATGACCGGCCTTTTGGGAGCTTTTATCTAAGAGCCGAGTTTAATAGTATTTACAGCTTAAATTAAAATTTAATTACTCTTTTTTTATATATTATAGGGGGCAAACGAACAGGTGGGTCACCTGATGGTAAGTGATCACCACCGTTCATAGACACTAGCAACACCAGGGGAGTCGCAAGTGCGTTGCCGGCCTTTTAAACATGTGGGCCTCCGGCGCTCTCACTGGTCGAACGAAACGCAACAGTGCAAGCACTGTTACTTCACGTCGGTTTTCTGTGAGAGGGTGGTACTACCCCGGGCGAGCCGACCCATTCATGCTGAAACCAGTAATAGCTTCAGCGTAGCTCTATCACCTTGTTGATTAATTAACTGTACTATTTGTATTTTTAACAATTCGTTCACATACATAATAGCTTTATGAGGACAGATCGAATCTTTATTAACACGAGCGGAGCTGCGAGCAAAAGCTAGCTAATTAATTCATAATACTAATATAATAGCTTGCTAATTTCAGTTTATAACACGCAGACGAAGTCACTGACGTCAATAAGTTGTTTTTTTATATATATATTACTAGCGGCCCGCTCCGGCTTCGCACAGGTATAAAATATATAGCCTATGTCATTCACTGAAAAAATGATTTAAATCGATCCAGTAGTTTTGATTTATTCATTACTGCCCGTGGCCCGCACGCGTTAAATTTGGAATAACCTCAAAAATAACAGTATTTCTCCACTATTTAATTTATGTTATTATACATATGAACCTTCCTCTTCAATCACTCTATTTATTAAAAAAAACCGCATCAAAATCCGTTGTGTAGTTTTAAAGATTTAAGCATACATAAGGATATAGGGACAGAGAAAGCGACTTTGTTTTATACTATGTAGTGATAGGGGGCAAACGAACAGGTGAGTCACCTAATGGTAAGTGATCACCGCCGTCCATAGACACTAGCAACACCAGGGGAGTCAACAGTGCGTTGCCGGCCTTTAATTATGTATAAGTCTAATTGAAATGTTTCCAGGAAAAGATTCATTTCGAGATAATTGTATAATATTCATATTTTATGAAATTCATGAATATTTCTCATTTTATTTCTGAATTTACATATAATATTTTTATCTATTAAATTAATAATCTTTAATTGGTTACAAAAATTTTGTTTTCCTGACACAGTCTCTTGTTACTAGGTATACAATTTTTCATAATGAAATAACTTAACACACTTACATATTTACAAAGCAATGTAAATGTAAACGTGAATGTGTAAAATAGAAATCAACTCACGGAAAGGCGAGATAGTTAAAAAATATCCGAAAACTCCGAGTTGAACAGCATAAATAAAAATTTGTGAACGGAACATAAATGTGTATCATTAATGTGAAATGATTGGCTTGTTTGTCACTGGCCTTATTATAAAAGTTCAATGGCCTTTTTATTGAATACGATTTTGTAGGGACCCACTTATAAACTTGTACCTAACTCTATCGATTTTACAACCACATGTATATGGTTCGAATTTTACTTGTAGTTATATTTTGTTGATAGAAAGTAAATATCTAAAGAAGTGTACAGTGTCCGTCATTTAATTCGACACGTCGCGTCGAGGAAAAGAGCGAGACGTTCGGCTAAGATCGGCTTACTTCGGTTTTATAAACAGTTCTCTCTATCGCACATCGCAATGAATGCGATAAACAAAGATAGCACTATATGAAATCGAATTTAACTAACTATCTCGATCTTCTCACCGAAGTGTTAAATCGAAGGCCAAGTATTTTGATGATATATGTACCCACTTCTGGAATCATGAAATAGCATGCAAAGAAATCTCTTTCGGAAGTAGTCAGATCCTAGTGGGACTGTGGTGTATTTCTTACATAATACCCGTTAACAATCCGTATACAATTATAACATAATTTTTTAATCTGATTTTATTTTTATGTATTGGAAATACAGCTAATATAATGATAACGAATATCACTACTGTCATTCGTGTAACAATGGATTTCTAGAAGTTTTTTTTTATCGACGGTCGTAGCAATATGTTCGAAATTGAAGTAGATGTGCACAGAGGCTTGACTCGCATTCCCTTTTTAAATTTTTGAAGCAATATCAACTAAACAAAACACGACCGCTGCGCACGGAACCCACAACGTAACTAAGCAACGTGACCGGATACCCCGTTGACATGGGTATTCAAAGGACAAACCATTTATGGTATTGTTCGATTCATGCATATTGACCAATCCGCCTTCCGCCGCTGATACCATGCGCCGCGTCACACAGTCCGCTAGAAAAGATTACTTCATCCTCAATTAATTTATTTTCCAACCTACTTCCTTTGCTTTACCGCGTCTACATATTCTTCCTGACGAGTTCCGCCAAGCGCGAAATACGCACCGAGTATCACAGGGCTTGGCAGGCTAAATATCAATACTCCCCTCAGGGTATAACCACTAGTACACGTCTACGCAATATGGAGAATATTGTAAAGTTGCATACATCTATTAGATTTTCCTTCCACATTATAGAAATATTAACTGAAGAACATGGGTATTGTAAGCAATACCTTATGTTAAAATTATTGATGATAATATAAACCCTTGCGATTATACATCTGTGCAAAACCTTGAACGTCTGCTTCAAGAATACCCCAAATTTAGTAAGAAGAAATTAAGGCATATCAGTTAGCGTTTGACCACAATCTCATCTGATGTTAAATGATGATGTGGTCTAAGATGGTCGTCACGCTAAACCTAGAAGGAAGCTGGCTCTCAAGTGCAGCTGCCGGAACACACCAACAGGTGCTTGACGACAGATTTTCAACTTGTGGGTGGTAGCTAGCCAGGCGGACTTAGAAAAAGCCCTACCACCATGCTATGGTTTCATCACGATATTTTCCTTCATCGAAAGCTCCGACTCAGTTGCTCTAGGATTCTAGCCTATGTCCGAATTCACTACCGACCGAGCCATCATCGCTTCATTTATTCATTGTATCTCCCTACAATCTTTTCGGCTTGATGGAGAAGGAGTTTGCTATCAAACCGTTTCATAATTTTGTGAAGAATGTGATCATTAACCTCAAGGCATTTAACGGACTTTGAAATTACCATGACTCTCTTACTTGTGTCTAAAACAAGACCGACGAATCTTTGTGACTTGATAATATAATGCTCATGCAACGCGTCAAGGGAAAGGGAAGTGCCTCGTATGAAATTACGACCACATCTCTCTTTCTCTCTCATTATACTGCTAATTCCGAATACATTTATGTAAATACAACAAAATTGAAAAAAAAAACAACTTCCTTTAAAATAATTACTCCGCTACTAAAGGTTATAGCGTCATGTTAGAAATTCTATAATAATGACATTATTACAACAGATAATAATTATCAGTATAGATTAAATGAGCATTAAATTCAAACATAGTATTCATTCGTAATACCAGGTAGTCCGGTGAATCTGTAGGGGCCCCAGGGTCAACAGGGTATGTCAGTTCAAAAAAAAATCGTAATACCAAAAAAAAAAAAATAGAAAATAAATCTTTGAAAATTATGCGAGATGCGATGTGAATAGTTGATACATTTTGAGGATTGTCCGTTGTTTAGGTTCCAAAGAATTATTTTACAAAAGTTTGTTGAAAGGTTTATCCTATGTAAATACAAAGGATAAAAGGCTTCTTCGGCTTTATAAGACGCCATTTGTAATTTTACATATTTTTTTCTAGCGATCTCACGCGTAAACTTCTATACATTATTCTGAAGTTTTCTTACCAAAGAATACACATATATGCTAATTCTAATACCGGTATATTATTATATAAGACTAGCTGTTGCCCACAGCTCCATGTGCGTTTTGTTTATAATTGTAAATTACTTCTTATAAGATCAGCTATCTGTTAGTGAAAGTTCCGTGAAAAATGGTTCGAACGTTTTGGAAATAGTACTGCAAACGATGCAATGGGTAAAAGTTAGTCCAAAATAAAAAAGCTTTAATTACTTTTTATAATGATTAGCTATCCTGTTAGTGAAAGTCCCATGAAAATAGGTCCAATCGTTTTGGAGATAGTACTACAGACGAAGCCACGGAGGACAGCTATTCTAAAATAAGTAGCCCTTGTCACCCGCTGTAATTTTAACTATCCGTCAGTGAAATTTCTATCAAAATCCATCCAGCCGTTTCAGAGATTACCCGGAACAAACAAACAGACAGACAGACAGACAACAATTGTAAAAATTATGTTTTTGTTACCAGTATCGTGTATACGTTCATATCCAATCAGTAGAAAGTTGTTATTTCACAACTATTATGTGCTTTTATATATCTTCTATTTATTGTACATATTAAATCGTATTGGAACTTAAAAACTGAATTTTGAATTCTCCTGCTTATCGGTTATTATACTCGCTATCAATGGATGGAATATTCTCGAAATAACAGATTTATAAAATTGATGAATTCACCTTTCATCGTATATCCATAAATGTATATTTATTTTTAATGTCATTGCTGGATATTTCTATAGAGGTCTGTATATACACTTCTATAGTGAAGGTACGTTTTCTTGCTACATCCATCTAATATGATAGGAAATTCAATACTTTGCTAAAGCAAACAAAGCTAAAAATACGATACTATTGTTAGTCTGGACAAATATCTAACTTTCACAATACAAGCAATATAATAACAATACGATTAATAATCATTATCACTGCATAGTATAAAACAAAGTCGCTTTCTCTGTCCCTATATCCCTATGTATGCTTAAATCTTTAAAACTACGCGACGGATTTTGATGCGGTTTGTTTTTAATAGATAGAGTGATTGAAAAGGAAGGTTTACATGTATAATAACATAAATTAAATAGTGGAGAAATACTGTTATTTTTGAGGTTACTCTAAATTTAATGCGTGCGGGCCACGGGCAGTAATGAATAAATCAAAACTACTGGATCGATTTTAACCATTTTTTCAGTGAATGACATAGGCAATCTATTTTATACCCGTGCGAAGCCGGAGCCGGCCGCTAGTATACTATAAAATAAAGTTACTGTCCACGTCTGTCTACAGTTCTTCTAAACTATAGAAATAATAATAATAAGGTTTTCATTTTTATTCAAATAATCTGTTCGGGTAGGTTCGGGTATTTATAACTATCTGGTAGCCGCGACTTCACCTGCGTTGTTTATTATATTGAAAATATATTTAATGTACACGGAAAATTGTTTATGTTATGCGTTTACTACCCCTCTTCTGTACCTGCATACCACACTGCTTGCTTACGCTACTTTGCACAGCAAGAATATACATCGCTACAAGCGTAGTGTGTATAAAAATTCTATATATATTATATAGATACACGCGTAGCAATATAAAAGTTGTTGTTTATATGACGAGTCTTGCAAACTTTCCTTGACTACGAAGGAAGAACAGTGAATGACAAAGTGCGAAAAAATTGATCGGATATTACGTCTCTCACACACACATATCATACTTATGGTGCCACATTATTGCATTGCATCAGTGTGACGGCGGGGCCGGTCACTACATATATACATAAAATTGAAATGTATATTTGTAGTGTCAAAATAATGTCTTTTTACTAAACGGAACGTGTAACAAAAAAATCGGTTTTGAAAATTTTTGTCTGTCTTTCTGTTTGTTCCGGCTAATCTCCGAAACGATTGGACGGATTTTGACGAGACTTACACACTGACAAATAATTGAAGATATTAGAAGTAAATAAGGCTACTTTTAATTTTGACTAGTTGTTACCTGCGACTTTCTCCGCCTGAAATCTTTGAAACGATTTTCACTAGCAGATAGCTGATGTTCTAAGGTGTTACTTAGGCTTATATTTCAGAGAAAAACATAGTGCTTAGCACAAATATAATAAACAAAAAAAAGCAGTATCCAGAACCAGGCGTGCTTCACGCGCACGCTTACACTGGCCAATTTTTCGCGAGCTCGAACTCGCGGGCAACGACGAGTATAAAATAAATCTCCAACCGCTAATAAAAAATACCCCAAAATAGAACTAACCGTTACATTGCCAGTCACGGAGACGTTGTTAAATTTCAATTTACGTCCGAAACACAACGTAACCAACATAGAAATGTCTTAACAGCATTCCTATGGCTAAGTTTATATAAATTCCTTTATAGCGATTGTTATTTGTGAGGTATTTTGTATGGTTTATTGTTTAGTTGCCAATTACGAGGCCGCTCGAGGCCCAATAGAGAATATACAACTAGATTAAGACTTATGTGATCTCTAGTATATATTATATCAACTAATGATTAGTTTTAGGGTTATATACAAGAAATAGGTTCGATTTGTTTAGTTTCGTAACAATAATTCTATCAATGATCTATATATGAATAGACAGAGACCTCAGCAAAGCCCAACGGCTTCACTCCAGGGGTTCGAACCTAGACTTGAGACTCTGCCTAAGGGGGCCGTGGCGAGTGTGCGACAACGAAATTGGCTACCAGACCACGGCCTCGTGATCTGTGGGTATGTGGGCGAAGGCGTGAGCACGCTCTGTTTTGTAAAACGGTGAGATACGAATATCTTTCGATACCTTTATTTTATCGGCGAAGTTGGTGAAGGTATTTTTGGTCGCCATTTAGAGTGGCGTGGGGCGTGATGGTAAGCTAGGCTAGGATCTGAGGCGGATAACATAAACAGGCTGAGATGGTTTGCAATTTTATTGAAGTAATTAGTAATAAGTCAAGTTTGCTAAACTTTATCGAAAGGTTAGCCTACGTCAAAAAGAGCGCGAGAGTACGGAACGTTACGCTGTATTCGCTAAGGTGGTAGAAGATGTGCTCCATGAGGCGCTGCACTTGTAGTTTGCAAGAGTGTCCACCTCGAAAACTGAACTGTTCAAGTGGCAACAGATCTAATTCGAAGCTTGAAGTCTAAAGAAGGATTACAAGGAGCCGCTCATACATTTTAGGGAGTGTATTGAGTAGACTTACCGAATGATAGCTATAGAGAAGCTTGCCGGATTTATCCAATACATACCATTACGGGCCTTTTTTACGGACGGCTGTAAAATCACCCGGAGCCATAGTTGCATTGTAAATGCAGATCAAGGGAGCAATGAGGTGATCGGTAAGAAGTTTGAGAATTTAGTTCTTGGGAGATTTAAGGCTTCTAGGCTTGAAGAACAGAGGCAGAACCCTTATCGGGCGTTATCGCGGTTATGGTATCCGCGGAGGGCAACTGAATAGCTTGTTCCACCAAAGGTTCGATTGATCTGAAACTTTTATCTATCACACCGTTTCTCTTATATATCGTACAACCCGCTTGAAACTAAAATTTCATTCACACCACCTCGATGAGTGGAGATCTTCTACGTTAAGTTTTTCAAGATTATTTCTGCCTCGAACTTCGACCTTGTGGAATCGACTCCCAGCGGCGGTGTTTTCAAACCATTACGAGTTATAAACCTTTAAGAAACGAGCGTACACTTCTTTAAAAGTCGGCAACGCTCTTACGACTCCCCTGGTGTTGCTAATTAATGTCTATGGATTGTGGTATTCACTTACCATCAGGTGATTCACCTGCTCGTTTGCCCCTATAATGTAAAAAAAATGAAACGAGCTGTGTAAATTTTCTAAAACGCAATTCACAATTTGATTTATGACACTGAAATTATTTAAATGGTGGAGGAGAATTCGAGACATGCTATTTTTCGAACATATCTGTTTGTTTACAATATTCAAACCGATAAGATTTCAATCTGTATATTCGGTGCCTCGATCGATGAGTGTCCCGTTACTTTATTTGGTACTACATTCTTTTGCGAATTCTGTAATAAATTCTAAATTGTTCTAGATAATTCTTCAGTAGATATTCTTTGGCAATAGTGTGTTTTTTTCGTATAGGCTATAAAATTATAATAAGTTTAAAAAGTAATAATATTTCTCGTAGGTGGTAGAGCTACGCTGAAGCTATTACTGGTTTCAGCATGAATGGGTCGGCTCGCTCGGGGTAGTACCACCCTCTCACAGAAAACCGACGTGAAGTAATAGTGTTTGCACTGTTGCGTTTCGTTCGGTTAGTGAGAGCGCCGGAGGCCCACATATTTAAAAGGCCGGCAACGCATTTGCGACTCCCCTGGTGTTGCTAGTGTCTATGGACGGCGGTGATCACTTACCATCAGGTGACCCACCTATTCGTTTGCCCCTATATCATAAAAAAAAATTACTGACTTCAAGGATTCATTATTTATCAACATGTACAATAGTTGTTTTATTGATAGGTCGATGTATTATATATGCGTTTTTCAAAATGCCCGGTTATCTTACGACGAGTAAATTCGATTAATATAGAAAGCGGCGTGAAGCCTGAAACGCTTCTGAAAGCTACAAATGACATTATTAATGCTCTTATTGGGCCCCTATAAAGCAGGGGTAGAATTTTATGTTCGCTTTCACCGTTTCGGTGTGTAGAGAAACATATGGGCCATTATTTATGAACGAATATTAGTTATATTATGTTTCAGTTGTGTGTGTACTTTGAACTTTTGTTTCAACAAATATGGTAGTAGGGAGTAGTTATCTATGTTAACTGTGTCAATAGCTGAATAATAAATGCCCAATATGTGGTCAATATTTAACTACAGTATCGTAGTGGTCTGAAATAGTACACCGTAGTAATATATACATCTATGTTTTTGTCGGTACAAGTGATTTTGCCCTAACCTTTGTAATTGATATTTATTACATAGGATATTCTAACCTAAATCTGTCTCATTGTATGTCTGGATTTAACTCGTAGACGATTCAACCGGTGTTAATGTTTTTTTTTACATTAAAAATATGCGCCATCACTCAACTGATAAGTTATAAAAAATTACAAACATTAATAAAATGCTTATAGCTTAAACATTTCCCTCAATCTACGCTCAAGTTATTTGAGGAAACCCCATGAAATATCGTATGGTGGATTCCTTTTATTAGCGTTTTCAAACATAAATATAGGCACACAAAGCTTGTTACATTGTTATAGTCTCTTATTGCAATTCTTAAATCAATCGCTATATTTTACTAGTATAGAATTTTATGCTAGGGAGACAATAACATAAATATATTAATTTCTTCTACTTCAAGCAATATGGCCTATGTACTGGTTACCCATATTATATCCGACGTTCTTCACACAGGCACTGATATACGAGCAGCGAGCACGAACTAATTTGTTGGTATACGCATAGTGGAATCTGCTGTATCGTGAAACTGATCATCTTTGCTTGTGATATGACGAAACTCACCGGAATATTAATAGCCGCTATCAATTATAGATTAATAATTAGTAAACGAGTAAGCTTTAGCTGTAGCTGTTAGTATTGTATGTGGTGAAGAAGTAGAGGAATAAATAAATATTGTATAGAACAAGTTACGAAGTTAAGTGTAAAGTAGACACAAAATAACCTCCAGTATGACCTGTTGTTATATTTTACGTGAACTATTAAATATCACTACATAGTATAAAATAAAGTCGCTTTCTCTGTCCCCCTATATCTCTATGTATGCTTAAATCTTTAAAACTACGCAACAATTTTGATGCGGTTTTTTTTAATAGATACAATGATTGAAGAGGAAGGTTTATATGTATAATAACATATATTAAATAGTGGAGAAATACTGTTATTTTTGAGGTTACTCCAAATTTAACGCGTGCGGGCCACGGGCAATAATGAATACATCAAAACTACTGGATCGATTTTAATCATTTTTTCAGTGAATGACATAGAATAAAATATATAGTATTTTATACCCGTGGGAAGCCGGAGCGGGCCGTTAGTTAATTAATATAATGAAGCAGACGATTTCTTTTTTATTGTAGCATGGTAAAGTGACTACACTACGTTAGGATTAACTATTCAGCGCCAATCGCCGCTCTGTTCTTTCTTCACGTTACACTTGAAGGACCCCATGTCATGAGATTGTTTACAGCCTTACGACACGGAAAAGATAAGGCGTTGCAAACTTTTTAGTCCGTGCCCAGCTTCATCGGAGCTCAACGCGGGTGGCTCGATTATGGAAAGGAGGGGGAAGGGCTTAAATTCAATAGTTCTTTAGAATACTCGAGATGAACCAGATGGCAGAACACGCTCAGAGAGGCAATATCCCTGTGCAACTGAAGCGGCTATATAAACTTAATAATGTCCGTATCTTTAACAATGCGGATAGCTTGTCTCTGTAACCAGTCCAAGGCATCCAGAAGGTCCTTTGCGGAAAATGTATTGTTAAAAAAACTATGGTTTGTATTTAAATTACAGTGTCTACTTTTAATTGAAAAAGCGAACTAAAAATGCTAACGCGTTATGTAAATTATGAATCTTAATTGAATTAATATAAATAAATATTCATTATTAAGTGTGTGTTTCTTTTCAAGCGCGTTTGTGTAGCTGCTAAGGCAATTTTTTTACGAAATAAAGTTATTGAGTCTAGTAATAAGACCAAGACTGTCTGGCATATTATAAATAAAGAATTAGGTAAAAATAAAATAAATGATACTTCGCATAATTTGAATGTTGACGGAGTACATATTTCAAATAGCTCAGAGGTAGCTACTGTTTTCCAAGACTATTTCACAAACATGCCTTTACAGGTAACAAAAAATATTACATCATCAGCCCATGGTGCCGTATCATTTTTAAAAAATCATTGTGCACCTGTAAATTCAAAATTTAATTTCACATCTATTGATGCAGGTGAAATAATAAGGACTTTTAAACTATTAAATTTGAAACATACCGAAGACATATGGGGAATGTCGGTAATGGTAGTTCAATCCTTAATTATTAATATTTCACCATATTTGGCAAACATATTTAACCAGTGTATAGCAAAAGGAACCTTCCCCAATTTAATGAAAATAAGTAAAGTGGTTCCTTTATTTAAATCAGGTTGTAGGAGTAGTCTTGGAAACTATAGACCAATTTCTGTACTTCCGTCTTTAAGCAAGATTTTTGAGAAGATTATGCTTAAGCAATTGTTAGAATATTTTAAAACGCAAGAGATTCTAGATGGTCGACAGTTTGGTTTCACAAAATTAAAATCAACTACTGACGCTGGTGCAACGCTATTAAGTCATATATTACAGGCCTGGGAGGGATCGCAGGATGCAATTGGTGTGTTTTGTGATCTGTCTAAGGCCTTTGATTGCGTTGACCATAGTACACTTATTTTGAAATTAAAACACTATGGTGTTTGTGGAGCTTCTCTCGGCCTTCTGGTCTCCTATTTAAAAGATCGCTGTCTCAAAGTTAGTATAGACGAGGTAACGTCTGTGGGATCGTCGACTCAAATTGGCGTTCCACAGGGTTCCATTTTAGGGCCGTTTCTGTTCTTGGTATATATAAATGATCTGCCGCTAGTGGTTGAAAACTGTGCAGACATTGTTCTTTTTGCGGATGACACTTCGCTTATATTTAAAGTAAAAAGAATAGACTCCGAGTCTAGACATCTAAATAATACCTTAAATAAAATTTCAAATTGGTTTGCATTAAATAATTTATTGCTAAATGCAGACAAAACAAAATGCATAAGGTTTACCTTACCTAATGTTTCATGTATTGATACTAGAATAGAGATCGAAGGAAATCTAGTTGGGTTGGTAGACAGTACCGTGTTCTTGGGTATCACAATTGATTCTAAATTACAATGGGGTCCTCATATTAAAAAATTGGCAGGAAGATTAAGTTCTGCTGCATTTGCAGTTCGAAAGATTCGCCAACTAACAGATATTGCCACTGCTAGGTTGGTCTACTTCGCTTACTTTCATAGCTTAATGTCTTATGGTATTTTGCTGTGGGGGACAGCAGCTGAGGTAGACACCATATTTTTACTACAAAAACGGGCAGTTCGAGCAATTTATGATATGGGACCTCGCGAATCATTAAAAGATAAGTTCCAGGAGTTCGGTATCCTAACTCTGCCCTCCCAATACATACTTGAAAATCTAATGTACGTCCGCAAAAACTTAGATAAGCTAGATTTCGTAAAGGACCGACATAATCTAAATACAAGAAATAAGAACAAATTGGTCATTCCATGTTTTAGGCTCACTAGGACCGGTAACAGTTTTTTAGGTAATAGTGTTAGGTTGTATAATAAAATTCCAAAACACGTTACCGATCTGCCGGATACTAATTTCAAGCACCATGTCAAGCAGGTTTTAATATCTAAAGGCTATTACAGGGTGGATCAATATGTGAACGACGGTGACGTCTGGAAATGACGCCCTCTCTGTGCATCCACCAAAACCCAATGTAATTATTTATAACTATGTTTTAAAAATGTGAGTTATAAAATGTTAATGAAAAGATAAACCAGATCGAGTTTCTTGCCGGTTCTTCTCGATGACTGGGTTGTTTTCCGAACCGGTGGTAACTTTGACGTTCATAAGCGCCTTCTCAGGGCCTAAACTGAATAAAATATTTTTGATTTTGATTTTTGATTTTGAATTTGTTCCTATTCTGTATTTGAATATAAGAAAATAAAAAAAAATAATCAATATGCTTATGGTTGCAGGATAGAAGTGAAAACACGTGGTTGATGACGACTAGTGCCGAGTATACCCGATTCGGTGTCTAATCGACCGGCGCGAGACGGTTTGCTGTCGTTAACTGTTCAATGTATCTAAAGAAGTTTTCACTGCAATAAAATGTTTTATAAAGCTTTATTAAAAAAAAACACGTAAACAACAATTATTCAGATCACGCGAGCGGAGCCGCGGGTATAACTACAGTAATTCCTAATAAAATTCAAAAAACCTCCGTCGTGGTTAATACCCATTTATTTAACAGCACTTTCTATTATGCAAAATTAATTCAAAACTCATAAATAATTATTTACCAACGCTTTTGTGAACGCAAATGCTTTAATGCGTCATTTAAGTTTCAAATATACAGTTAATCCCATCGGTTGGATTCAAACAAATGTTTATTTAGTGGCCAATAGGAAGATTAATTTTACCCGCAGATAAAACGAACAATGCTCGAATTTTAGTCTATTTTGATTATGTAAATCCATTTATTAGTTTTGAATCTGTTATAGTCACAATGCGTTAATTAAAATAGCAGTAATCCCCATTAAGGAACTATGTATATTTTAAAATACGCCGCTGACCGGAAAAACCTTGGCAGAATCACTGGGCTTGGAAGCACGTGCGGAAGATACTCGGCCGAAATGACAACTAGTTCAAAGAACTCTGCATCTCTGTTTGCTACCTTTTCGTGACAAAACCTCTAAGCGAATCGCAATCTAATTTGCCTGATATATCATCTTTGTCTTGGAGACGGATGTAGGCTGCTTTTCAATCTATAAAACAAACAGACGAAAACATGGATAAAGGTAGTCTACTTATATCAAAATAGATGTTTATATGTAAGACTAGCTGTTGCCCGCAGCTCCGCATGCGTTTTTTTTTTTATAATTGTGAATTACTTCTTATAAGATCAGCTATCCGTTAGTGAAAGTTCCGTGGATATGGTTCAAACGTTTTGGAGATAGTACTGTAAATGAAGCCATGGATAAAAGCTAGTCTAAAATAAAGTAGCCTATGTCACCCGCTGTAATTTTAACTATCCGACAGTGAAATTTCTGTCAAAATCGGTCCTGCCGTTTCGGAGATTACCCGGAACATACAGACAGACAAAAATTTTAAAAATTGTATTTTTGTTATCAGTATCGTGTATACGTTCATATCCCATCAGTAAAAAGTCGTTATTTTGATATTACAAACAGACACTCCAATTTTATTTATATGTATAGATAGATAAACTCAAACACCGTTTGATCGATTACCGTGAAAGTAGGCAAACCCAAGTGTCATTCATTACATTGAGAGGATTTTTATACTATTTTACTGTAGTATAACTTACCGCTGTAATTTAACCGCCGATGAAATTTCAGGTAGTCGAGTATTTTATAGAAATTTTGTTAGGAAATATATACAGAGTACAAAGCAAGGCATTTTACAACTCTAATAATGAAACAGATGCTCGTGGGCATTCTAAAGTAATTACAAAAGTAAACATTACCAATTTTTAATTAGTATAGAATACCCATGAGTAACTTTTGCACATTAACATGTGGGTATTCATATTTTGTGTAGTAACAGACGACGTATTATTTATTATAACTCAGATTCTTTGGTGAAGGAAAACATTGTGATGGAACCTTAACATGTGTTGGTAAGGGTCTATATGTTTTGTTTGTTTTATCTGTGTCCAGAGCAGTGATCAAAATTTATTAAAAATTATAATTGCTATTTCACAGGTGATAGTTATAAGTCTGCTATTTTTCATGCAAGGATTATAGTCACTGCGATTTCTTTTAACTCCCCCTGTGAGGTTTTTTACGCGTTCATACATAACTTGTGTAATGTTAATAATTCGTAACTCCAAAAATTTAATTTTCAATTTGTATTTTTTTTTTGGAACAGACTAAGCTATTGGTGTAAAAGACTTTAACAGGTACACCGGACTACAGAATGCTTTTATCATATTGTATAGCATGAGTTTTGGTCTTATCATATGATAAGTTATTTTTCACGACGTCAGAAAAATAGCAGTGACACGTGAAACGTTCCATACCCAACTCCGAATGAACTTTCTATTTTAATCTTTTGTTTTTAATACATTTACATGCGGTAATCGTATTCTAACTGTAACCTGGTAATTTAGGGAGCAGATTAATTAAAATTAAACAAAAAATTATGAGTTAATTAAAGCTTTCGTGTAATAAAACAAAGAAATAATATATATCACCACGCCATGTCTATGCGAAATAGGTGGATTGGATGGATCACAAGTTTTCTACATTTTATATTACATTCCTTTTAATCAGGTCCTTCGTGGATCCGCACCGAATTCTTACTATTAATAATTTTAATATAAATAAATAGTACTAGCAATTTAAGCGCTTATATTAGTTTATTTTTTATATGTCTCGTATTGTCTTTAAGCTTTGCATTTGCTCATTGGGAAGGATAGTTTTACCAAATTCAACAAATTAGCAACCAAATTAGGAACTTCTCAAATTTTAATAAATCTGATCAGTATAAAAGAGACACTGTTTATATCAGAACTTTTATTATTTCGTACATTTCACTATAACAGTTCTAGGCTTAAATAATAATTCGAATAGAAACATTTTACAATCCTTAACAGTACCTTATTTTTATATACACTTCGAAGCTAAGTTTCTTAAAATGAATAGGACATTCTTCATAATCAAAAATTATATTATTTTGTCAAAGTTATTCTTCATAAATGTGTTTTCTAAAGTACAATTTTTTCTGCTAATATTTTTAAGAATAATTACTCTCCAATCTAAATTCTATTGTTACGAATTGTGTAAAAAACGCGAGACATCAGAACGTAGTAGCTATCCCTGGACTATAGCTTTTTCCACATACTCTGTCAGGCTCGTTGTTACAAATAAACAATAGCTGAGTCACCGAGGCGTGGGAAATACAAACGCGTGGACTGACATTTTATCATTCCGTATGTTGTAAAAATAATAGCATGACTCGAGTCTTTTCGTATACCTCAAATTAAGACAACCGTCCAGAAGACTCTTTTCGAATGCCTCGAAATTCAACAATAGTCTAGAAAATTTTAAGCTCCGTATTATGAAGTATATAAGAATACCACTGGAATTTCGAAGACAGTTATTACCATTGCAGACATCGAAACGAAGTGAAACAAAAGGAAAAAAATGTAGAAAGAACAACAATGCATTATAACGTGTATTCTAAGCACCTTCAGCAATACATTGTGTCTCAGCTTCACGTAGCCGCGGTAAAAGTATGGTGTTCGACAACTCGCGATACTCCACCATGCGGAAGTCAGGAAAGATAAATATTACAGAATTTTTCACCTATAACTGCGATAATAGCGCTTGGACTGTAATAGTTACAGGAATAAGGGAATGCGAAAAGGAGTAATAAGAATTATAAGTCACGTCGGCTCGGCGCAAGTGACTTTGCTAAAAGGAAGCGGCGAAAAATGGCGTTACCAATACGTATATTAAATCTATAAACGCATAATACCGTAACTGCCGACTTAATTACATTTCAGACTCGAATATCCTATTATTTAGCCGAACTAAACAACAATTGTGATAAAGCCAAATTCACTCACGAACAAACGCACGCGGAGGTCGAGGTGAGCCCGCTGTGTCGGCTAGTTCACGTAATGGATTGAATTGCATTCGGTAAATAGAGGATTGTCGAACTAAATTGGATTGTATTGCGAAAGCCTGCCGGCGTTCAGTCGAAGAACATTTATCCTTGTGTACGTGAAAATTACTTAGCCCTTTAAGCTTAACTGAAGCTCAATGCATCATTTATTAATTTTCTTCTTTCTTAATGTCGATTTGGTGGATCAATTGATTTTTGAGTGGTACGCTTAGCCGGCACAAATCCATTGACGGAACATTTGAAGGCAATATACACATATACTCCATACAACTCCCAATAACTCTTTTTTAACTTATCTCGTTTTGTGATGACCCATGGCGATATTTCAGTAGATAGTGTATGTGGATATAGTGTCGCCCGATCTAGGATCAAACCTTTGTGAATGAGCCTGAGTTTTCGGTAAAGGAATATGTAGCGATGAATCCACAATATTGTGGTAGGACTTTTTTAAGCCCGTTTGTCTAGCTACCAACCTCAAGTTGAAAATTTCTCGCCAAGCACTTGTAGGTGTATTCTCATAGTTGTATATGAAAGTTTGTCCTCTACTGGGTTTAGCGTATAAGACCATATCAACATTTAATAATATAAAGATTATTAAGATTATGTGCAAATGTTAAATCTTATAAACTATAAAAAAGCTACAACAAAATAAAATGTATTATCGATTAATTGTACTCTTTCTTAAAGTTACTTTGGTGTAACAATTGGGATTTTGGGTGGTACGCTTAAAAAGCGTACATCCAGTGACTAAACGGGGTGGTAGCGATTCTCATTCGACTGCTCAGATGTCACCGTGGTCATTATAAACCTATCATTGATTCTTGTTTTAGCTTATTACGTTTTGTCATCAGTTGCTGTACGTGTATTCAACATCCAAGAGACTTTCAAGTTGGCGTGACAGTTACGAGCAGCGTCTAATTATTGAACTCTCGATTGTACTATATTGACATTGCTGCGTATAATGTCATCTCTAAGTTGTCCGATTTACAAGCCCTACGATTGTTTGTTTACACACACTTATTTATGAAAGTGGTAGATAGATTTGATAAAATATTTTTACAATTTATAGCTTGTTTAGCCTGTTTATTGAGGTTAACTAACAACATGCTACGACCTTTAGTAGCGGATCAATTAGTATACAAAATGAAGGTTAGATAGTACAACCATTATCGAGAAATGCCGAACTATGCTTATCTATACCATGCCCCACAGTTGTCTTTAAAAGTTAATATAAAAAAATAATTGATCAGAAATGGTGAGTCAGTTCGAAAGAAAAAAACAGTTGAATCGCGGTTTGTGTTCCCTACGCAATAATAATGGTTTATACGGAATTTATTTAACCTAACCTGACTTTATTGGTAAAAATTTGTACATATAATTCTATGTTGGCCGACGACTATGTCTTTGATTCTAGTAGGAAATTATATACAATTAAATTACCTACTTGTAGTTCTTGAAGTGTATTCCTTCCTGTTCGTAAATGTCTTTATAACATAGATAACATAGCGAGTAAGTGTACGTTAAAGAAAAAATCAATATTTCTAAATTAATTTAATGTTTTCGTCTATTGAAATATGAATGCTTGAAACGTAAAGCTACAGCCGAATTATTGTACAAAACTAAGTA
Source organism: Antheraea assamensis (assembly GCA_035772565.1). Classification (NCBI taxonomy): domain Eukaryota; kingdom Metazoa; phylum Arthropoda; class Insecta; order Lepidoptera; family Saturniidae; genus Antheraea; species Antheraea assamensis. Next base: position 91,048 of record JAQQSE010000152.1, read on the forward strand.
ATTTCCCTAATAAAGGCTCATTTATGAGTTATATATTATACTTATTTGTACATGTCAAGCTTCGCACCAAGGGACATAAGTACACGCAACGTGAATTAAATAGGCGCTACAATATAATTAATATAATTGTAAAAATGTTCTGTTTTAGAATATTACCCTACCGATAAGGACTGACCCAGTACTGACCACGGTATACATAAGGATTTTAGGTGTACCTTCTTCTATGATTGCTCAGTTGATGATGATTAGAAGCGATGATGGCTCAGTTGGTAGTGTGTTCGGACATAGCGTCGAAGGATGTAGTTTCGAATCCGAGCAACTGAGTCGGAGCTTTCGGTGAGGGAAAACATCGTGATGAAACCATAGCTTTTTCTAAGTCCTTCTTCTTCCTGGCTAGCTATCATCCTTAAGTTGAAAATTTGTCGCCAATCACCTGTCGGTGTGTTCCGGCAGCTGCACTTGAGAGCCAGTCTCCCTCTAGGTTAAGCGTGACTTACCGTCTTAGACCACATCATCATTTAATATCAGATGAGATTGTGGTTAAAACGTTTACCTATAAAGTATAAGAAAAAAAAATCTTAACGGTATAAACACAATTACTCTTAATTCCGACCAAAATACTCACAACAGTTCAAGCTACATTCAACAAGCAACTGAACTCTTCCCACTTGTAATACTACTGCATGGAACTAAATGTACACAAAGAACAAAATATATGGAGACATAATCGGCTGTACTCAGAGTAATAAATACAGTGTAGGTATATATGTATTTCTAATTCTTAGGCTACGCTCGGCCTCACGGTCGTTTATTAGCCGAATGTCCAACATATATTTCTATTTGTGGGAAGGTTTTTTTTTATTCCGCGTGCGTGTGGAATGTCTTAATAAAAGTCTACGGTTTAAAGGTTCAGATTATGACTGAACATGTATAGTAACGCACGGGCTATATATATACGAGTATATATATATATATATCACTGTAATTTATTCTAGTATTTTTTAAGAATTATTCGATATGGTTACTACGCCATCGTACCGCACGAAAGTTATTCTCGTATCTTGAATTCAAAATAGTTACGGTCGGTACTATTTCAGGGTGGTATCCTCCCACGAGTCTCTTAAATAATAGTGGAATGAACGGATTTTAAAGATTCGCCAACGCGCATGCTTTGCCCCTAAGTGTTACGAGGGTCCATAGGTAGTCGGGCTGGATAGCTGGATTTTTGTAAGGTGGTAGAGCTACGCTGAAGCTATTACTGGTTTCAGCATGAATGGGTCGGCTCGCCCGGGGTAGTACCACCCTCTCACAGAAAACTGACGTGAAGTAACAGTGGTTGCACTGTTGCGTTTCGTTCGGCCAGTGAGAGCGCCGGAGGCCCACATATTTAAAAGGCCGGCAACGCACTTGCGACTCCCCTGGTGTTGCTAGTGTCTATGGACGGCGGTGATCATTTACCATCAGGTGACCCCCCTGTTCGTTTGCCCCCTATAATATAAAAAAAAATAAAAAAATACCTTATTTGTCACCGTTGTGGTATAAAATAATGCAATGTCAGAAATGACAAGCAGACAAACTTAAAAGCAAACAAAGATATATTCAATGTTGACTTTGAATATGTACTCGTGGACAGTGCAAATGTCACAAGATTCTCATGAATATAATAACTAGTTTTAAAGATACCTAGTAAAGTTTACTCTCAAGTATCAGCTTCTCCTTGAAACCTTGTGATTAGTTATGGGCAAGAAATCTGCCTAATCCGACTTTTGACGGATTGAAAAATTTCAAATATAAATACGCCTTTTACTATTGACGAATTCTTAATATCAATGATTTTTGGTTAAATTTAGTATTGTAATGTTGAATTACAAGTTATAAAAAATGACATAACACTGGGTTTACATTTACATTTGTCTCACAAATTCGATGTTTTTATATATTACGTACATATAGATTCAATTACCACGACGAAGTCCTAACTAGAACCTCGTGGAATGATAGTTTGATCCAGTAGAATGAGAATTTAATGTCATAAACACTCTTTAAAAACATTATAAAACATAAAATGGTAATAATAAAAAAAGGTGTGTGTGCCATTCACACATGATAGAAGTGAAATTTCAGTAAATCGACAAATGTAATGAGATGAATATCTATAACAAGGGTAGGATAATTATATAATTTATTTGTTTAAAAATGAAAGTATTTTGATTAATTTTATACGATATTTTATATTTTATTTAACGTGTGTTATATAATTTATTGCTCAAGTTTCTTATTTTCGGTTTCAACAAACAATATATAAAAATACTCACAACTACTATTAAATAATAACACACCACGCTGACTTCTTGCTAAAAAGCTGTAATACGCAGCCGCATACAGTGTACAGTAGTACACATACTTTTCACATATACTAACACACGTTAGATGCTCAAATACAAGCAAGTATTAAGCAGTGTCTAATATACATACACACCGATATTTGCTCTCTCGCTCTGGCTCACTAATTATAGGCGACTATGCTTAGAAGACGGAAGCACCTCCAGTGCGCCGGCAGCATCCGCTCCTGCGCCGAGCGCGCTCTCCTGGCGCGTAAGGCCTTCCCCGCCAGCTCCCTCGGCTCCTAAAGCCAAGCCCCAGCCCCCAAAGGCTCTGTCCACTCCTGCGCCACCTATCGCGGTTTCAGCATCGACCTCCGGTATAGACTGGATAGCTCGCTTACTTTTGGTACACGATGTACAAGAGATAATCGCATTTAACGCGTTAGTTAATAGTACGTCTGAGCTCGGGCTCTTAAACGCTATCTCCGCTTTCCCGGCCGTCGCGACCACGGTACAGCAATTAACCCGCGCCGCGCATAAATAAATTCGCGTAAATCAAAATATCAGATCGAACCCGCGTGTTCATACATAATAGACCGATACATTAGGATTTGTTACGTAATTATTTAGTTAAATCGGCACCGTGCCGTTGTACTTTATTTTTTAGCTCGATTCCCTCTCAAAAGATGTGTGTTTGCGCCCACGCCCGCGACTCTCTCTGCTCACGCCTCCGTGAGCGGGGGGTGAAGATTCGATCCCGCACACTCGTCGCGATTTTTCTTGTAACTGCTCGAGCCTAGGTAGTCCCTCGGTGTGGAGCCCTCGAGTATGTTACTCGCGCGAATACAGTGATTTACACATGTTCTACACCTACACGATCACCCCACACTCTTGCACATCTAGGCACTCAGTGGTGGGCTGTTTTTTTGCCCTTTTCGGACTGAAATAGGTCACATAACACAGTAGTCAGATACCAAATACACATATACATTCGTGAAACATGCATGGTCACACATGCATTTTTCACGAATTCATATATGAGTATTGTATGGATAGATAGCTTAGCTAGCTTAGTTAGTTCGGGAATCCGGCGACAGCTCAAGCCGAGGTGCACCGAGTGCCCTTGAGATGTTTCGCCTAAAAACAATCGGGTGAGTGCCCTAAGCGCTCCCCTTAGTAGTCCGGTGGAACTGTGAAGGCCTAATAAGCCGGCAGTGTAGGTCAGTTCGGAAAAAAAAAAAAAAAAAAAAAGAAGACGGGAGTGAGGATGCTATGAAGCATGGCACAAAGAAGAGAGACGGATAATATAAAATAGTATGTATATTTCTGTCTCTTTTTTTGCCGGTTTCATCCTACACATTTTTGTATTTGTGTCTCTTACCTGTCGTTTTTCCGTTGCATCCGGTTTGAAATCACAACGATTCAAAAGAAGTTTCACTTCAAAAATTTGTTATATTTTTTCTATAAATGTACCAAAGTCGTTCGTGAGCTGTGCATGTGCAGTGACTCGATGTCAAAACTGAAGAGTGAAAAGTAGTATTTTCATTTTATTCACTCGACGTATTCGGAAACGATTCACTACTTCATATATCTCTTAACGGTTATGTTTGTTAGTAATGTGAATCCCTGCAAATGTTATTTTGTGATTACTTGTAATTTTAAATTTTTCTTTATTAACAATTATTGTTTATTGTTTCTATTTTTTGGTATTTTATTAATTTATGAAATTATTTATGAATTTTATAAACATTATATAGAAATAAGTAATCCTCTAAATAAATTGAAAAAAAAAATAACAACCCCTAATTTGTATACACAGTATATCAATTCATATCAATTCTCTCATATCACAATAGTCTATATCGTTTTTTATTCTAATATCTATATTTTATGTACAGAGGAAAAAATATAAGAAACACACCGCTTCCCCCACTTGTCCACAACAAGAAAACCCACATCGTTGAACGCGTAGTGCTTGTAAAATTGTAGTTCTTTTAAATTTTAATAGCACTACATTCAATTAAGCTATAGTGATATGTGTATTTTTTTTAATCGTGTGTGTCAGCTCCGACGTACGACTGGAATTTACTTCTTAAGAACCATTGTCTTTGAACAGGCACAAAAAAGCTTACTAAACTTAAAAAAAAAAGATCGGTATAATATCAAAGGGTAAATGAACGCATCCATGAAAATACTTAAAGAATGTTTATGTATTATTCTATTAAAAATTTTAATGACTATTCGGCAAAATATTATAGATCAAACATTTTACATAAGTATAATTCATAATACCTCGTCGTCCCCGGTGTTCTATCAGAAACAATATCTAAATTAAGTTCGAATTTTAAAAATTGTATCAATCTTAATCCGCCATCTTGTGAAAGGCGCGCACAATAGGTTACACACAACAAAAACGTAACGCTGTCATTCGATTACTCAATTTTACTCTTCATTTTTTTTTTATACAAGGCGCCTTATATGAAAATAGATTATTAAGGAGTAAACTTCAATGAGGCAGGACTAAGTGTCTAAAAACTACAATAAAAAAAATTGTATGTATCGATATCTGTACAGTATTTTTTGTGTTTTTTTTTTGCGTGATAGGCGCACAGCCACAGGCCTGTATCGTTCGTTGTATTGCCAACAAAAACCTCACAAAAATGAAAATGTAGTCCAGCCGGGTTCTAGCAAAGGCTTTGTCGTGTTTTTTAGTTTATTTCATTTGTCCAATACGAAATCAGTCAAGCGCATTGCACTTATGCTATACCCATAGGTATGCCGTGCAAAAACTGGGATATATTTATACAACACGTGCGTCGCTATATGCGACCGCATTTATATTACTTCTGTGAATTATTCTCTCGTAAAATAGGACCCATTATATTTTATTGGGGCGTGTATAAAACTATACGAGTACGCGTTAAAGTTTTTGTGACCTAACCTTTGATATTCTAGAAAAAAATATACGATTGTTCGTTTGAAATGACTTCATTTGTTGTCTGTCCTACTTTATTCTTGATGTCTGAAGAATTTTGATATTAAGTTTGGAAGGAATTTCCATTCCTTTTTTTTAGGTAAAAACGACTACTTTAGCTACAAAATAACTCTATTTAATCACATATTTTCCTTTCTATTTGATAACCTTTTGCCATAATATAATATTTAATATCTTAGTGGTCATTATAACCAAATAAACTGAACCATGTTCGATTTGAGATCAATTTTATTAAGGAAATTTCGTATTGAATGATATTCTTATAATGCAAAGTTAAAGCTATAAAATAATATGTGATATCACTTCCCGTGCAATCTCCAATAGTTTCTTTCATGTTTCTAAATATATATACGAGGGCCTGGGTCTGATTAACCCTTTCATTCGTGTAAATATTACACGTATACAGAAAGATTGCTCCTTTGCTTCACTTTCAATGATTATTTCTGAGGATTATCGAAGTGGTTCGGAAATAACTACAAATATAAGTACGTTTATTACTGTTAGGCCGTGTAGAAGCAGTTATAAATACCATGTGATAATTATTACTGTATAGTCTTAACCTTTTTGTAAAAAGGTGTGTGTGCGATGCACACACAATAGAAGTGAAACTTCAGTAAATCGACAAAAGAAAGAGATGAATATATATAACATGGGTAGGATTATTACAAAGTTTATTTTTTTAAAAATGAAAGTATTTTGATTAATTTTAAAAGATATTTTGTATTTATTTAAGATATGTTACATAATTTATTGCTCAAGTTCCATATTTTCAGTTTTAACAAACAAGATATAAAAATACTCACAAACACTGTTAAATAATAACACACCACGCGGACTTCTTACTAAAAAGCTGTAATACGCAGCCGCATACAGTGTACAGTAGTACACGTACTATTCACATATACTAACACACGTTAAATGCTCAAATACAAGCAAGTATTAAACAGTGTGCAATATACATACACACCGACATTTGCTCTCTCGCTCGGGCTCACTATTTCATTTCAAAAACTGTATCATGATATTTTAGAATACTTAGTTTTCGTTCCAAATCATTTCAAAAAGCATCTAATACAATCAAAACGACGATTCGTTAGCCGAGAGATAACTACATATCTCCGACATAGTTGTGTTTTATACAGTACTAGCAGGCCCGGCGGAATTTATACTGCACTGATAATAAAAAATATATACTTATGTGCATGAAATGCTTAAGGTAACTAATGTATTCAATTTGATAAGGATTAATACTGTATCCGTATAAATATCCTTCCAATACCTCATTGTATGTGACCATGTTTTTAGAAGATAAATGAGTATAGGTAAGCTATCCTTAAAATATAGTCATATGCCATCGCAGATTTTTTGTTGTCGATCTATATAAGAGGAATATCTCACTATGCATTGTTTTGTTATACCTCAAAAGAATTAGGAAGCGTTTTCGATGAAAGCTCCCAAGCGGCTTGACTTTTTCCAACACTGCTAACAATTATTGTTATTTTCAACCGATTCACATAAAACCTTGACATATTATATACCTAAACCTTTCTCATGTATTACTCTATCTATTGGTGTATTACAATCCATTCAGTACTTATTGAGTTTCTCGTAAACAGAGCAACAGACATATAATATGTAGTGACATATAATTTAATTGGTTGTCCAATAAGAATTTGTAGTCGTTCAAAGAGAAAGCCGCAAAAGAGACTACAAACTTCAAGATATATTATTAAAACTTTGAATACCTGTAGGTAGATATTACAAGTATATTACAAATCATAATACAAATATAGTTTTATTGTCAAACGTATTAAAAAGACAAAGTATTTAGACTAACATAATTTCGAATACATGACTCGATAGACCGACGGTAAAATTATTTCGAACGTTAAATTGTAATGAACGGGAGCGTGTCATTACTTAAATGATAGAAGGTTCATTTCTAATAATGTAAAGGCCATTAGAGGCTTTTATCGGCTGCGGCCAATCGCGTGATTGTGTCGCTGTATTGCGAGTAATTACGTCATTTGGTTTATGGACAGTAGTACTGTGCGTACTCGGCCTGATGGGAGCATGAAGGCATTTTCAAAAATCTTTTAATTTAAAATCAATTTAAGTTGTAGTTAAATGAGGGCCTTTTAAATTAGAATTTAAATATTTTAAAACTAGGAGGAATCAGTTGGTCGCGTGTTCGGACACCCCGATAATAGACGTAGGGTTAGATAGGTTTGAATCTTCGCCAATTAGGTGAAGCTTTCCGTGAAGGAAAACATCGTGAGGAAACTATAGCCTGGTGGTAAAGGCTTCCTGTGACCTACCACAATCAAGTTGAAAATTTCAGGTCATACTATAGGTGTGTTTTTTAGGCACATTAACTCGGAGAGCCAGTCTAAGCTTAGCGAGTTTACTTAAGCCACGTCAACATTTAACATCAGTTGAGGTTGTGAGTCTAATGAAACTTTAATTTACCTAAGGTGCTTGAAGTCCTGATGGTAATCAGTTGATGAAACCATAGCTTGGTGCTCCATTGTATAAGCCCACTTGGCTAACAACCAACCCTCAAATCGAAAAAGATTTGTTCCTTATTTAGAATGTTTACTAATTTAGACCACATTAAAATTTACCATCAGGTGACACTCAAATCAAATCAAAAATGCTTTATTCAATTTAGGCCCTAAGAAGGCGCTTATGAACGTCAAAACTACCACCGGTTCGGAATACATCCCAGTCATTGAGAAGAACCGGCAAGAAACTCGGTCGGGTTTATCTTTTTAACGTATACTTATATAATTAAAATTCATTATACAACTGTGGTCAAATGCCACAAACCAAAAAAACTTAAAAAAAAAAACACAATTTTGTTTCCAGTATACGGAGAACATTCTGAGCGGAGAGATGCTATCCGTGCCAAGAGAGATAGCACACTAACTGCCGAGCGATCCTATCGACAACACAAGAGATGGAGACGCCAGTTAGGTAACTATTACTGATATGGTCGTGGCATTCATATACTATATATATATATATCTATATACGTCTGCAATACTTTTTATTTTCACTATGCCACTTAACAACCTCTTCATATAAATAAGTGTAAGGATATGATAAAAACAAAAAAAAAATCATCTATATAAATAAAAATAAACTGTCGGAACGTTATTTTTTTACATCGCCTGAAATATTTTCGTCCATCTATCGCTTGTCGCATTACAGCCGGCCGCGGAGTAGGTGTAAAGTAAAAGGCGCTCAACAGAGCAGCCAAGGTCAATGATTTCAACAAATATTGCGTTCGGTTTAAAAAAAGTTACGAATCCGAAAAAAACGTTTCACTTGCATCGTGGTTTCATAAAACCATTATATAATTCTATTTGTTGCGTTTGTAATTGTCACGACAAGATTTGTTTGAAAGAAAACATCTGAATAATCGAACAAAAAAGTGAAAAGCCCTTGCTCGAGTAAGATATTAGTGAGATTTTCAAAAATATTGACCGAACTGACAGACTGACGTTCAGTTGCTCAACTGTCATTTTATTTCATTATATGATCTTAGTGTAATTGTAAGACTTGGTATCATTACTTTACTCGTGCGAAGCCGGGGCGGGTAGCTAGTTTATAATATTATATTCGCGTTTTCTATCTGATGCCATCACGTTAAAATTCCTTTCAAAACATTATCGACATGAACAGACAAACATATATGTATATTAACTGTTTGTCTACTTCAAATGCCTCCCCTTGCTTATATTCGCCTGAATTGTTTGCTGATCTCTCCAAGCTATAGTTCCATTTTAAATGTGCTTCATTTATAAACGCACGGGTGTTTATCTAACAATATATATATATATATATATTGGCTTTATTTAGAGCGATTCTTTAAGCCAGATTTAAAGTTAACATTTGTATACGTTTAACCACAATTAGACTGAACTAGCAGATTTAATTTCTGTTTTTTTTTTTTTAATATTATATGGGGCAAACGAACAGGTGGGTCACCTGATGGTAAGTGATCACCGCCGTCCATAGACACTAGAAACACCAAGGGAGTCGCAAGTGCGTTGCCGGCCTTTTAATATATGTGGGCCTCCGGCTCTCTCACTGGCCGAACGAAACGCAACAGTGCGGGCGCACTGTTACTTCACGTCGGTTTTCTGTGAGAGTGCGGTACTACCCCGGGCGAGCCGACCTATTCATGCTGAAACCAGTAATAGCTTCAGCGTAGCTCTACCACTTACAGTTACAAAACGTACCAAAAGTAGAATATTATCTATCAATTAATATACTATACGCGGTTCGGTAAAAACTTGCAAAAAAATGTAGATAAAAAAAGAGGTATCAATATAAAAGAGTACCTATTACCATAACAAATTATAGCGTATTTTAGAACTAGTTTATTCCTACTTAAGCTCATTTTTTTGTAAAGTATTTTTATTTTATAATTCTTATATATATTTAAACTACTATTATAAATCATAAAGATTTGATTTTGTTTGTAATGGAAAAGTACAAAAAAATTTCTTACATTATTTAATTTACAAATTTATATTAAGGTGAACGAAGCCGCGCACAGAGGTTAGATATTTATAAAATTACGATATGAGTTCGTCCTTATATGTTCTTTCTGTTCCGGCAGCTGCACTTGAGAGCCAGTCTCCCTATAGGTTAAGCGTGACTTACCATCTTAGACCACATCATGATTTAATATCAGATGAGGTTGTGGTCAAAACGTTTACCTATAAGGTATAAAAAAATGACAAAAAATAGTTTGACGATTTTCATATTTTTTTGTACTATGGGGACCATTTGGATGTTTATTAGCTTATCGTTCGACCCGGTAGATGGCGCTGTTGCCGAGAACTAGATTTTCTATTTGCAGACCAATGTTTTTATACATTTATTGTTTTTTTATATAAAGAATATAGTAACACTTAGAATAAATTAAACAGTTACATATAAGTTTTTCTGGTTGGAGCGAAAGAAACACAAAATAATATATAAAATTTGAAATGTAAACTAATTACAGAAGGAAAGCATGCGATACAAAGGACAATGATGGCATATGTTATAATAGTACTTACTATTGGCAAATTAAAAGATTGCCTGTTTATTAAACGACTTCCTATACGTGGACACTGAAGGCTGTTTAACATATAAGCGATGATGGTTCAGTTGGTAGTGTGTTCGGACACAGCGTCGAAGGACGTCGGTTCGACTCCTAGCAACTGAGTCGGAGCTTTCGGTGAAGGGAGGCATCGTAACGGAACCTTAGCATAGTGGTAGGGCTTTTTCTAAGTCCGTCTGGCTAGCTACCACTCTCATGTTGAAAATCTGTCGACAAGCATCTGTTAGTGTGTTCCGGCAGCTGCAATTGAGAGCCAGTCTCCCTCTCGGCTTAGCGTGACAACCATCTTAGACTACATCATCATTTAACATCAAATGGGACTGTGGTCAAATACTAACCTATAAAGTATATACCTATATATATATAACAACCGGCTCATTTCCTAATAGTCCTAGGGCTATAAATCAATGGCATTAGGTATGCAAAGGACGTCCTCGTCTACCTGAACTCAAGTCAATTAAGAGACCTGACAAGGCCTTTTACAAATAAATGAACTCACCTCAACTGTTTATTGATACTAAACATATATCTAATGCCTTATACATACGTATATAAATAAAATAATAGAGGTCTGTCATTGTACGCGCATCACATCAAAAGCTACTGGATAGATGGCGATGGTTCAGCGATGTGTATTTTCTTGGCGTTGAGAAGTGGGGCAAGCGATGTGGTGCGTATACGAAGAAGCAGAGCAGATCGCGATAGGGTAATATGTATTGTGGTCGACCGTCCATTCGACTATCTACCTCACTTTAAGTAATTTCTTTACTGTACTTGGAACTTAAACTACAATTGTTCTTTACCCTACATACAAGTCTTATAATCAAATAACTATCTTATAATAGTACGCTCGGCTGAGCGTCGCATCCAACTGAGTTATTTGTCGGAAAAAATTCCATCAACGTTGAGATCCCTTGACATTTTCTATTACACTAGCTTTTATCTGTACATTCGTATGACGAATAAACTTTTATAACATCTCTCTTCTAGTTTTTATTATTTGTATTCTAGATTCCTAGGTTATTATGTCACTATGTCTGTTTATTTAGGGTTATACTTTCATTTGGTATAATATGACTTTAATATATATTATCTAAATAGCTTCTGCTCGCAGCTTCGCTCGCATTAACTCAGACTTTTTACTTACTCTTTTCTGAATTATAAGTACCATATGTCTTTTTCTGTAGCCTTGATAACGTGTGTGCATAATGACACGACAATCGGTTGAATATTCAAGGAGCGAAAGCGTAACAAACAAACACTCACTCTCACTCTCTTTCTCATGTGAATTGGTTTGTTTGTTAAGTCTTCGCGCTTTAACTACTCAACCAATCAACCTGAAATTTGACATACACGTTACCAAGAGTATATAAAAGGATATAAGGTATCTTTGATGTGGAAAAAAGTACTGTTTCCGAGGGATAGATCAAATTTATATTAACGCGGGTACAGCCACGAGTAAAAGCGAGTTTATAATATTAATAAGGATATTAGGATATCTTGGGAACAAATGGTATAAGTATATAGAATCGGCCCCAGTAAGATGTTTAATTGATACTCGTAAGATATGCAGATACTAATAACATAAATATTATAAGACTTCAAAAATTACCATTGTCATGCCGGCCTGCAAACTTCTCAGCAGCTGGTTGACCTCGAAATGTGACAAAACCTCTTACCTCTTGTAACCGCCATCCCTCTCTTTCTGTCGTCTAGTTTGAATATTAGATATATGCCGGCTGATTCAACAACGGTGACATGCCTAAGCGTGGTGCTTTTACGGGTGTTACGGTATAGGGCACTCTCGAACTGGTTGGACACGATTAACGTCTCCTGGAATCTGAAATCTGACTCCTACAAGATTAAATTTCATTAGTACCTACGAACCTTCCAGGCATAATTTTAATATTTTTCACCGGTCTATTCCCTGTGGTCATACTTTTAATTTGTACCTAAGTTCAGACGCATAAATAGTGGCGTAACTATACCATTTAAGGCACGTATCAAATTCGTTGGATGGGGCTCCAGTAAACATCGTCACATTGTATGTTAATTCTAGGAAATCTAAGTTACGTGGTCTGTCTCGTCCCTTAGGATTCCATAAATCGGAGGTTCCAAATGTTTTGGAGGCCCGTGATGTTTTACCAGCCAGAGGTCTTATTGAAAGGGGGATGTTTCCAAAGAGATAGCATTTTTCATTGGCATTAGGCCTTGGACTTCGAAGATACAGTCTAGACCTACTTAAGATCGAATAGGAAATCTATAGTAACTAAGAAATTCGTAGGTTTATGATAATCTAAGACTAGGTACAGTCCTCGTATAAATCTTTTTCGCCATTCTGTATATAGTCCTAAGTTTGGGTTTGCGCGTAATAAAAGATAAAATGCTACTATAATAATCTAAAATTGGCATTCATTTATCCTTAAGTTATCTCGATGATGATTATCATCATCATCAGCTTGTAGGAGACCCACTGCTGGGCTATAGGCCTCTTTTCGAAGAATGGTATAGGCATAATCACCACGCCAGTCCACGACGTTTTGGCGATGGCAAACTATGAGAAATTCACAGTTCAACATTTTCCCCACATAGGGTGGCGCACTACTAGAATATTTCTCCTGTTCAGGTTTCCTTACGATGTTCTGCTTCACCGTCAGCCCCGATAATGTTATCAATTTAAATTAGTAACTGTACGCGAATTCCCAAAAATTCGTAAGTACTTGCCGGAGTTCGAATCTGCGGACATTGGATTGATAATCCACCTGTCAAACCAAAGCCGTAAGATCACGTACGATAAAAAAAAAAAAAAAAAAACAGAACTATATAGTAATATCGGGTGTTGAAAAGAATCTACAGATTTTAATAATCCCCACTCAGACGCATAAGTAAATATTCAATTTTTACCTAAAATTAATTTTACTAAAATGTATTCTTAATGCATTCTCGTCGACTGAGTTTTCAATGTAAATACGTCTGTCTACGCGACTCAATTTTAAGTGCTCGTGTCGGGCTGATAAGTGATACTGAAAATTAGTGTTTTAAATATGTTTTTTTTTGCCATTCGTACCAAATTCTTTTTTAATTACGTTACTTTACAGTGTATCAGTTAATACAGAATACAACAAGGCGAAGTTATTTTCGTAAAGTGAGCCATTAGATACATAAATATGCTCGCGATTCCGTCCGTGTTTATTACACTTTTTTTTTTTAATATTTGAATAAATCCTTTAATCATTATATACTTTACTGTGTATCTAAATATATATTGCTCGGTTTTATTTTACAAATAATTACAATAATTATTAATGTCGAATGTAAATGGATATAAAAGTACATATAGTATTTATTACAAAAGCAAAATGGATATTCATAATTTTCGTTTGCATGTCTGTTTGACTCGGCTAATCTCTGAAACTGTTGTACAGATTTTGACAGGACTATCACTGGTAGACAGCTGATTTTATAAATAGTAATTTGAGATATTATTTTAGCATAAATATTAGGGTTCCGCGTAAATACAAACGCAAACATAAGTCGCGGGCGGCTGCTAGTTCTCTTCGTTTATAAAATATTCTCAAGCTATAGAGCTAACAAAATCTTTTTTAAAGATATCGTTATTAATAGGTCATATCGCGGAGAGACGGTAGCCTAAAAGCCCGATTCTTCATCTCCCGGTAAAAATATTTTAAGCAAGACTATCGTAGAATTGCTAATTTCATTTACAATTTAACCGGGCTCCGGTGTCGGACAGCTTTACCCTTGTGTTCTCTAGTGGTGGCATCTTGGCAGCATCTCTGACACACTTCCAAACGGTCGTTCAGAATAATCCCGCTTTGTGTTATGAAATAATCTGAGAATGTACACTAAGGTTATTCACAAGAATTGCGTCCAAGTGAATTCGGTGTAAAAAATTTAACACCGTAAAGTTACAAAAGGAAAATCTCGGTTTGTTTGTCTGTGTGATTTCGGGTTATCTCTAAATACATTATAATATTATTCATTGTATATTTTGTCATTTATGATCATCAAGATTGTATCAAAACTCAAAATAAAAAAATACTTGATTCAATTTAGGTCCTAAGAAGGTGTTTTTGCACGTCAAAGTTTTACCACCGGAGTTTTTGGCGGGATCTTAGTCTGTCATGTAGTGGTTTTTATACTTTATTCATAACCTTGTGTTATTAGACTCTATATTTTGTAATATTGGTGGTGTTTTACGTAATATAGTTCGGTTATTATGCACAAGTGAAGTGGATGGGAAATAATACCACGGAGCATGCATTCTGAGATGCCACCAAAACTCCATGGAAAGTTCTAACAAGGAAACCACCATCTTGTTAAAACATTATAATTATCACAAGACACTTACTTGGCAAAATCTTGTTACTTGACGCTGGCTAGTGCACAAACCGTGACGGAGCCAAAGAAGAAGAAGTTACCACCGGTTCGGAAAACATCGAGAAGAACTGACAAAAAACTCGATCGGGTTTATCTTTTTAACATAGGTATATATAGATGTTTATTTAAAATAAATTACACACGTTACAATCGTTTTCAGTAGATTCACGAGAGGAGTCAATTCCGGCCGTCACCATCGTTCACATATTGATCCACTCTATAATAGCCTTTTAACACGGCGCTTAAACATATAGTCCGGCAAATCGGTAACATGCTTTGGGACTTTGTTATAAAACCTAACACTATTACCTAAGAAACTGTTACCAGTTTTACTGAGTCGAAAGCATGGAATGACCAGTTTGTCAAAGATTTTAGTATAGTATATAGAAATAATAAATCTCGATGTCTAAATAAATACAATTGAAGTGTCTGTTTTATTTTTTCGGTGTAGTCCGGTAAAACTGTAGAGGCCTTGCCAGGCTAACAGTGTAGTTAATTCGAAATAACGAATAATTTTGTCGGATAATCACAGAAATGATAGAACCGATTTTGTTGTGACTTATAGTTAAAGATAGAGGGATTTTCAGACTATTATCCATCACCAAGCTTTTCCATATGTGTTAAACAGTGATCTCTAGAAATCTTAATTAAGGATTAATGACAAAACGTAAAAATATTTCCGCATATGTAATCTCACAATGACATAATAACCACCTCCTCTTTATTCTATACTAGAGGCCCGCTCCGGCTTCGTACGGGTATAAAATATATAGCCTATGTCATTCACCGAAAAAATGATTAAAATCGATCCAGTAGTTCTGATTTATTCATTACTGCCCGTGGCCCGCACGCGTTAAATTTGGGGTAACCTCAAAAATAACAGTATTTCTCCACCATTTAATTTATGTTATTATACATATAAACCTTCCTCTTCAATCACTCTATCTAATAAAAAAAAATCGCATCAAAATCCCTTGCGTAGTTTTAAAGATTTAAGCATACATAGGGATATAGGGACAGGGTAAGCGACTTTGTTTTATACTATGTAGTGACAAGCGTTTACTATATTAAATGCAGAGTTAAAAAAATAATCACACATCATTTTAATTATATACTTGAAAAAAAATTAACTCTTTAATGATCAGTAATAATCAGATATTTAATATTTATTAACAACAATGTAAAACACTTCGACCTGTTAAAAATTATCATCAAATAAAAGAAATATAGGTGGAATTGTTAATTCTGCGGTAATGTTTGAAAATATTAGGATTTGCAAATAAAAATTTTCATCACCTCGGAGTATTAATGAATCCAAAACCATGAAAAATTTTTATAATAGCAAAAAGATGCAAAGCAATAGAAAACAACTAAAAAACTAGGGGAAGCTTTCTTAAATCCAGTCTGTGACTTCTTCTTCTTCTCGTCCTCTTTTATATTTAGTTTAGCATTATTGTAAGGAAATAAGATATTATTGATCACAATATTCGACGGTGAAATATTCAATATCCTTTAATCTGCACTGGGGTATAATCAGAAATGTATTTTTTTAAGCCTCAAGTTAATATATAGAAGCCATAAAAGTTACGTAGCAATCTTCAGTTAAGCTTTATTTTTAATCTATGATATTTTCTAAAGTATTCACCGGAATAATATGCAGTGAAGGGCAATATTAATCTACATTAAATGTCCAACTTAAATTATGAATTTAATTGGATAAGAATTCCCGTCCGTGCCTGTCAAATCAATGTCGCAAATAACGAACCATTTGTAAAAAAATATGTAAATATGTAATGTCAGTTATTCCTAAGAGATATATTATACAGTTTTTATTGACATTTTCCGTTTGAGCGAATACAGTGACACTGATGATCAAACACACGCCCTTACAACACTACACCGATCACCCCACACACGTGTACACACACACACACTTCAAGGTACGCATAGTGGTGGGCTGCGTTTTTGCCCTTTTTTTAAACTGTAATAGTTTAGAATACAGTAGTCAGATACAAAATACATGTACGGGATCGTGTAACATACATGCTTGTTACACATGTATATTTCACGAACTCATATGTTACGGACAGGTTTGACTTAGTTTAGCTTAGCTAGTTAGACTCGAGATATTCGGTGACAGCCCAAGCCGAGGTGTGCCGTGCGCCCTTGTGCTAGTCGTCGATATAAAATCGGGTGAGTGCCTTAAGCGCTCCCCTTAGTAGTCCGGTGAAACTGTAGAGGCCTTGCCAGGCCAACAGTGCAGACAGATAAAAAAAGAAACAAAAATAAATTGTCATTTTTAAGATGTGAAATATCGTACATTTATTTGATGTATATCATAAGGCTTAGACAACGTTTACAATGTAAGTGTTCAAAAGCTCCTGACGATTTCATTGAAATACATCGTTTTTTCTCTAAACAATAGTGAAAACTGTATAAAAATCCGTTGCATAGTTTAGAAGAAATAAAATAATAATACAAACACGAAGAGCGAATTTATTTAGAACTTTATTGCGTAGAATATATACTAGGGATATAAGTAAATAATATCTGTACCTGATATGGTTTGATTTTATTATAGAACCTTTTTGTACATAATATTTATTACTTAGACAATGAGACCTAATTAAATGCCGTTAGGAATTAACATATTTATTTATGATGGCGAAACTTTTCAATCCGATTAAGTTTAATAGTTTTATAAGTGTCGTGTAATAATTTTTACGAGTTATAAATAAATTAATATTAAAAACGTATTTTTAATAAAAGAAATTTAACGTTAAAAAATGTTTCGTTTTTCCTATGAGTATGGCGGCCATTTTGAAATACGCCATTTTGTTTTTATTTCATTTTCAGGTATTCTCATGAGGACTGAAGGCAAAAATCTGCAAATTTGTTATTCTAAACAAACTGGTTCTAATTCATCTTGCTAGATTTGACGTAAACAAACTAGAATCATCGCAAGCTATATAAAGGCTTGTAAAAACACACCAGCAACCAGATACAGCGAAATACGTTGCCTCTTTTTTGATATGAAAAGATAAGGATGCGTGCCTGAGATATATAGAAGGGGCAGACCCCGATCCCAGAATTGTTCGCGTAGAGAAAATGCGTATTCTGTGCATCTCTTTCTTACCTATGTGCAGTTTGTTAGAGAACGTGAGAGAAACGATTTCACGCTATACCGCGACATGATGAGATCACTATTCCCGCTTTCTGTAATGGCCCCAATTACCCCAGAGATTAGATATATCTTCCGTATTAAAATCCTACGCAGTGGGCATATAAATTGGAGAACACGGCTTCTGTCACGATTTCTTTACTCTTGTAGTCTTGTGTCTTTATTACTAGAAGCTTATCCTATGAAAGGACAAAGAATTAATAAAAAATAAATAGATGTGTCACATAATATTTATACTTTCAATAACGTATCTGACTGATCCGGCTGACTTTTCACAAAAAATATGTAGGCTTCCATTGACATACTAATCTTATAAAACTTTATTCACACATCAGCACCCTTGTCAGGTGAAACTGTCGACCCGCGTAAAGGCTCAAATGTTATTGTATTTCAAAATTCACTGTATTTATTTTATTTGTCTGATGTTGTACTTATTTCGGTCTTTATTTTCATAAAAAATAGACGAATTCAGCGTCTTCATTCATTTTGTATATTCAAGCATTAAGTTGTTAAGGTGAAAACGTTGGAGAAGGGATAAAACTAGCAGGCGTTAAAATGTATTTTATATTACTAACATACAGATTATATACAATTCAACCGTGTGTTTATGGTTTGGCAATGAATTCACGTTCTCAGAAGCCAACGAATTTGTTTCATTCGTGTACATTTTAGCACCGAATGTCTTAACAAAATCCTCAAGGATTTTATAATTCACTGTTTATAAGAAATATCTTGAAATAATATATTGCTTTTATACATTCCAACATTTTTTCAAGCTAACCTACTTAACGCATGCTTGACATAGCGACCTTACTCTGAAAAATCGTGATATCGCGAACGGAAGCTATGAACGTGACGGAATTGCAAGTGTTTTAAAATTCTCAATAATATTCAAATTAAAAAGTGGATGAATTATGTCGAACTTCGACCACTGGACGAGCTATCTGTTAATATTTATCTAAAATTTTATTTAATATAGATAACATCAGAAGCTTTTCTAGGTGCTTGGCTATAGATTTTCAACTTGAGTGTGGTAGCTAGCCAATTGGACTTAGGAAAAGCCCTACCACCAAGCAATAGTTGTCATCACGATGTTTTCCTTCACCGAAAGCTCCGACTCGGTTGCTAGGATTCCTTTCTATATAATCTATTATTTTCTAGAACATACTATGTGAATTACAACAAAGAACTAAATGATATTAACAAAGTAACTTGTTTGTAAAATACAAGTTTTAGTGAGACAAACATTCTTTTTGCCTGATTAAAAAAATTAAAGTGAAACTGCAAATGGTTCTTTATTTCCCGAAGAATTCTTAAATATACCGAAAAAGATCAAAACAGATAATAGAGCGTCAACAAAACAGAATTGAAAACGGACCGATTTCCCTAAAGAACGTTCGAAACGACGAGTGATTCCGGAAAGAGGCGAGCGTTTATTGAAATAGGCGCTTTGTAATGACCTTCGGGCTACATCAATACTTGTCACTCGAGTTAATGTTTTCTTTAATAATTGAGATATTCTAAATACTCTTACAATGGTTAGAATTACAAACGTCGCGTACCGTTTTCTCGCTGGAGCTCTATATAGTGTAGGTAGTACAGCTACGCTGAAGCTATTACTGGCTTCAGCATGAATGGCTCGGCTCGCCCGGGGTAGTACCACCCTCTCACAGAAAGCCGACGTGAAGTAACAGTGTTTGCACTGTTGCGTTTCGTTCGGTCAGTGAGAGCGCCGGAGGCCCACATATATTAAAAGGCCGGCAACGCATTTGCGACTCCCTGGTGTTGCTAGTGTCTATGGACGGCGGTGATCACTTACCATAATATAAAAAAATATATATATATAATTTTGTCTGATATAATTTCTAATCTTATACGGGTAATTATAACGGAGTAGATACGCATTTAATTAATTGAAATTCTTGTAGGACCTGACAGCGTTATCGCGATTGCTATTTATCAAAAGGTACGGACTTCGGTAAAATATCTATCTGTCTGTCGGTACATTAAATGTCTGATTCAGACTATGTAGACTTAGTTGTACGCTTTGACAGTCAATTTTCGAATCGGTCGCACACTTTAATGCTGCTTTATAAACCTGCTTTATAAACTATTTGTTTCTAATGTATTGTTATTGTATGTTCTGTAGTATATACACATTATTTAGGTATTATGCGTGTTGTTATATGCCTATATTGAATTGAGTATATTATTTAATTTATATATTATTTGATGTCATTTATATAAAATCAATTTTTTGAATAGTTAATTTGAGTTAATGAATTATTTATTTATTAATGGCCGGCAACGCATTTGTGATGGCTCTCGTGTCGCAGGTGTCTATGGGCGGCGGTGATTACTCACCATCAGGTAACCCGTCTGTTCGTTTACCTCCAATCACATAATAAAAAAAAAACAAAAGTAATGGTTCAAATTAGATTTTTTTTTGAGATTACAAGATACTTTTGCCTTGAAGTACTTGTAATTCCTATATAAATATATACATACATATAATCTCTAGTAAATTACCCGAAGTTTTTAATATTGATAACGAATACTTTTAATAAGTTTGATTTAATAACCTTTATAGTAAAACAATTAACAACGGAACAGATATAGTCTAAGGTCCACGGTCCATTTTTGCTATTGATTACTGCTACCAAGCTAATTTGCCGTGAGTGGCTTCGTTTTGATGAGACGCCCCAACTTTTTCTCTTAAAATAATTTTCGATTGTGGTATCTAACAGGGGTGTAGCAGGGATAAAATATGTCGATGATTATATTTGATAATTCTCAACAAATTACTACTACTGACTGGTTTTTTTTTTTGATAAATCTCAAGATAATTATTTTCTGAATTATACGAAAAACTATTTATCCTATAAAATGTATGGTTTGACTAAAAAGTCTCCTTCGTTCAACGTGTATTGATAACGTGGTCACCATAAATGATAACTAACCCGGTGATTTTTTTTTCTGTTGCTTAGTTCATATTTATATAATTTAACAACCCCATTGTTCTACATATTGCGTGGTACGTTTTTTTTTATATTATAGGAGGCAAACGAAAAGGTGGGTCACCTGATGGTAAGTGATCACCGCCATCCATAGACACTAGCAACACCAGGGGAGTCGCAAATGCGTTGCGGCCTTTTAAATATGTGGGCCTCCGGCGCTCTCACTGGCCGAACGAAACGCAACAGTGCAAACACTGTTACTTCACGTCGGCTTTCTGTGAGAGGGTGGTACTACCCCGGGCGAGCCGACCCATTCATGCTGAAACCAGTAATAGTTTCAGCGTAGCTCTACCACGTTATCCAGGTCTTACGCTCAAGAGTATTTGACTAGTAAATCTAATTTAGTAATTATTGTAGTACCTACCTACTTAAATGTATTCAAATAATTTAAATGTAACGTAACAATTCGACATACAAACTTATAGTATTACCAACATAATGAAAAACATAACAATTACTACGGGGCGGATTTGTTGGAACATTTATTTTTAGTATGTTGGCTGCAGTGCGCAATGGTAATAATTATTTGCGTGCGCTTAAGTTAATGTAAGTAAGACGCCTTTCCCGGTGTTAGGTAATAAACAATTATAACATTACCTAAGGTGTTTTACATCATCAAAAGATAATTGTATGTTCAAACATACACTTGTAGCAAATATATATATATATATACATGAATATTCAAAATAATGACCAAATGAAAAATATGTTTTTAATCAGAGTAGCATAAACAAAGTAGCATAGTTATTTTGAATGATTGATTCAATTTCCGTGTTCGTAACTAAAATAATCTTCAGTACAAATCTTTCGGGAATCAGGAATAATCTAAGGCTAAATTGTATATTTCGCAAGAGCATACCGATGGCATGTTTCTGCTGTCGGAATCGAAATTTATATTATACTAGCTGTTGCCCGCAGCTCCGCATGCACTTTTTTTTATAACTTGTAAATTACTTCTTATAAGATCAGCTATCTGTCAGTGAAAATTCAGTGAAAAATGGTTCAAAGGTTTTGGAGATAGTACTGCAAACGAAGCCATACGTAAAAGCTAGTCCGAAATAAAAAAGCTTTAATTACTTTTTATAACGTTAGCCATCTGTCAGTGAAAGCTCCATGAAAATAGGCTCCAATCGTTTTGGAGATAGTACTACAGACGAAGCCACGGATGACAGCTAGTCTAAAATAAAGTAACCTATGTCACCCGCTGTAATTTTAACTATGTGTCAGTGAAGTTTCTGTCAAAATTGGCCCAGCCGTTTCGGAGATTACCTGGAACATACAGACAGGCAGACAAAAATTTTAAAAATTGTTTTTTTGTTATCAGTATCGTGTATACGTTCATATCCAATCAGTAAAAAGTCGTTATTTTGATATTACAAACAGACACTCCTAATTTTATTTATATGTATAAATGTATAGAATAGAATATCAGTAACAACCAAACCATACGAAATAACAACTAAGCTGTCTCTAACAACTAAGCAAAACCATACCAAATAACAACTAAGCTGTCTCTAATATAATATGTGTAGATTCAGTTTTAATACGAGACAGTAGTACTACAGGGTAGAATGCACATTATAATGTAAATTTCTTATTTTAAAATCATTTTTACTATCGTATTCGTTATGCAAAACCAGTAATTAATGGACCGATCTGTCATTCGTGAAACAAAATTGCAAATGAAGCCAATTGTATACAACATTTGTATATTTTGCATATTCGTTCGAGTTACTCGTATCTCTGTAAATAATCAGACGGTTATCTCGCACGTAGCTACATGATATGTATATACTACATTGAATAAATGCAAATTCACATTTGCTTTCTAATGCAAAGCACGTTCTACCGTCATACACATATGCTAACTACCCAGTACACTGGGTACGTACACGTAGCTGACGTGGCTTAATAAAACTGTAAAGTAATATATTTGTGAGGAATACTTGGGGTACAGAGCACGCAATTCATATTCCTTACTAATATTTCTATATTGTTCACAAATTTTCCAGCGAAGTTTGATACAAATGGGCACTGATTAAATGAAATTTAGGATTTAATGAGGTTTTTGCAATTGCAATTGCAATTTTTGTAATTGCAGAACCCACCGGATTAAATTTTTATCTAATTCTATAAAGTACGTAGATAAATAAATATTTATAGGACTTAATACTAAATATACAAAATGTCCACAATGTTTTTAATGAAAAAATCTATTACAAATTTAATTTTATTGCTGCAAGTGGAACCCTACGTGGTAAATACTTTAAGGAATGCCGAGAGATAGCTAATTGAATGTTGCTTGGAAGCGAACTCCAGAGTCGCGCTGCGGTTACGGCAACAGTACTGTCGCGGATATTAGTATAATGACTCGGTATTTACAGAAGTAGAGACTTGGGAGATAATAGATTATATGGTCAAAAGAACAAGTAGATAGATATTCCATTTTCCGCTACAATTTAACACATCATCCAATATCCGTAAAAAACACAAAGTCCTTACTTATATGTATATAATATAACTGCTGTTTTATATGTATATTTTTAAAATAAAACGTTTATATTTAATTAATCGAAGTATTTAGTCATTATTTTTATTGAACTTTAGCTATGTTAGTAGAAGTTCATTGATGCCTCCTCTATAGAAATATTGGGAACGAGAATTGACCAACTCTCTAAAGAGTTTGTCGTCGTGAAATCTGATTTCAAATTTTACGCTATACAATTTCGTAAAGAAAATGTTGAAAATTCGTTAAAGACTGGTGAGTATGGTGAGTGACGGAGAGCTTCGAGCCGTAGATCCTGTTGTTTAAAACGGGCTTGTTGTGCTCTGTGTGAACAAGCGTTGTAGCGAAGCAAGAGTGGACTAGAACAATTGATAAACTCGGTTATTTTTCACCAAGTTTGTCCATTAATATTTGCGATATTTCTCAGTAAGCCCTTAAACTTGCTGTTGTGCCAGGTCTCGTGAAGCAATAATGAGTAACCCCGGCACATGTTCTTTTAAATTAATTTGCGTTTAGGACACAGTTAGGCTGCCTTCTCTGTGAGAAACCAATACGCTGGACATTTTCGATTATCATACGGAATCCATTAATCATCACAAGTTGCATTTACAAATATCTCATTTGTTTCCCGTTGAACATATTAAGTATTGCCGCGATTATGTTTTTGTTTTTATCTTTACGATTTGTCTTTAGTGAAGTCGTTGTCATTTTGTCACTTATCTTGAAGGTTGCTACTAACTACGACATGGCTTGAAATGAATCTTCTGCTATTGTGGCATTCAATTCAACGTTATCGACTTTCGTCTCTAGTCGGGCAAGGGACGGCGATGGGACGGATGCAATCAAGCCATGCGGTCACTTGTGGTATTTGGTCCATATACATCGTTGATATTGCGAGCCGTATATACTGCGTTGGTGTCACGATTGAACAAGTATTCAAAAATAAGGCGCAATTTCAATTTTTCTATAGCCATAGAAACAGTAGCATCAAAGAAAAAACGAACTGCTTTAAAAAAAAGAAACACCTGATTTTTTTTAAAGAAATGTCGTAGCTATATTGGTATTATTAGTTTGGATTATATACTTACTATGTAGAATGAAATATATCGGTCTTCATACTAGCTAACTTTAAAACTCGACAATTTCTTAGGTAAAACTCTAATAATTATCTTACCTACGAGTACACTAATATCGTAAAGATATAAAATTAGCAAATATTTTTGTAGGAGATATTGTCACGGACTACTACTTGTCTTCTGAAAAATATTTTCATGTATAGAAAGTTACACCATCCTTAAGTGGCTTAGACATATATTTCATCATTTTATATTGTAACTGACGCGATCAAAATCGTGGGTAGTTTGAAATAAATCTGTAAAAAATCGTTACATAATTTATTACTATAAGGTATAATTTAGCATTCCTAGATGTTTAAAATGTAAGCTAAAATGCATTGTTACCGTATTCGAAAACCATACGATTCGAATTTGAAATGCATGCTGGTTTAGTAGAAACTGAATGACGAGACTACTAATAAATTCTAAGAATTACTTGGCAGTGGGCGAGACACATTGTTCATTCAAACTGATAGATACAAAGAGTTTTCGAGTGACGACCGCATACCGAAAAGAGCAACGTGGGTAGATACGCCACGGTTTGCGGCAACTGGTTGGATTCCAGTAATGCAGAATAGACCGTTGTGGCACATCTTAGAAGAGGTCACACTTAGGTATTAACATTTACTTGTAGGTGCTTAGTAACACAATATAATTCAGTCAATTATGGCTAGTCGTAGGAGCATTAGGGAATGCTCTATCGGCAGACCTATGTTATAATTTCCTCATAATGTTATCATTCAACAAAGGCTACTTTGTTATGTAGGAACAATAGAAAATAACGCTACCAGCGACGATTCATCGTTACTTCAGTATATCGAATTATTTTCTTCCGTAAATACGCCAATTACAGTTGGTTCTATGCATAACTGCTACTTGTCATGTGATCGTTATTAAGAATTTGTATCACTGGTAATTTTCACACCTTATAAAATAATCTATTCTACTTAATATGCTAAATTGTTTCATATATTAAGCGCTAAAAAAAGTCTCCGTAACAAGATTCCTTTGCCGGATTCTGTTTTTGTATCAGAAAATAACTGAAGGGCTGAAGTGGCTAAAATAGGTCATCGCCCTCAAGAGACCCCGCTGTATTTCCTTACGTATGCAACGGTTGCGAAGATACTTGGTGCTCTTATATATCGAAAATAAATACAACTCCGGTGTGATAGTGATCTAAATATAGCGATTTTTATTTATCACTTGTGAAATAGCAGTGATAAAAAAATTATGTCACTGCTATACCGTTGTATTATAATTAATAACTTCTATGCCTAATTCTTACATGTTTAAGTAATATAATATAAGTAATTGTTATAAAGGTGACCTAGAGTCAATCGATAGTCGTTACCACAAAGCGCTACTGGGCGAGCTATGGTGTCATTAGACGTGGTCCGAATTATTGTTTGGAACAAGTTATGGGCGTAAATTTATTAAAATTTATTCGAATAAAAAGTAAAAATTTGAAATATCAAGTTGATAGATCTGTTTTCATGTAAATGTTTTACAATTTTGGAAAAACAATCGTCACTCACAAATATGAATTAGATTATATATTTCACACGTATATAATCTCACAGCTGTAAATGTGTTTATTTCTAGTAGTGTATGTTCTTTCTTACATTTTGTAAATCTGTTTTAAGAAAAATTTGTTTTACTTTATGTTGCTTTTTATTTTAATGATGAAATTATCGAATATTTTGATTTTTGTCACATAGTTTTAGATTTGAATGCCCCTAAACATAGTATAAACGGCGAGTATCACTCAAATGCTGTATAACTAAATATTTCAGGCTGGTTCAATTGTGCCATCGTTTAAGCTGTTTTTGACTTACTCATTACCGACATGAGTATTGTAAAATGGACAACTACCTAGCATAGCAAAGAGTAATGAAACACAGTTATTCCCCAGGACTAAGAAATGGAGATATTTAAAATACACAATAGAAACTGCTAACGCGAAGAATCATTTCTCAATTTATTGTTCTTGTTAATTGGTGCTGATATACACAATGACGTGGAAGAAATACAGAACAATATATCCATCTATGCATATTCGATGTACGGACATTGCCAATGATCGTATATTGAAGCAGTTAAACTCGAATAATAACTAAGAAAGAGATTATTGCACAACATTTAAGTATTTGTAATCAAGTGTTTTACAAATCAACTATTATTATTTAACTGGCAACCGCCTCGGAGTCGCATGTATGCAGTATACTATAATGTAGTGTAATAAGTGTGTAACAATATAGATCCATTTTTGGGGTTTTAATTTTTTTTTTATATTATAGGGGGCAAACGAACAGATGGACCACCTGATGGTAAGTGATCACCGCCGTCCATAGACACTAGCGATACCAGGGGAGTCGCAAGTGCGTTGCCGGCCTTTTAAATATGTGGGCCTCCGGCAGTCTCACTGACCGAACGAAACGCAACATTGCAACCACTGTTACGTCACATCGGTTACTTCACATTTAATATTTACAATTCATTAAATTCATAGAAGCTATGTAAGAATCTCCACTACAAATAACATTTTTCTTCCTGCGTGGAATTTTAAATGTACAATATCTTCTAAGTTATCCATTCAAATAATATACTGTAAAGGGTAATCTTAATCTGTATCAAATGCTCAATGTAACTAATATATTTAAACGTATAAAAATTAATACCATATCGATCAAAATAACATAGCAAATAACCAATTATTTTTAAAAATATATAACAGACAGAAATAATTTCTGGGAGTTATTTTCAATAGGTAAGATAGTACCGTTGAGGAAATTTTTATAGTAATTTTTGAAACATGTAACTCTGTAGTACATTATGTTGATATACCTCATAAGAGTTAGTCAGTGTTAACAATTGCACAGGTTCGGTTAACGAGAAGGGGGCGGCTGATGTGTGCCCAGCCTGCCCTCCATATTAGGACGACGTCCGTCAGACTCTTTTTGCTGGGTTGGCCGCTGGGGCGGCATGGTGATAGCACTGCACGATCCCTTGCCGCCCTAACCTAGCGGTGGTCGGTACACCGTGGGGTTTTAGTGAGTAAGAGTCTCACACTACCCACTCTCCCTCCGGGTGTGTCCATGATGGATTTCCCCACGATAATAAAAAAAAAGTGTTAACAATGTAAGCGAGTAAAAACTCCCTCATACGGCTTTAGTTAAATACACCAATTTTGCTCTGTTGTATACTAGGTCATTTATATATTAACAGTGTTTTACGTCAGCTCATCGCTTGGACCGTATTTATCGTTGGCTGTCGAAGCCAGCCGTCTCTGACGTGCCCGAAACAACTCATAGGGCTGTAGTGTTAACCGCTCCTTGTTTATTTATACTATGCATACATTACTAATGTGCATGCTGAAAGTAATTTTTTTAGGTAATTTATTACATCTAGACGATAATTATATGTATATTAAATTATAATATAAAATTTTAAAATCGTGAATTTGTTTTATATTACAGTATTATAACTCTAATAAATATGTAGTTGGGCCGTTTGCTGTCAAATCTTGGAATTTTTGTTTTTATTATTTTCTCAGTTTTGTGATGTTTTAGCACCCCTCAAAATGGTTATCGTGGTCAATTTTAATTTTTGTTTTGATTACACCATCAAAATATATAGATAAAAAAAATCATTTTTAGTTTTTTGTTCATAACTCTCTTGAAAACACAGATCAGAGATAAGTCGAAAAATCTATAACAATTTTCGAATCAATTCCAACTAGTTTTTTAATTAAGCGTAAAATGAGAACATAATAAGTTCATAGGTGGACAAAAAATACTGCCAGATGTTGTAACATTTTGCCTGATTTGACAATTGGCTCTTTTTTTGACAAGCAGAATAGGTAGTCGACGAGAAAGGGATTGTTTGATGACACGAATCAAAGCAATATCGTCAATTTGAGAAACAAGATAATAAACGTTAGTGTTCATTTAAATAATAAACAAGGACCAACAATTCGAGGTACTTCCATGTTATATTTTTTTCTCTTTGACTCTATATGAGTCACCGTTTGATTATAAGTTCACATTATGTTAGTTTAAGATATTGTATAAAATAGTAACGATACTAAATTTAGATGGGGAGAGGAACGCAAGTTGTTTGGCGACGGATTTTCACCAAGAAATTAGTACGTAGCCAGGCAGGCTTAAAAAAAACATCACCACCCTACTATGGCTTAATCATGTTTTCGTTTATCAGAAGCTTCAGTTTCCATTACAGAAAAAAACTTGTTCACATTTGTAGATATATGCGTTGTGAAATCGCGCGCGATTTTAATGTTACGCGCGGGGAACAAAATCTATGCCGGCCGCATGTCCCGCGGCTAGAGTGCTGCCCATTTACACTTTACGGTCTTCAATTTGGTCCCATTGTTATCGATATTGTGTACAAATAAGCCTTCTAAATAAATATTTACATATGAAGTTTATATTTAAAAAAATCAATTGCCAAACAGTACGCGCATCACTTTAGAACGGCTATAGATAGCTATTGGGCTATACCGTTTTTTATTGTATCTGTAATTATCAGGAGAAGATTTGTAAGAAAGAAAATAACTGAAAAATCGTTTGGATAAATAAAAAATTGGGGTTAAAACAGTTGTTCACTTGCCAATTTTTTTTTTATTATAGACACTAACTTTTGCATGATGGTAGGGCTTTTTCTAAGTCCGTCTGGCTACCTACCACCCTCAAGTTGAAAATCTGTCGCCAAGCTCCTGTTGGTGTGTTCCGGCAGCTGCACTTGAGAGCCAGTCTCCCTCTAGGCTTAGCGGGACTACCATCTTAGACCACATCATCATTTAACATCTGATGAGATTGCGGTCAAACGCTAACCTATAAAGTATATTTTTTTTTATATTAATTTTGTACGTTCACGCGATCGAAGTTTCTGTCACAGCTAATTATAAATTAATATAAATTACAATTATATTTCCACAAATACAAGACGGTAGACGTATACTAATCATAATCGTCCCATATAATATTCATGTCAAAAATTATAGCAAGAGCTCTTTAATGGACAACTTGTCTCAAATGACGTCACGTCACTCCACAAATTGACGTTTAATTAAAAATATCTCATTTTACTTTTAAATTACGCAGATAACAACGTACCTCAACGAACTTTCAAGGTTTTAGTACAATAATTGTAATCTAAACGCTTACGAGAAACTTTGGAAGTTTGTAATACAATATGTTCAAAGATAAAATAACTGAAACTTCTGTAATATTATTCCAATTTATTCAAGTTTAAATTACTTGAAAATGCTATTCATTATAATTTTACCACCTGTATAAGTTACCTTTTACAACTACCAGTCAGGTTTGAAAAGTTTTTTAGAGTTTACTCCTTAGGAGTCAATTTTCATTCATATAAGGCGCCCGGTATAGAAAAAACAGCGTTACGTTTTTTGCGCGCAACCCTATTGCGCGCACCTTTCACAAGATGACGGATTAAGATTGATATAATTTTTAAAATTCGAACTTAATTTAGATATTGTTTCTGATAGAACATTGTTCTGATGAAACGACGAGGTATGGTGCTACTTATGTTAACTATGTGATGTATAATATTTTACTGAATAATCATAAAAAATACAAATAGAATAAAAAATTCATGGACGCGTTTATTTACCCTTTGATATGATATCGGTCTTTTTTTTAAGTCTACTAACCCTATTTCCGTGCCTGTTCAAAGACAATCATTCTTAAGGTGTAAATTCCAGTCGTGCGTCGGAACTGACACATTAATTTTTTTTGCATTCTATATAGCGTAATTATTAAAGAAGGTTATAGAC
The DNA here is from genome assembly GCA_035772565.1 of Antheraea assamensis. Taxonomy (NCBI): domain Eukaryota; kingdom Metazoa; phylum Arthropoda; class Insecta; order Lepidoptera; family Saturniidae; genus Antheraea; species Antheraea assamensis. Next base: position 121,518 of record JAQQSE010000152.1, read on the forward strand.
TATTAAACACCACTTTACGACCCTTAGAAACGGAGCGATTACCATACAAGATGTAAGTTAGAACGTATGGTAATGAGAATGAAATAATAGTGCAGTAGATGATGTAGCGTGACGGATAGTATTGCAGCTGACTGCGGATTGGCCGCCCCGTGCAATGAGAACCGAGCGTTTCTGAGGACAGCCGAATTGTGAATGTCTATGTCAGTGAGGTACTATGCAGATGTGGCGGAGCTTAATCGCATGGTCAATGCGCAACGGTTGCGCTTTATAGCGAACTTGTTTACGCTCACCCTAATAGCATTAATAAATTTTAAATGAATGAATGATGTTTATATATCTATCTATTTATTATAGAAATATTGTAAAATGATCTATATTAGAATTTTTAATATTAATGCCACAATCGTTATGTTCACACGATACGTTTTGTTGAGAGAATTGGGTAATTTGCTTCGTTCGAAATTGATTTCTGAAGTAAATATTAACGAAAGCACATCGTAAAAGATGTACTACTATGCTATAACAAAATTCCGTCACTTGAATTATGTTTAAGTTTTACGTAAGAAAAAGGCGAAGAAAATTCAATTTTACGGCTCGGATGAAATCAATAGCATAAAATGATAAGAGAATTTTTCGTATCCAATATTTATAATACAAGTACAATCTTAGGAGTATAGAAATAAATTTATAGAAAACACAATGGATCATTAATATAAGAAAATATATTGCCAATAGATTTAATAATAAATGCGAGACGGCATTTTATTTATAAAAAAATGAGAGAGCCAAAAAAATTAATAGAAATAAAATAAGCAAAACCAATTGCATTTTTTATATAATACAAATAGACAATGTATACTATACATCTATATATATATATATACAAATAGATAAAAATCAATTACCAAATGTATGTACACACACACGCATTACTTCACCTGCACCTGTTTGACTGATTCTAACTTTGCCGTTTCTAATTGTCAGAAAATGGTTTGTATAAAAGAAAATGATTGGAAAAATCGTATGAAAATGTGAATAATTTGGGTTAACAAATCTCTGTATAAAAAGTAAGTGAGCGAGTGAGACAGAAGACAAAATTGACAAATTAACCTTTGAATAATTGAATTTTACTTAGCGTTTTATTTAATGATTGTTGTACTGTTGCAGTTGTCCATACGAGACGACAGCCATTTAACATCAGATGGGACGTCTGCTTTGCTGTCCTCTGGCATAAAAAAATAAAAAGATTTTTGGTTAATAAGCGCGTGTAAAGCCGGGGTGGATAGCTAGTATTATATAAATAAATTAAGTATCTGTTTCTTATCCAGGCTGAACTCTGAAAAGGTTGTACCGATTTTGACGAGAATGTTACTTGCATATAAAGTAATTTTTATAGTATTATCTCGGCTATATATACATAATACTATTCCGTAGGGCTTAAAGAGTAATGATAATGTATAATAAAGGTAACTTAAAATTGGTAAATGGAGTATAGTTGTAGTAGAACGGCAAATTGCTAATTAACTTGGTTCAGATATTGATCCAGATAAAATTCGTTGACAAAATAGCGAAGCCATTTTCATGTGAACGAACTTGAGCGCATAAACTAGTCAAAAACATAAAACCGATACTGTTCTGACCCCATATTTCAGGAATTTTGAGTCGAACAAACAATTGACAATATTCCACCCGCATACTTTTTTGTTATCATGGCTCAATGGTTAATGTGTTCGGACGCAGCGTTGATCAACATAGATTCGAATTATTGCGAATGAGCCGAAGCTTTCGGTGAAAGAAAACGTCGTGATGAAATTAAAGCATGTTGGTAGGAATTTTTATAAGTCCGCCGTCCGCTAGCTACGGAATTAAGTTGAAGATCTGTCTCCAAACATCTATTGGTATGATCCTGCAGCTGTACTCGAGAGCCAGTCACCCTCTAGGCTTAACATGTTTTTAGACCATATCATTATTTAACACTCAGACATAATATATTTTTAATAATATTATAAATGTATGTGAGTTTGTTAGTCTATTCCGCATTCACGACTTAACTTCGGAACCGATCTTCAGAAAAGGAAATATAATACCATCCATCCAGAGAAAAAGCTCAAATCTATATTAACGAAGGCGAAACTGGGAGCAAAATGTTTGTATAATTGTAATCATCGAATCTGTTAAAGTAATAAATTACGTGAACAGATGCTGGATTGCCTGATGCAGAGACGACACACATGCAGGAGAAGGTGACGACGCGCGGATCTCAGACACCGACCTCTTCGCGCATCTCCGCCGGTGAGAGCGGTAAAGCTGAAAATAGTTGATTACGAATTTTAATTGCGATTTTGTATTCTCATAGATTTAAACAAAAATAAACAACTTTATATATACGTTATGTTTTGAAAATGATATGCCTTGTAGTAGTTGCCTGTGACTCTGTTCACACTTGTGTTCATATACGTCTACATATTTATTATAAGCCACGGTCCACGGTTACAATTTTCGTTATTATTTGTACAATTTCTTAATTAATGGTAACACAGTTAGATAAGCTTAAACAAATTAGGTATAGAGAAAGAACTATGCGAATTGATACCTCGCTAGGTGTTCACATTTCAGCTAGTGCCACGTTACACGGCCTGTCTGTACTATGTCTGTTTCAGAATGTAGGCGGATGACGGGTGCTTGAGCGAGCGTACGTGGTTCATATGACGTAGACGTCATTAGCATCACTGTGAATGCTAGCGGCGACTACGTGCATTTGAACACGCCGCTTGCACTCTGAAACAGGCCTATAATTTCGTTCTGATATAGCGTATTTTCTGACTTAAACTTTGTATGGTAATTGCTCTGTTCCTAATAATCGCAGCTTTAGATTTAGCACAGCCTTCCCAATAAATCCAAATTATATTACAAATGACAAAGTTTGTGAGGACAAAACTACTATACGGGATTTAATAAAACTACAGTAATATTATAACTTATACAGCAGAATAACACATAGTCTACAATTTATAAAATATTGTTTAAATTTAACAAAATATAGTAGTACATAAGAGTTAAGTGAATTGGAGAAAATCTTGTAATTTGAGACATATCTTGGCGTGCGCTGCATTCAATCCGTTCAAACCACTAAATAAACAAAGAAATCGGTTGAACTGTATAATATTAATTTTAGTAGATTACATGAGTCTTTATATGAGTACCATTTAAGTTAATTTTTCCAATAGACAAAAAAATGTAACTTTTGTTTGTGACGTTGGCGAAATTTAAATATAATAAAAGTCTTTCTAAGATATTGTGCGGTTTTTTAATAACATTAAAATTATAGATTAATATAAATAGTTCTTCAATCAAATAATATAAATACAAGGCAATTCTTAATAGATTTACTCTCAATCTTCAACCAATTTATTTGAAAGATTAACACGAAATTACGTCGACATTTCTTTACCACGGCACGTGCTTTTTATCCCGTCGATTATAATCTTGATTTACAATACGATCACGTTGTATTTTCAATTATTATTTATGTAAAGTCCAATCGAAATAATAATGTGTGTAAATATCTGCATATTCTAAATGCGTTTATTAAACTCGTGGATCACCCTGTAAGTTGCCAGATCTTACCATTGTAGCTCAACACAGGTAGGATACTGCATGTTACGCTTACATCTTCAAGGACTTTGATATTAGTTACCAAATAGCTTAAAGTAATTTTCGTTATATTGCCCAACACTGATTAAATAAAATAAGACCTCGAAATATGGGGATTAAAAAGAATATTGACGACATCATCGTCATTACCAGCTTCTAAGAGACCCATTGCAGGGTCATAAGCCTCTTCCTGAAGAAAGATATGAACATAATCACCACGCCAGTCCACAACTTATTGGCAATTTCAAACTCCTAGAAATCCACAGTCCTCATATATCCCAGTATAGTCCCCAATATTGTTCCCATATACGCTGGTACTAAAAGAACATTTATAAGATTCAGGTTTCTTCGCGATGTTTTTCTTCACAGTCAGCCAATAGTGCTACCTGTTGTATATTATTACATAAATACTACACTACCAATTTAGAATTAATAAATGTACGCAAAATCAGGAAAATTGTTGGAATATGCGAACGTCAAATTAATATTCCGCCGATTATCGCTCGACCAACACAACTTTATTGGCGATATATATATATTACTAACAGCCGCTAGTGACATCGCTTGCATTTGTATAATAAATGATGACACCATACGTAATATACTGGAACGGTTTATGGAGAGCAAATCGAGATAGCCCTCAGATGGCAGGATTTTTTCAGACTCACTCTAACTTGTCGTTATATTTTGGCTAATTTAAGCGATATATTTATAATATATAGCCTATGTGTTATTTTGATATATAATCTACATAATTGTAATGTTTCATTCAAATCCATTTTGTAGTTTTTGCGTGAAAGAGTAACAAATAAACATTTAAGTTTATAATACTAATAAAATTCATGTTTTTTTCTTACACATTATATATAGCAATATATAAATTCGTATCTATTTGTTAGCTGATATCCGTATCGCTTGAAAACCACTGAATCGAATTACATTTTTGCTTTTATTTTAGCATAGGCATATTCTATGACCAAGTTTCAGTATATGGTTTTCTCACATTAGATAGTATATCCGCAAATTAAAAAGTTATAAGTAAATTGATTAGACACATAATGTCTGCCAGTACATTTTGTTGCTGTATTTTACCTAAGCTATTAAATATTAACTAACATAATGTAGTAGACAGTTGTTTAATGTATACATTATTACATAAAATCAATAATTCTACAATAAAACTATTTTTATTTTATTTAAATAATAGAGACCGTTTTGCTTAAAAGTGCAAACAGAAAAATTTAAACACATAATGCAACACGTTGACTTAAAGCAATTCAGTAATTTCGTTAACATACTTATATATATTAATTCTTAACAACATTCTCATGTTCAGGTAATTATGTAGGGCGCGAGCGAGAGTTATAAAAAATACAATTTTAATATAACAGTCACTAATATTAAAAGATTACATTTAACTTACATTCAATCTAAAACTAAGAGGTGTCTAGAGGTTGTTTAAGACAATAGTCCAACAAAACTTAAGCTTTTAAAACCTAATCTAAAAGATCTGACTAATGCTCGACGTCTGATTGAATAATCACACGAAATTAGGATTAAACAGGTAGTTCTCACGATCCCACGTTGGTGACGAGTTCCCAATTTTTGGATTGGCATCTTGCTCTATTGGTGGCCGGCGTATTGTAATGGTTATAAGTTATATTGGAACTCGGCGATTTCCAGGTACTGTGACGATGTAACGAGGTAATAAATATTGTGTACAAAAAGATCCTGTAATAAATACATTGAAATAAAATAAACCTGACATGGCCTAAAAAGTTTTATTACAAAAAGATATCTTAATTATGTAGTTCACGCGAACAGAGTCTCGGGCACAGTTAGTTATAGATATGTCGAAATAAATCTTATGTGAAAAATATTTTGGTCGAATAACAGAAAGGAATATTTGAGTCAATAAAATGTGTTATTACAGAATGGAGCGGCGCGACTGGCGGACCTCCAGCTGAGGTTGTCCTGCGGCTTCACCCGTCACCCACCTCCACGGTTCGCTCCAATGTCTCCCTAACTGACATCGGTGAGTGCCTGATTAATGGACTTTCCAAGTCAACCGACAAGAAAGCCACAGTTGACATGATAAATCTAGACTTTATATGTGCAAAGTAAGTGTGAATTATTTGCATTTGAATTTATTAGAAATCTTAGCCACAGATAACAAAATCAAAAAAATATCTTTAAACTATATTTTAATAATTTTAGGAGATATACTTTTCACTATCAAAGTCGGTTAATGCCCATTCATAAAATACGTCATGTAAAATTTTACCTTCTCAGACCGCCTCCACGGTGACATATTTTCTTGCGACCCCCCATCAATATTGTGTCATAAATGTTAGTACATGAACAAATGTAATCAAGAGAAAAATTTTCAAAATTGTATGATCTGCTGCAAATATCATGTTTTCTTAGATATCCCCCGACTCCCCTTGTCACATCGTGTCATAGTAAGCGACACTCCCTACGCGAAAAGTACGAACGTAATTTATGTACGGCTCCCCATATATACGACTAAAGTGTCGGCACTGTCGGTAATGGTAAGGAGAGTGCAGTCGAAACATAATGCATGTTCTTTTTCCTCGAACTGACTACACTGTTAGCTAACAGGCCGTTACAGTTTTACCAGACTACTAATATAATGCATGTAAACAGTAATCAGTATAACCGTAGTAACTAAACAAACGGTTACAGGCTGTTACAAGTCATAAATTGTGTTTGCTACCTATTCGAACATAATTGTCGTATCTTATCAACCGGCGATGGTTTAAATTGTTATATTTGAAAATGTATGGCAATGTGCCTTTTCTAAGCCCTCCTGGCTAGTTATTGCCTTCACGTTGAATACCTTGTCACCAACTACAGTGTGTCTCAGTAGCTGCATCCGAAAGCCAATTATCTCTCCTTGGGCCACGTCTACTCTTAATTTCAAGTGAAATTTTGGTCAAATATTGAAAAAAAAAACCTATAAACAACAACAAAAATATGAATAAATTCATTGTTAAATGTTAACACTAACAGAAATAATACCAGATATAAAAATTCCATTAACGTTTTTGTATATTCTGTTCTGTCTTTCATATTTGTAATACTACACTTGTTGGTTTCAATTTCCCAAGCTTTACTTAAATCCTCGCTTCATCTTTATTACTTTGTTTCTGAAGTAGAGATATAAAACAATAAAAATAACAAATGATAAAAATTGGGTGTGTCCGCTCAGACGCACGATTGGAGTTTACTCCTTAAGAACGATTGTCTTTGAACAGGCATAAAATAAGGCTTACTAGACTAAAAAATAAACGGATATGATATCAAAGGGTAAACAAACGCATCCATAAAAATACTTGCAGAATGTATAGGTATATTTTTATTCTATTTACATTATTATTTTATTTTATTTATTTAAAGAAATCAACAGCTTTTAATTCTATTTTACATACATAGTTATTAAAATATTGGTTTAGCCAAAACAGATTTCAATCACGGAAAAAATAAATTCTTGCTACGCCTCCCTAACAAAATTATGTATACGATTATATTTAAAATGTTACTTTTAAGATAAACACTAGTACAATATATTCAGTTAAATTATATATAATGATGATAAAACGATAAACATATGTGCGTGCCGTGTGCGCGCAATGCGTGCTGTATGTGTATGTATGTAAGTACGTACGAGTATGTGTGAGTTTCTGAGTGTAAGTTGCATATGGTTAACGGGGATTGAATATCTTCGATAACTTTTTCTTGAAAGTTGCACTGCTGTCAAAAAATACATCTAAACCACTTGCATGAACATTATATGAATGTGTACATCTATTCAAAACTGAGTTACGGGCATAATTAGACTTTGCGAAATATTATACATCAGATATTTTACATAAGTAGTAGTACCATATCCTCGCCGTCCCCAGTGTTCTATCAGAAACAATATCTAACTTACCGATCGACCCTACTTAGGTGGGATAAGGGTTAGAACATAATTATGACAATTTTTTCATGTGAAAACTCCTTTAGACTCATTGAATAGTGAACGAATATAAACCGTTGCGTTCGGGTTGATGATGTACTGGATCGTGTATACTCGGCCTGCAGTCGTCATCAACAACGTTTACTGTCTGACAACTAGTGCATCGCTCCAATAATTACGTTTAAATCACTTTTATTTACATATAAACATAAAAATCTGTATGAACTATAATGTGCGTATATTTCTTTATAAGTTTACACTTCTATCGTGTGGTCATAATAAGCACACATCCATTATTTTTTAATAGATGGAAGCGGCGTCGTGGTGAGAGCGGAGGAAGCTTTGATAGTGGCGTTCGTCCTTCTACTGTGGGTGGCCGCAATAGCTTTGTTCTTTAACCGATGGGGCAAGATAAGGTGCGTCTATAAACTGTACGTAGCTATTATACCTTCATATCTTTGTCAGCACATCGTCTAATTACCATAGTAAAAATATCACATTATTAGGTATAAATCCAGGCCTGATCTATTGTAATTTGTTCTGCACAAAATATTTAAAAAAAAAGTAGTGTGTACTTATGTACACGCATTAGAGGTTATACTTCTTTGGCGTAACAAGATAAAAAACTTTACAAAAATTTTATCTTTCGCCTTATTCTACGTTTGTAGAAAAAAGGCTTTAATGCATACATACTTTTTTTTAATAAAATGTTGACTATAGCTAACTTCAGTGTGTCGGTTTTTCGTGACGGCGGTGTGCACGCGCGCATCGTAAAAATTTACTCTCATTATTTTTCCCTAACGCGCCAAAAGAAGTATAACTTCAAAAATAAAACACAAATGTTTATTGTTTGTGTCGATTTACCTGTGAAACGATTGAATCGATTTTGTAAAGACTTTTACTGGCATATAGAAAACTTTTCTAGACTTATTTATATATTGTACGATCTGAAAATGACGACGCCCCTCTCTATAAGTGCATCCACCGAAAACGAACGTAATTATCTGTCTACAACTATAAAAAACATTCTTAAAAATATCTGTTTTATTATCTTTGACGAAAAGATACACCGGATCGAGTATTTCATTGCCGGTTTTTCTCGATGACTGGGTTGTTTTCTGCACCGGTGGTCACTTTGACGTTCATAAGCGCCTTCTCAGGGCATGAACTAAATAAGATTCCTTTTTTTTTATTTACTTTGATTTGAACTATCGCTACGATTTCCGTGTGAACTAAGAAATAATGATAATATTTTACGTAGGCAACTCGAAATAGGTGAAATGTTTTTTTTTTAAGTAATACTGAGAATATTATTTTAAAAAATACAATCCACAGATGGACTAATTATTAGTCCACCCAAAAAGCCTCGTTCTCGGGAAAGAGCAAAACCATTTTTACGAAAACCTATTAAGATATAAATCACGATATATTTCCTATTCGATTTTGTGAAGTCCCCCGAAGTATATTCGATATCTCAGATCCAATAAAATTTAAATCGAAGATCCATTTACATTAAAAGCGAAATATTTTCCAAATCGATTAATAAATGATGGAGTTCTGAAGTAAAAGCAAACGAGAAATTCCTGCTTCTTGAAGTCATTTACTTTTTTCTCATTCGAATAAACAAATATAATAGAAATTGTGCATACAAAGTAAATACGAGACAACTGTTCGTGTTATACATTATATTTATGGGTGCATAATGAAAGGCGTATGTTCATACATAAATCGTTTTTATTCTTTTGTATAGAATGCTGGAACCTTATCAGCCGAAGTTTCAACAGCAGCATCGGCAGAGTTGCGCTCTCGATAACACCGTCTCTGTACCACCTCATGTAAGTAATTTAGTCAAACATTTAAAAACAAGCTAACTAAGCTAGCTTAGTTCAAATAAGGGGAAAAAATAAAACCTTTCGACTATGTGTATCTACATGTCTGTATATATGTACGTGTATGGGAGTGATCTGTGTTGTTAGACTAGTGATTGAAAGGTTCAGTGTCACTGGTTTGTGTAAGCAATGTGCTCGAGGGCTCTACTCTGGGGAATCGGACCTAGGCTATGCGAGTGTGCAGGGGCGAAGTTCACAGCCAAGCCGCGGTGGCGTGATCAGTGATTACGCGGACATGGGCGCGCAGACGCACTGCTTGGAAAAAGGGCTGGGTACTGTTCGGCGGATCGGTAAAGATATAGTCAGGCAGACAACCAATAATAATAGAGACGCTTGTAAATAACTGATGCTTCCAGTGAGTATTATTTCAGAACGGGGTAAGCGGTAGCCAGTCATTGGTACGAGTCAATAGTACGGGCGTAGGTCAAAAGTAATCTCGTCTAACGTATTTTGAATACGTTAAGCGTTGAAAAGTAAATTAAACGTTAACAAAATAACGATTACTATATTTTTTAACCCATATCCATTAATGCGATAGATTTTTTTTTTTTTCAATAAAAATAATTCAAATTTTATTTCATAAGATTACTGATGAGAATGCCTATTACATATATAGCACCGAGCTTCGTTATCACGGGGCTGCGTGTCATATGACTGCGGTGTCGGTTTTCCATCTTACCAGCCGTGCGGTTATCTCTCCCATCGTCCTCGACAGGTAAATCCCAATACTCTTTGTATAATTATATCGTAATTATCAGGTTACGTGAACAATAGATTACAATAAAATTATGTATGAATAGGCTACATTAATCAGTTTAATGTTACAATTAACAACATTTTTGCAGTATACACCTTAATAATCGATGTTCATATAAGGCGGTAAGTATGAAAAAAATATGAAGAGTATAATTTAATGATCGAATGACAGCGTTACGTTTTTTGTGCGCAACCTATTGTGCGCAGTATTTCACAAAATGACTACTTGTGTAAAATATTTGAAATATAATATTATGCCGATTAGTTAGTCTTTAAGTAGATATCTGCATGGATGGGTTTATTTACCCTTTGATATGATATCGAAAACGATTTTTGTTTTTGGTCTAGCAAGCTTTTTTTGTAGCTGTTCAATGATAATCGTTCTTAAAGAGTAAACTCCGGTCGTGCGTCAGAGCTGTAACACACATTTTTTTTTTATTTCTAAAAAAAAAATTGTTTATAAAAAATATAAAAGTTCTTTATTTTTTTTTCCACACCGAGCGCCTTTTATGGAAATCGATTCTTACGAAATAAACTCCACACCCCCTTTATTTCATTTCAACAAAATAACCAAAACTAAGTATCTTCTATTATAATATTTTTATAGAGAGAGAGATATATATATATATGTAAATAAGTTAAATCTGTTGTTTTAACATGGATTATAAATTGTTTACTGAACTTTTTCAAAAAGCAAAATAGTTTTTTTTTAAATACTTTATAGGTAAGCGTTTGACCACAATCTCATCTGATGTTAAATGACGATGTGGTCTAAGATGGTAAGCACGCTAAACCTAGAGGGAGACTGGCTCTCTAGTGCAGCCGCCGGAACACACCAACAGGTGCTTGGCGACAGATTTTCCACTTGAGGGTGGTAGCTAGCCGGGCGGACTTAGAAAAAGCCCTACCACCATACTATTGATTTCATCACGGTGTTTTCCTTCACCGAAAGCTCCGACTCAGTTGCTTAGATTCGAACCTACGGTCCTTCGACGCTGTGTCCGAACACACTACCAACTGAGCCATAGTCGCTTTTATTGGTTTTATGGCGGGATCTTAGTCTGTGTCCATGTTGTGGCTTTTATATGTCATTCGTAATATTGTGTTATTTGCCCCTATATTTTGTAATATTGGTTGCGTTTCGCGTAATATATTTCGGTTATTGTGCATAGGTGAATGGGATGGAAAATAGTAATACCACGAAGCATCAATTCTGAGTTGTCACAAAAATCCGTGGAAAGTTATAGCCTGGGGGATACTATCTGAGTAGAACATTTTAACTATCACAAGATACTTGCAATATTATCACCTGCTCGACAATGACAGTAAAAATCTAAAAGATTGGTTGCTAAATACAAAATTAGTTTATCACTGCATAGTATAAAACAAAGTCGCTTTCTCTGTCCCTATATCCCTATGTATGCTTAAATCTTTAAAACTACGCAAAGGATTTTGATGCGGGTTTTTTTAATAGATAGAGTGATTGAAGAGGAAGGTTTATATGTATAATAACATCCATTAAATAGTTGAGAAATACTGTTATTTTTGAGGTTTCTAATGTGATGTCGTGAATAATTACATTTTGTTTCCGCTTACATTGCAACACTCGCAGGCGAGATTTATCAAAATAATGTGTGCGGGCCACGGGCAGTAATGAATAAATCAAAACAACTGAATCGATTTTAGTCATTTTTTCAGTGAATGACATAGGCTATATATTTTATACCCGTGCGAAGCCGGAGCGGGCCGCTAGTTATTGTATAAATTGAACATTGTGCTAAATATATATATCTTTATAGAAAGTGCACAAAAACAATTTGCATTTCAAATTAAGATCCCAGTTGCGAAATATTCAGTTGCTATTTTTTAATTAAATTGTTTATGCTCGATAAATCAAATAGTGACACATAAATATGGCAACATTCTTTTGATATCCACTTTTTAATATATATAATTAATATTTTTATGTCATTATAAAAGTAACACAAAAAATATTTATGTGTATATACTATACTCAGATATCAAGGCTTTTATGATTTACAATATAAACGAATTAATTTGGAAATTCTAGTATTTTCCTATCACTTAAGTGAGACTTCTGATATGGGAGAGCTCTTTTGTGTGTCTAAAAGTAGCGTCAGTACTTGGATGGGTGACCGCCTGAGAACACCGCGTGACTTAGGCTTTTTGTGTTATAAAGAAGTTTTCACTTCTTTCGTGTGGTCATAAACACTCACACTTTTTAAGTACGCTAATACATTAATGATTTTTAGGAAACATAATAGAAGGCACCTCAGTTTTTAGTAAAAAACAGTACAATGAGACATAAAGGACAGAATAATATATTTACTATTATTTCATTATAAGACCTAAGTAATAGGTAAGATTTACTTCCGTCAGATTTGATGAAGTCGAATCTGATAGATTATGCTTCCCGCTCACTCTGACGAACAGTCAAGGAATAAAAAAGGAGACGGACGGCACCCAACGTTTGATATGGCATGTCGGGGAGAGGAATGAGATATACGACAAGGTCGGCTTGCTTCAATTTTGTAAAGCGTTCTCTCTATCGCACAGCGCAATGACTGCGATAAACAAAGATAACGGTACACGAAACCGAAGTTTGCCGACTAGCTCGGTCTTCTCTGCGACGCGCGAAATCGAAACCCTCGTACTGTATCTATATGCTGTAGCGATGAGTGTGTGTGCGGAACCAACATTTATACTTATTTTTCACAGAACTCAGTGTTCGTAGGCAGCATGGGCGGTATGGCTTTGATACCGGAGAGCCCGCCGCGTCGTTCGCGATCCGCCGCTGATCTCCCAGCCCTCGTACAACCTTCAGACTGTACCCACTCCACTGCTAGGTCCTCGAGAGCCGCCAGCCTTCATAGCGCCGTTGACTTAAGAGTGTGTGCCCCATCACCGAGGACGTCGAGAGCGGCGAGCTTGCATTCAGCTGTCGATATGCCTCCTGGCTCCGTACAGGTTCACGTGAGAGGTTCAGGTACAAATATAAACAGACCGAAAAGCCCGCGGCGTCTTACTATCACGAATGTCTAACTTAAATAGTTTAAAAAAAATATATTTAATAGTGTGATCGGGTTCGAAGGACCAATTTCATTGACAAATATAATGTCATATATTTAACTTGAAATGACATTTTGTGCGTTCGTTCATTAGTGTTGTAGATATAAAACTATTGTGTAAAGAAATTATAGCTTTAAAATAGACTTTAAATGTTTATTTGTATTTTTTTTATTTATTATAAAATAAACAATTATAAATTAGTGGTGAACATTGAAGTGAAAGCTATGTAATAGTATATAGAATTATATAAATAACTCTTTCTAACCCTTAATCGCTACTTACTTATTTTAGTCTTTAACATCTTTCTGTCTCTCTTTCTCCTTATACTAATCCAATCTATATATAGTCTTTATATAGCCCAATATAACTAAGTATAGTATTAAATTATACGCAGTTTTAGATGTGTGGTGCTAATCTAAGATTTAATAAATTATTTAAATTAAAGATTCATTTTATATCGACCATAATTAAATAAATTTTTAATTTTGTTTCAAATGAAAATTCTCATATGTATTATAATAACTCAGCTCAAATGTTCTAATAATTCTAATATTTATAGTTTAGCCCTTTCGAATACGTCCTTTAAGGTGAGGGAGGGTAGCTTTAGAGGAAATTTTAATATTAATTCGATAGTTGAATTTTGATTTATTTAGACACTTTTTTTTAATTTATTATTCTGGACGGAAGAGTTCTTAACTAATGCAATTATATTCTCTTGAAATGCATACAATAAAATTATTTGCGTCAATATATCTATATAGTGCATATCAATTAATCACGTTTTATATTATATATAAGGAGTAGATATTAATTTTTAATTGCCAAATATCATTAATATTTTTCTAAATGTATAATAATATAGCATAACATGTATAATTTCGATTTCCATATGTAAGTGTGATTCTCCGGCCGGAATATAATCTTATAAGTATTATTCTCCGGTGCAATAATTCCGGTTGATAATACAAAAATCTTTGCATTCATCGCTGCCCGGTGTTTCTGAAAATGTACTAAGGAAATATACTGCGGTCGGAATTTTACACTTGAGTAGAACTTAAAAAGTTGTAAAGTTGGTTACGCTGCTGAGTATTTTTTTAAACATATTTATTTTTACATTTATAATATTAAGTATAATAAAAAAATAATAGTTGATTCAAATATTTCTCGGTTAAAAGAAATAAATAAATTATATTGTGCGACCCAATCGGTAACTGACTCGGAGTGTGACAATCAGGAGATCAATTGACCTACGTTTTTTATATTGACTACTATTGACCCGTACTAATGACTCGCTACTACTGACCCGTTCTCAAATGTTATCGGCTCGTAGTTGTAGCCAATTATAACAATCTTGATTACTGTTGCCCAGGTTCCCTAAAAGATGGCTAACGACTAGGCATGTGGCATTGTCACTTGGATCTTAGGACGGTCCACATCTAGAGACAATTAGTCACATGGCATTTCAGTCTGGTACGGATCTGTGTCGATACACCGTTCGATTACTGGATATGCACAAGCTGAGTCGGGAACACGCTCTCTTTTTGTAATAATTTGCGTTTCAAATTTGATATATTCTTTTGTGTTTCTTTGGCCTAAAGTAGAAAAGAAAGTTATTTTTTTTTCTATTCATGTCCACATATAGCAGGTTTCATGTTCATATTTGATGATCGAACTCAGTTTGTGTGTGGTAGTCAAAACTATCGTATCGCACGAGCAAAGAGAAATAACTAACGAAATAGAAATTAATAATTTCTACACTACGCTTTTAAATGCACAGAAATGCGCTCGCTTTATAAGTCGGGACAAAATGAAATTGTATGAAAAAGTGCAACATTGTTTAAAAATTTCGAACAAAAAGTAAAATGAAAACCCATTTTCTCCAGCTCATTTCTACAGTCACTAATAAAATGAATACAATAGAAAGAAACGCTCGAAGTGTTTTCAGTAATTTTATTGCAGTCCCATTCGGTTTGAAATGAACTTTATTCATTTAGCATTCTGTACTAAGCGGCCAACTTTACAACTGAATATTAAATTGTACTTAGTATAAGTTAGTGAGAAATAAAGTACATTTTTTTTATTTTAAAGCAGTTTTAATTCATGTCAAGATATTCTCCCATATATTTGTGTGACAGTATAATAATTAAACCTATGAAGTTTAATATTTTCGATGTTATACTTCTTTTGGTTGCTTTTGGGAGAAATGATGAGAGTGAATTTATACGATGCGCGCGCACACCGACACCTAAAAGCGACACCATGAAGTTGGTTGGTAATTGTCTGTTAACATTACGTAAGAAGTGATAACTGTATTCAAGTTAGTTATTCAAATATATATGAATTTGAAGCGATGATAGGTGAGTTGGTAGCGTGTTCGGACACAGCGTCGAAGGTCGTAGGTTCGAATCCTAGCAACTGAGTCGGAGCTTTCGATGAAGCAAAACATCGTGATGAAACCATAGCATGTTGGTAGGGCTTTGTCTAAGTTCGCTATGTTGAAAATCTTTCGCCAAGCACCTGTTGGTGTGTACCGGCAGCTGCACTTGAGAGCCTGTCTCCCACTAGACTTAGCGTGACTACCATCTTAGAGCACATCAATACTTAACATCAGATGAGATTTTGGTCAAACGCTAACCTATTATAATATAACTAGCAGCCCGCTCTGGCTTCGCACGGGTATAAAATATATAGCCTATATCATTCACTGAAAAAATGATTAAAATCGATCCAGTAGTTTTGACTTATTCATTACTGCCCGTGGCCCGCACGCGTTAAATTTGGAGGAATCTCAAAAATAACAGTATTTCTCCACTATTTAATTTATGTTATTATACATATAAACCTTCCTCTTCAATCACTCTATCTATAAAAAAAGCGCATCAAAATCCTTTGCGTAGTTTTAAAGATTTAAGCGTACATAGGGATATAGGGCCAGAGAAAGCGACTTTGTTTTATACTATGTAGTGATGATAATTGTTAAAAGCATAGGAAAAAGTCAAGCCGCCTGGGAGCTTTCGCCGAAAATGCTGCCTAATCCTTTTGAGATATAACAAAACAATGCATACTGAGATATTCCTCTTTTATAGATCTAAAATAAAGTCTACAATGGCATATACTTATACTCTTTAGGATAGCTTACTATACCCATCTATCTATTAAAAATGGTGACATATAATGAGGTAATTGGAAGGCTATTTAGACGGATACAGTATTAATCTTATCAAATTAAATACTATTTTGATAATACCATTTTTGTGCTGTGATGTTCTTGTAAGATAAAATTAATATATCCAACAGATGTTCCCTGTATTATACTCCGAAGCCATCGTCATTGACCTAGACTACGCTTCTAAAAGTGCTACCTCCTATTCTAAACAAGCGTTCCAATTGTGGTCGCTATATAAATAACTGACCTTTATAATGGAGGTTTGACAATTATTACGTACTAATTTGAGATCTCTCGCGGCTATTTTGCTAAATTTAAATGAAAAATATTTATTTCAAATTAACCGCCCGCTCCGGCTTCGCAAGAGTAAACTGATAAAGTAAAAATAGACGAAATTTTGAAATACAGCCATGTAATGAAATAAAACAGTAACTGAATAATTGAATGTTTACTCCTCGGCTAATTTATGACACCCCCGATCTCAAAATGGCGGATTATTTTAATTTTGTATTTTAATTTCATAACATCGTGTATTGTAAATTACATGGTTTAGTAAAAAAAAAAGTACGTATAAAACGAAAAAATGATTTAAAACATATTTTACAATACGTGATTTGTTATGTTTTCAAAGTTTTGTAATAAATAAGGTATTTTTTAGGCTTATGCTGCCAACAGTCTGTTGACCTGTGCCTCACGAGTTCTACGTTCGGTTGTATAGAACTTAAACCTTTATAGTTTTGGACAGTCCAGGGATTAATCTGTCGATTCTGTCAATATTTTTGAAGTACTTCTGTGTCAGTCATTCACTCACTTTTTATATGGTAATTTTTAAATGCATTTTCGAACGTTTTCTTTCGTACCTTATCCTTATTATTACAAATGTAACAAACAAGATCTAGCCAAAGAGATGCAATCGTTCTAAAGTAATGTGCATACATACATTCAAAAACTATTTCATATAGTTTAGAGTACAGAATTCTATACAAATTTAAACTGTTTCTAATTGGTATCAGTGACTTCGCTCTTGTGAAAATAGTTTAATGGTTTCGTTTTTTTTTTATCGAAATTTATTCATTATTGCTTAACCCCTATAACACATATACGGATATTGATTAGTCTATGTTATTTTTTTTTTATTACTGCGAATCTTCTATCCAAATGTATAATGACATATATTATATACAATTGATTCTGAGAAATATGCCTCTGATCATTACTTAAAAGCGGTGGTCGCTTAGTTGATAGCATGTTCAGATACAGCGACTAAGGATGTAGGTTCGAATATTCGCAATTGATTCGGAGCTGTTAGTGAAGGAAAAACATCGTGATAGAACCATATCATGGTGATAGGGCTTTTTCTAAGCCAAGCACCTGTTTGTGTATTCTGGCAGCTGAGAGCCAGTCTCTTTTAGGTTTAGAGTGTTTACCATTAGACCACATCATCATTTAACATCAGATGAGATGTTGGTCAAATGCTAACCTATAAAAAAAACTTACTTCAGAAATTAGCCTGAACAAAGAGAAGACACCGACGTGAAGTAACAGTGGTTGCACTGTTGCGTTTCGTTCGATCAGTGAGAGCGCCGGAGGCCCACATATTTAAAAGGCCGGCAACGCACTTGCGACTCCCCTGGTGTCGCTAGTGTCTATGGACGGTGGTGATCATTTACCATCAGGTGACCCACCTGTTCGTTTGCCCCCTATAATATAAAAAAAAAGAAAAAAAAAAGACACTTCATATATATATATATATATTAGTATTCATTTAATAGCGTCATACAAATGGCCGCGCTTTCGCACTCGGAAACAGTACTTCATTCTAGATTAAATATATCCTATAGCTATATTTGTACTCCTGACAACTTGTATGCCAAATTTAATTATGATCCATTAACTAGTTAAGTTGTGAAAATCTAAATAACAAATAAACGAACTGATATTTACTTAACGGGTACGAAATACGCTATAAATGTAATAATCAAACCATTTGGTAGTCTAGAAAAATCCTTTCAATTTTAAGCCACACTGATCTTATGCAATTTACGTTATCATGTGTCACAAGTAAATACAGGCTATCACGGACACTAAAACGAGAGGAAATTAATAAATTATGACATGCTCGCCCATGAATCTCGAGTTCGCAGTCCGTGTGACCACGTGCTACACGCGTTCCACGGTCAACAAGAATTAACTGGGTCGACATACTACAACAGAGACCTTGATAAATCAGCTTCTTTAGCTTTTATATCGATAGTTATGAATCGACACCGTACACACCGTGGATTTTTAACTTTTTAATACAGTATGTAACTGTCTGCCAATCCACTTCAGTTTTTCTTATCTCCTTATTTTATGCGGTGTTTTTATGCTTAATTGTCGGTATATACACTTTAGGGTGTGTGGTGACTATCTGGTTAATAAAAGTTCTTTTTATATACTTCACATTGTCTATTCTTGTCTTTTACAATATAATACACCATTTTCTACCATAAACTCCTTTAAGCTCCAACCATAAACTCCTTTAAGAGCAGATTGGACAAGGAAGATATCTCCAAGTTATTTAATACACACGCATCAGCTATTAGCTTCTAGTGTGTCCTACCAAATAATAATAATAATAATAATATTATTTTAGGAACGATTAGCTTACTCATCTGTACACGTACATTCGTGTACATGGTTACACGTGGACTGTGGACTGTGGAAAGGCGAAATGATGAGTGACACTTGACACATACATATCTATAGTGTGCACTTTATAAATATGCATGTGTGAGTCCCTACATGCACTATAACTAGCTTTTTTCATTTAATTTCACATCTCTGGTAAAGGCGTCAATAATATTTTTTGTATCCGATATCTTCACGTCGGCTCGGATCGAACTAGTGTGATATGATCGCCACCGTGTGGTTGCTTAGCGTATTCTGGCTGGACGTTTCCAAATACTATTGCGTAAGAACATTGGGGTCAAATATAGAGCCATAAAAGACTTAGATCAAATATATATGTCATATGATAACAATAAAAAAAAGTCCAAACATGAAGAATCTCACGCGCCAATATATATTTTTTTTATATATTTTTATATTATAGGAGGCAAACGAACAGGTGGGTCACCTGATGGTAAGTGATCACCGCCGTCCATAGACACTAGCAACACCAGGGGAGTCGTAAGTGCGTTGCCGGCCTTTTAATATATGTAGGCCTCCGGCGCTCTCACTGACCGAACGAAACGCAACAGTGCAAGCACTGTTACTTCACGTCGGTTTTCTATGAGAAGGTGGTACTACCCCGGGCGAGCCGACCCATTCATGCTGAAATCAGTAATAGTTTCAGCGTAGCTCTACCACCTACAAAAGCCATGAATACGAAAACTTCTGGCAACGGCATTAATTTCAGCTCTTCGATGCGTTTTAATTCTCAATCTGTTACACAATATAATGTGACCCGATAATAACACATAAGCTTTTTGGGTCAAGGTGACTTCCTTCTTGGCATTCTCTTTATTGACCTAACAGATATTTTGAATCGTGATATTTATACGGAACGGATATCTCGCAAACCCAGCTTAACAGAAAATACACTTCAATGCTAATTCATATATGTATTAGTGGGTAAGGCTGCGAAAATTATAATTTTTGCCTGAAGCAAATAATATCAAAATGTTAACAAAAATTTCAAGAAAAACGTTATGACTCTTTTGATGGTTGCAATCTGCGTAGTAATAAATCCCCCAGTTTTTCCAAATCATAAATTGTATTTAACAAAATTTCCCAACTTTAAGCCAAAATACGGCGGCGTCCATTGACATAAAATTTTACAATTAATATTTTTTTTCTTTTTTAAGTTCTATAAACCTTACGTTTAATTTAACCCAAATTATGAGTAATTATATTACGAAAATATTAAATGTTACAACTTTCATGTTTTCTACAGAATATGATACCACAATTGCCATTTTGTCTTCTTCATTTAAAAGTATTACGAATTATATACATTCTATAGGGAGCAAGCTTTGCAAAAAAAAAATTGGGTTAGATTTGTATTACTATGATGTTATCGTGACATAAAAATTACTATATAATTTTTGTGTGTTTGTGTGTTTTTTTGTGTGAAAACTTAGCGGCTTTATTCTACTGTGAATTTGAATTATTTACAAACCAGCAGACCCGGCGGACGTTGTCCTGCCCTGATAATAAAAAATATATACTCATGCGCATGAAATGGTTAAGGTAACTAATGTATTAGGTGGTAGTTTTGACGTTCATAAGCGCCTTCTTAGGGCCTGAATTGAATAAAGTATTTTTGATTTGATTTGATTTATTCATTTGTTTGTTTTTCGCACTGACTTACACTGTTATCCTGGCAAGGCCACTGCAGTTCCACCGGACTACACTAATGTATTCAATTTGATAAGGATTAATACTCTATCCATCTAAATAGTTTTCCAATTACCTCATTGTATGTGACCATGTTTTTAGAAGATAGATGGGTAAGCCATCCTTAAAAAAGTTTTTTTTTATATTTTTTTATATTATAGGAGGCAAACGACAGGTGGGTCACCTGATGGTAAGTGATCACCACCGTCCATAGACACTAGCAACACCAGGGAAGTCGCAAGTGCGTTGCCGGCCTCTTAAAGTATGTGGGCCTCCGGCTCTCTCACTGGCCGAACGAAATGCAACAGTGCAAACACTGTTACTTCACGTCGGTTTTCTGTGAGAGGGTGGTACTACCCCGGGCGAGCCGACCCATTCATGCTGAAACCAGTAATAGCTTCATCGTAGCTCTACCACCTTTAAAAAAGATAAAACCTTAACAAAGTACAGACCTAAACCTTGCTCATGTATTACTCTATCTATTGGTGAAGACAGCATTGCAATCCGTTCAGTAGTTTTCGTATTTATCGCGAACATACAGACAGACAGACAGACGCGATGGACGACTTTGCCTTGTAATATGTAGTGATATTATTATGTCTTATATAAATAAACACAAATCAGTCTTCCCATTTTTATATTCGAAGCAGTTGATGGTCTCAGTGTGTTTGAACACTGCGTCAATTGATGAAGGTTCGATTCTTTGCCAAATAGCGGGAGTTTTGGGGAAAGGAAAGTTCCTGATAAAACCAAAACATGATGGGTATGGTTTTTTCTAAGCTCGCCTAGCTATCTACCAACCTTAAGTTGAAAAACTATAAGCATGTATAGGTGGTTGGTTCCAGCAGCTATACTCCAAAGCAAGTCTCCCTTCCGGTTAGGAGTGTTAACGATCTTCGACCTCACCGCTATTTAACATGTGATATTGTAGACAAATGCTAAAACCTATAAAATATTAAAAAAGTATTCAGTAAGACTTGTTAAACTATGCTCGGTTATAGGTTAGGTTTTGAACGATATCCCAAAAGATATTACCGATTTATCTGATAATTATTCCAAGGACCATATCAATAAGATTCTACAGTCAAACGGTTACTATTGTGTTGACACTATAAGTGGCAATTAATTTACTAGTTTAACAGAACTCATTAAGCCCTTTTAAGACCTTTATTCTTAACAATGTTGCCAAGCTTTGTTTCTGATTCTAAATGTCGATAGGAATGTGGAATTGTTTAAGCTTATTCATTTTTTTTAAAGCAGCGAATCCTTAATTTAAGACTAAATACTATAGAAAAATAAGCGATTATGATTATTTTATAGTGCTAGAGCTAATTTGTCCTTTAATTGTGATTTTTTTTAATTATCTCGGAACATATATATATATATATAAGAATAACTGATTGACCGACTGATAAATCAACGTACAGTCTTAAATTACTGGGACTGAGGCCGTGAAAATTTGCATAAAAGTTCCTTTTACATTGTAAGGGAGCACTAAGAAAAGGGTCTTTGGATATTCAACCCCTAAGACGGAGAAAAAGGGTTTGAAAGTTTATAGAAATATCCATCAATTTTTCTGTTAGTCAGTCCGTCCATTAGTTATTGTTCTATATTTACACATTTGTAGGTGGTAGAGCTACGCTGAAGCTATTACTGGTTTCAGCATGAATGGGTCGACTCGCCCGGGGTAGTACCACCCTCTCACAGAAAGCCGACGTGAAGTAACAGTGCTTGCACTGTTGCGTTTCGTTTGGTCAGTGAAAGCGCCGTTGGCCCACATATTTAAAAGGCAGGCAACGCACTTGCGACTCCCCTGGTGTTGCTAGTGTCTATGGACGGCGGTGATCGTTTACCATCAGGTGACCCACCTGTTCGTTTGCCCCCTATAATATAAAAAAAAAACATACAGAATTGAAAACAATTATAGCACGTGTGAGAAGCCGAAAGAAATCGCTAATATTGAATATATTGTCAAATGATTTATGTGAAACGATATAGCGCTAATAGTTCTAGAGAGCCCTTTACAGTTGTCATGAATGACCTCATAATAGATACAGTACTTAAAAAAGATCGTCAACGTTTCCATAAATCGTTTCTAAATAACGGAAAAGAAAGTAACTACACGATGTTCAATTAATTATACATTAATCACAAACTCAAACATAAAATCAACGATAATATATATTAAAATATCGAGAATATTAACTTATCGTTCAACTCGACTCAGCTCTGAGGACTTCAGTTTATGCAGGATATTGAACGATTTGAATATTGAGATCCTGTGCAAACATATTTCAGACTATCAAGGACGGGGCGAGGTTGTTCAAAATTATTAGGGAAATATTCAATTAAATATTCGACTTGATAACCTTATTGCTTGTATCTGCTATAGTATAATTCAACTCTCGGAATATCGGATCACATCCGAGGTACACGCTATCAAATTGTTTTTAGCATTTTCTATACTTTACCAGTATTTAGTGGTTGACCATAATCTCACCTGATTTTAAATGACTCTATGGACGAAGATGGTAATACACATTAAACCTTGAGGGACTGTCTCTCAAGTGCAGCTGCCGGAACACACCGATAGGTACTTGGCGACAGGTTTTCAACTTTAGCGTTATAGTTAGGTAAGCAAGCTTAGAAAAAGCCCTACAACCATACTATGGTTTCATCTCATTGTGTTCCTTCACAGAAAGTTCCGTCTCATTCGCAAGAATTCGTCGAGCCTTCGTTAATCGACGCGGTTTCCGAACACGCTTCCCCTTTAAACTTCCTTAGTTGGATTATATGCCGACATGGCTACGACGCATATAAAACGTTTGTCTGTACATGATATCTATTGTATTTCAACTGCGAATCATGAAGTAGCCAGGGACAATGGAAAAAAGAATCTTGGATACAAGACACTATGTCAGGTTTTGTATCATTTGGAGTGGACATAGCGTTAGCTCTGCGGTATCAACGCGAGTCCGATTCCTATTATGAAACTATAGCACTGGAGTATAGAATTTTCCTAAATTTGCCTCGCTATCTATAGGGGTTGCATGGTGGTAGGGCTTTTTCTAAGTCCGTCTGGCTAGCCACCACCCTCAAGTTGAAAATCTGTCGCCAAGCACCTGTTGGTGTATTCCAGCAGATGCACTTGAGAGCCAGTCTCCGTCTAGGTTAAGCGTGACTTACCATCTTAGACCACATCATCATTTAATATCAGATGAGATTGTGGTCAAAACGTTTACCTACAAAGTATAAAAAAGGGGATGAGTTACGGCAGCAACATTTGAGACCTAGGCTTGATTTACGCTTATTTTCTTGCTATCTTAGGCTACATAATTAGACTGAGGCTATACCCTAAAACCAACAGAGTTCTTTAATATAATCTATGTAACGGCAACCATAAGAATCTGACTTTACTAGCACAAATTATAACATATAATCATTATTCCAATAACAAAACCAATAATAACCTTGGTGTATTAAAGTTTTAACTAGTTGATTATAACTATAGCTAATTACTATCAATTAATTAGACGAAATTTGTCATTAAATATGGAGAAATTTCGTTTGCCTCTAATGGAAAATTTATAATAAGTTGGACGTCGGAATTCCGAAGTAGATTTCATTAATCGCAAGAAATTGAATTCAGGTTTTATTTTCTGTATGGAGTTTTAATATTTCAATTTTCCTTCAACTAGAGTGAAAGAATAATGTTTAGGCCAGATTTGCACGGCGACAACTCATCCTTGTCCCGCATATCTATTCGCACTACTCTCCCCCATCCCTGATCACCCGGAGCCTTGACAATTGCCCAATTGCCTTCTTTAAACGCTCTCATTAGCGGACGATTGGCGATTGAACTACACGTTTATTATAACTTGTGTTGTGTGCCAAACTATAACAATACAGGTGACTTTGAAACTGTTCGTTAATGTTATTGTGTATCGTGCAAGAAGAGGAGGCCTCCTACGCGACGCTAGCGCAGCATTGTGGTGAGTCCATTTTCTCCTATCCACTCTAAGTCGTCGTGTAAATACGGCACGTGGGAAATATAGGCTTGATAGGGTCTTACTTGTAGAAATAAACATCTATTAAAATCCAGCGCTAACAAATAATGTAAAGGAAAAACAAGCAATTACCTGTTTTTAATCGCGGAACTTAGTCGGAAATCTGCGTAACGTTTTTTTTTTAAATTTATACTCTACGAAGTAATTTAATGTTCAATTTAAAGAGTTGATAGTCAGAAATGTTATTTAATTTAAGGCAAAAAATTAACAAACAAAAAAAATATGAAATGTCATTTGTGGCACAACAAACCAGCGCTTTATAATGTTACCGCTTCACATTAAAAAAGTACTGATAGATAACGGTACTTTCATTAGATACTTCTTATATTGGTAAAAATAAATAACTATACTTCAGTAACATAACGTTACCAGTTATATTAACGTTATTTCAAGAGACTTCGCCGTTTCGTCACTTCGAGGCAGGATTGTGCGCCGTACAACCTATGAGTACATCACGCTTTACACGCGCTGCTGCTACGTTGATTATACATCTATTTAAATTGCATGTCATTTACACAGTCGCTCGTACATTAACGCCTGATGATAAATGACGATATGGTCTAATTTGCTAAGCCTAGTGGGGGACTGGTTCACAAGTGCAGTCGCCGGAACTCACCGATATAGGTACTTGGCGACAGTTTGTTATCTTGATAGCTAACCAGCTAGCCAGGATAGCTTAGAAAAAGTTATTTATGGTCGTAGCTTTCCCGAATCGCTAAATGTCCCTTGGTAAAAATAAATTTGTAACGATTCCAAATTTTTAACGGTATTTTTAAGCACGGCTAAATAACGTAATTTTTTTTTTTATATTATAGGGTGCAAACGAACAGGTGGGTCACCTAATGGTAAGTGATCACCGCCGTCCATAGACACTAGCAATACCAGCGGAGTCCCAAGTGCGTTGCCGGCCTTCTAATATATGTGGGCCTCCGGCGCTCTCACTGGCCGAACGAAACGCAACAGTGCAAGCACTGTTACTTCACGTCGGTTTTCTGTGAGAGGGTGATACTACCCCGAGCGAGCAGACCCATTCATGCTGAAACCAGTAATAGCTTCAGCGTAGCTCTACCACCTCCAGCGTAGCTCTACCACCTTAACTTAAATTTAGTAACGTTACTTACAATAACGATATAACATTTTTATCGGTATATCAAGCTCTGCAATAAAGACTTAATTGGCAAGCGAATCTGGACACGCATATCTCTCGATCTGCGACCCGTATTCGGCTTACCACATTTAGTTATCGTAGGTATAAACATGTAATTCGAGGCTAAAAATGATATAACATCTGAATATACCATTCTGAAAAAGACAATTAACAATTTTCTATATCATTTAGTTCTTTTAATATACATAGGGTAGGTTTTATCTATTGCCCAAGACTTTTAAGTGATAACCTTATAAAGTTGCAAGAATATTTTTATGACATATAACCAGCTTTTCTCCGATAACTTGTTAGGACGATATAAAACTTTTACATCGCTTTTATACGTAACATTTTAGTTTACTGCACGCTCTCAAGCGGCGGGTATGACGTGACGTTATTTCTGCCAATGAAAATGATAGCAATTACTTTGTTTCTCTTATATCGATACGAGACCCTTTACAATAATACGAGATTGTGGTTTAAGTTGTAAAATGTAGGCGAAGTATGGTGACATAATAAAAAACTTTGTATCGCTTTCCAGAAACAGTAAATAGATCTATTTATTTATTTGTACCGATACTATTTAAACTAATTTTCTAATCTTGCATTTCGAAAGTGACGGCACCCGATATTTGCTTTCGAAACGTTGGTCATAAAAATAATAAAAATACAAGGTTATAAAGTTTGTAAGACATATATTCTTATGTAACATAATGAACATTGTTTGCATATTTTAGTAGCTTTCAATCTGACTCATAACTTCAAGATATAATTCTATTCTAACTTATATGTATTATAAATGAGGAAGTGAGATTGTCTGTTCGCTTGCTTGTTATGCTTTCAAGTGTTTACTACTCAACCGAACATGATGAAATTTCGCATACATATTGTCAGAAGTATACAGAAAAGGCCACCTTTATCCAAAAAAAATGTTCTTCCTTAAGGGAAGAATAAGATCTCCAAAAATATTGAAAGAATCGACATCGAATCGAAGAATTATTTAGTTGCCCTATTATTCAATGACATGGTCATATTGTAAAGCGAAGAATTTCAGTTTTCTTCATTAGTTCACTCGTGCAATGCTGGGGCGGATAGCTAGTTTTATTTAATACAAATCGACTGTAATTAAAACAAATGTCATAAAATTATGTAACGTATTTGGTAACGCCATCTGTTATCAAAATCAACACCCTACTCCACACCTTTCCAGTCGTGTACTAATGGTCGCCACTTTCTTCTCGCAACAACTCTCGCGCCGAACCGGCGTGATATAAAACCCTTATCGTTTTTCGCATTCTCGTACTCCTGTAACCTGTAACTATTACAGGCCCGGAAATATTATCGCGATTGTATGTGTAAAATCCTCTAATACATCGCTGCCCGCATTCTGCATGGAGGAGTAATGGGAGTTACCGAATACTAGACTTTTATCGCCGCCTTGTGAAGTTGAAACACAATGTACTGATAGAGGTACTTCAGGCGGCTGTACGTGCCAGCGAATGGTGAACGTTGCCGGAGCAGAAACCAGGTCAGTGGACGACATCTCATTTCCCGCCCTCACATTCCCCATCATTATCGTGGGGACGTACCCACCGCTATTTGGCTGCTTATGTTCACCAGTCACCAGTATTATTAATTTAAAAAAATGTTTATTTAAAACACGCTATCGCTTATGAACTGGGACCTATTCGAAGAATAAAGTTTACCGACATTTCCTACTGCCACCTTTACGGTAGGCAAGATTGTTTTCATACAAAATGGTAAAGTGCTGTCACGTACGTCGGATAATGTCGCACTGTAATAATATTCAGAAAGTACCCGAGAGAAGATAAAGACATTGCGTCGCTTCGTGGAACTTTACAGAAGTTTTCATGTTAATACTACATGTTGTGATATTCACAACTGATAAACTCTCTTGTGGATGTTTGCGTGTGTTTTTATTTATTTATTTCATCAATTTATACTTAAAGATGATTTTTTATACAGACATAAGAAATTGATAAACAAAAAACATTATATAAAATAGCAGCATGAAATTTAGTATGTTTTATTTATATACTTACATATGTATGTCGGCACAAATGTCCATTCGACTGACAAAAAGTATTTATACTGACATAAATATTACGAGCTTCCTCTCAAATAGCCTATAAAAGGCGCTAGCGAAAAAGGAGTGGGGATCATTTTAGCGCGGAGCAGCGGACCGTTTACATCTCTAAAGATCATAATAAATTTAATCGAACGATCAAATGAAAAGCAGAACGTCATCTATCATTGACGTCATACCTTTATAACTACAGCTCCCCAACGTCTACGCCGACAAGTAAATGCATTTAAGTTTGTAAAATAATTGTAGATAGTAAAATTTTTGAATTACGTCGAGAAGCTTTTTAACAAAACAAGAGCTAGAGTAATATTCAATCTAGTACCAAACAGTAACACATAGTTTGTCACTCATTATATTCCAAAAAAATTACCTAAATATTCTTAGTACGCTTTAATTTTTATTTCTACACCTACAGGGTATTTTGGTTTGTAACGAACGGTAACCGTTACCATCACAGGTATGAATGACTATTGTCTCCTAGTTTATATATATATATTTTTAGTCAAAAGATTACTCTGACAAATAAATGCAAATACGCTTAATTGAAGCCGTGTGGCGCAATGGTAAAATGCTTTTTTTATACTTCAGCCAATAAATAGCTTTCGTTTTCGATTCCCGCATATTATTAATCTAGGACGATAAAAACAGTTGTACGTTTTAATTCTGGTTGTTAAATGTCTTTAAATGTGTACATACGTTTAAATACCATAATACGAGATATACCTTATTAGAAACTAGATGTATGTATACGAAAATTATGTACATAAACTTTTCAAATATCTGATATATATTATCAAGTATCATTAAATTGTAATGGAAAAACTACAGTGACCTATGATAATGAAAATTCATTTTACACGCGTGTATAGCCAACAGCAATGGGCATAGATTAACCAGAGTATTCAGATGCGTCATTTCATTGGTTCTACTTTTTCTAATACTGTAGCTAATTCTTATCTCACCTGATATTGAGTAACGATCTTGACTAAAACGTTAAGCCTGGAGATGAACTTACTTTTAAGTACAGCTGTCGTATTATACCTATAAGGTCCTAGCGACAGATTTTTAACTTGAAGGCTTACCCTACAATCTTGTTTTTGAATTATTATTTCTAATTCATAAACCATGTTTCTAGAAGACCACGTGAGTCGTTATTTATATAAACTCATTTATCTTCTTACCATTATTCCACGTAAGCAGGGTCGGCACAACTGGTTATCCTCTTCCACTCTCACCTGTCGGGTGTCATCTCAGTATTCATACCTTCCATACACATATCATGTTTCACACAATTCATCCATACCTTTTTTGGCCTTCCTCTACTCCTATATCCGTCCACTTTTATACTCAATTTTTTTTAGTTACATGTCTTTCATCTCTTCTCATAATATGTCCGTACCATGCTAACCCATTACTCCTCAACTGCTATTTTCTTTCTCAGATATATTCATTCTTTATCTTATCTATTCTGGTTACACTACACGTCCATCTTAACATTTGCACCTGTATTACATGTAATCTTCTCTCATCCATCTCTTTCGTAATCCAGAACTCTGATTAGTACAGCACAGAAGGTCCTATAATAGTTCAACACACGTTCTCTTTGAGTTTGATGGGCACTCGTGTGTGTGAGCCACTAGCTGCGGCAGACGCCATTCACTAATTTATCCAAACTATATTTTATCAATAAGCTATTGTTATATATATTGATAATAAATATTAAACGAATGATGGATACGTTGTTTTATTTAGGTATATTTTAGTTCTACAAGTTGGTAACGTTATGCTTCAAATAAACTTGACCAATCAACGTTATAATTTATTGCAGAACACGTCCAAGAAGTCTCCAGATAATGAAATTAGAATATCACAAAGCTCCGATTAATTCCCAACAATATACCCTTAATTATAACCTAATTCTATCGAAACGAGAAACGAGGTCGTCTCCAACAAAGCGTCCCCGGTGTATTGTAATTCTACTCCCTATATAACAACTGCATGTTTATTTTTGGCTGATACTGTAACTGTGATATATGCAGTCATTCGGATATCCGGATAGATGCATGTTCAGGCTGCGTGGCCTTTAGTGATTTTACGGAACGGGTTTTGTATCCACTTGGAAATTGATTTTTCTGTCCAAAGCGATGTTTAAGAGTTGGTGAATGTATGTGAACACACCACTTGAGAATTGCTACACCAATTTGTTCTTGTTATTTGCAAATTCGTTTTTTGTTTTATTTGTAGTTGTTAGGACAAGGTTTGTATGAAATAAAAACTTTGAAAAATTCTACGGAAATGTGAACGATTTGGGTTAAAAGAACTCTATATAAAAAAGTGAGTGTGTGACTGAGTCTTGAGACAGGAGAGAAATCTTCAAAAATACTGAATGAATTGACAAATTATCATAAATTAAGTTTCCATTTCATTACATGGTCGTAGTGTAAGGAGGGATGGAACTGCAAGGAAGCTTTGGTCTTTATGTGTCGCTCTCCTTCTTTAGTATATCCGTGCAAAAACGGGGCGAGCACCTAGTGGAAATATAAAAACGAGAACGAGATAATAGTATGGCGGGACATATGACAACAATACCGAGAAATACAGAACTCTGACTGCCTATACAGGGGAAGTGCCATGCTGCACAATTTAGTATTGTGGACGGCTCACATAATTTTATCTTATATATGAATTTGTTGAAATTTTAATGTAATAACGTTTTACTTAAGTGTAACAATTTAACTGGAAACAATGTATGAGAAAACAAATGATGGTTTAGTAAGAAAAAACCCGAACCCCGACCTCATAGCGATTCATGTATTTCGACAAAACAAATGACTGTAAAGTAGTTACAGCGTCATCATTTTTATACCATTCACTCGGTAGACAAGAGATTGGGAATCTGCCACCAAATACCTATATGTTCTCTAATGACGAATGTCGCAAGACACATAAAAAAGATAGTAGACATTGTTAAAAATTGGCACACGCTATAAATTCAGATTATGTATCGACCATAATGTTATCTAAAACATAACAACAAACAAAGATAAAATAAATATTTTTATATATAGAGACAGCACTGTCGATGCTTTTTCGATATTTGGTTAAGTTATTACTGACACATATATTTTTTTTATTTGGTAGGTTTTTATAATTTGACTTCAATCTCAAGTGAAGGACGATGTGGTCGAAGATGGTGTAAACACGAAAAATCTAAAGAGGTCTGGCTCTATAGGTATTCGGTGATAGATTTTCAACTTGAGGGTGGGAGCTAATCAGACGGGCTTAGGAAAAGCCCTCTTTTATCTTATGTACCTTGCAGCCTTTGAAATATCTTAATGTAATGACAAGTTCAGTGAGAAAATTTGGAAATGCGGTCTGCCCAGAATACTGAATAAGTTACGAAAACCTATAGACCACCAACTTGGTAACAGAAATAGAAGTCCGACTTAAAATACACTCAAGCGAGCATTTCTTTAACAATTAAATCTTTATTCTTTAAGAATGAAGATTAAGACAGTTCTAGTTCTTCCACTATTCCTGAAATAAACAGTTTTATTATTTTTTTATACCTCTTTATGACCCTCTAATCTCTTAACATGCGGGAAGGGTAATCGGTATCTCCAAACATGCGGGCCGAAGACAAGCGTGTAGGGAAACTAATTAAATGGTTTAGATCGAATAAGTGAAGAAAAAAGCTGATGACGTAAAACGATTTCCGTGTGTTGGGAAAAGTGTTAAGGGCGGTTGCTTTCTA
Source organism: Antheraea assamensis (assembly GCA_035772565.1). Taxonomy (NCBI): domain Eukaryota; kingdom Metazoa; phylum Arthropoda; class Insecta; order Lepidoptera; family Saturniidae; genus Antheraea; species Antheraea assamensis. Next base: position 153,510 of record JAQQSE010000152.1, read on the forward strand.
TATCATGTGCCAAATAATGATGCTCTGTGCAAGTGATGTAGATATGATACCTGTAGATGTTAATAATACGGGGAGTATGTGCACTTTTTGGACTTTCCTTGGAGTTTTAATTTCTATTACCAAATCTTTGTACTTACTTAATTTTTCGGATATTGTGGTTTGGATGTTATGTGTGTTAGGGAGGGTTATGTCAATTAAATATATTGTTTTATTAATTTTATCTGGCATTGTAATGTTGGGCCTATTGTCGTTCATTTTTGTTGATGAAGCAGATGTAACTGCGTAAATAGGCACCAGGAGGAGGAATGCAGTGAAAATAAAAAGGATATAAAAATATTGTGCAATAGAAAAGGAGAGAGCGTGAAATCAATAAAATAATAAAGACCACAAATAAAAAACGTGGACTAACTTGCAACTCGGTCCTCGTACAGAGCAGCAGAGTCTCTGGTTCTCACTTGCGAGAAGAGAGTTAACGACGGTTAATCAATATAAACGTGAGAATACTTTAATTACACGTGAGATTTCTCTCGCGGTCCGGCATTAATTTGTGATATGTCAAAATTCAGAATTTTCTTTTTCTTTTTTCGAAACGACAACCATTTTGGTTTAATATAAAAAGCGTCTGCATACTCCGTACTCGAACAATAAGATGCAGGCCAGAAGCTCATCACATTTTCTGGAGCACACCTATTAAATTTATGTACAAGGGCCAAGCAGTTATGGTAATATTATTGCCTATTTCTTCTGTCACACGTATTTAGGGTCTGTCGAGTACGACATTTTTCAATATAATACAATCCAGTTTGAATTTAACCTTGACTAAATGTTTAACAGTTCTCGTAGGTCGTGTACTCTCACTCCGGGAGACGGTTTTACGATGCAATAAAACCCTCACGGAAGTGATTGGGTACGTTTAGTACGACGATTTCCCCAGTCAAGTGTAGTGTCTAATAGGTGTAATTATTTTGTCTTTTTACGCTGTGTTAGATTATAGAACTATTATGTAATGTAAGGATTAATTATTCTCAAATCTATATTAATTAATTGAGTGAGATATTTAAAGGGACGCAATAAAAAAGTGGATAATTTTATATGTAAACAGATTTATTTCTTCAATATTAGCTGTAAAAATTCCTTGAATAAAATCAATTCATTAAATTAACATTTTTGATGAAAAGAAAATTCGACTAAACAATAAAAAAAAAATTAGGGACAGAAAGTACAATATTTTAAATATAAGGTATTTTGACTTAAAATAATGAAAATTAAATAGTGATTTAAAGACGTTTTTTTTTTCATAATGGATGACACACAATACTGTTCCTTTCGTTCGCTACCAAAACTACCTACATCCGTCTGGGTATACTTTTTATTAAATTCTCAATGAAACTTCGTGGCATTAAGTTCCATTCGTCCCGCAAACAGATTAGCTGGCGGTGACAGTTCAAGCCGAGACGCACCGAGTGCCCTAGCGCTGAGCGCCTAAACAAATCGGGTGAGTGCCTTAAGCGCTCCCCTTAGTAGTCCGATGAAACTGTAGCGGCTTTAACAAGACAACAGTGTAGTCGCTTGAAAAAAAACAAATTAGCTGGTTTATTGGTAACAAGTTTATACCGTGGTTTAACGCAAATGAAGACGCTTACTGTTGCTAGTTTAATATAGAAGTATTTTTATGTGATTTGCAATTTCATCCATCACTGGAAATAAGTAAGCTATTTACAATTCTCTCACTGGGATTACATAAGGTAATTTTCTCATGTATCGTTACCACTCCCGACACAGGGTTGTACTTTGTAGTGAAGGTAAATTATACGTCATGAGGGCAATGTGTCCAGTTTTTTTTTTACAGTTTTCTTTCAAATATTTTATCAATACACCGTGCTTACTTACCTAGTAGAACCTAATTTATATATACATTATTTTATCAACATTAAATAAACAATTATTTGAAATTATCTTTTCCTGAATTACCAGAAATTTAAAAACACACTCCATTTAAAAGGCACTTCCTTTGAAGTTGGAGGTCATGTCAAAACTAAGGAACGTGTCAACATGGTTCTTACAACTTACTTATCTATCAATGTGAATTTTTTCGTAGATGGTTCTCAATTATTTATTTTTAAGATTCAAATTGACCCCGTTTTTATGTTATTGGAGGCAAACGAACAGACTGGTTACTTGATGGTAAGTAATCACCGCTGCCCATGGACACTTGCAATATGAGAGGCATCACAGATGCGTTGCCGGCCTTTGAGGAAGGAGTACGCTTGTTTCTTGAAGGTGTGTGGGTTGTATTGCTCCGGAAACGCTGCCGCTAGGAGTTCATTCCAGAGGGCCGACGTACGTAAAGTTGCCCCTTGCCAGTTTTTAATGTCTAGCGAAGCAGTAGAAAATCTACCAAAACGAAATATAATAATATACATTTATAAAAGCTGACAATGTATTCAATGATACATACATTCTATGTTCGATCGATAAGGCAACCAAATTTATGAGGCAATGATTTCTTTTCTAAATTCTACTGAATACATATCTGTAATTTATGTAGATACGTTAGTATATAAGTAAAAAGCTTGAATCGAGAATTCTGCCATAATCTAATTTGTGCGAAACAGAGTACTCACTTGAAAGATATAAAATTTCATGCAAGCGCTATAGAAATATGATTGTTGTTTATTGTATTATGTTCAAATTGTATACTTAAGGAAGTGCATGTTTTTTTAATATTAACCGAATTGAGTGAATCTGCTTGATAATGGCATAACTTTCTGGATTTTAATTTTGGAATAGTCTGGCTGCAGCTACTGGCGAAACTATATAGTGGCGAAGCAGGTAAAATGGCACAGGCCCCCGGACCTTTTGGAACCTCTGAATTAAGGAAATCTATGGGAGAAGACAGACTACGTAACTTGGTTAATCTGTATACTGAATATTCTATGGCCCGATCTTAAAACTTTTTTTTTTGGGCTGTCTTACACTGTTGGCTACGTCAGGCCTCTACAGTTCCACCGGACTACAATCTTAAAACTTTGAAGATGTTGTTGATACTTTTGCGGAACAGAAATCTCGGAGACAAGTACGCTATGAATAAATATCTTGTTAATTGCTTGGACATCAGAGAAAGTTTGAAAATAGCACCAGTGACAAGGCAGTTGGGAAGTAATAGGTTAGCATGGTCCGGGCATATTATGAGAAGAGATGAAATTCATGTAATAAAAAAAGTTTTGAGTTTGAAAGTGGATTAGAGGAAGACCGAAAAGAGTATGGATGGACTGTGTGAAACTGACACTGCGTGACACTGTTACTTAGCTGTAAGTATATGAAGAAAAAACTTCTTGTCCTTTTCTAAGCATATTGCACGCACGGAGGTATCTGAAGTTTGTCATACATGCATAGTACCATCAAAACCGGGCCAATCGTTTCAAAGAATAGCAGAAACAAATTCTTTCATATCTATTTACTAAAAAGCTGTATTGGTAATATTACAAGCAGACATTTAAATTGTATTTATTCATATGGATATACTTTTCAATAAATCGAAAATCAATCTATAATGACATATGTGCGTATTAAAACTATAATAAGACCAGCCGTGTTATGTGGATCCGAGTGCTGGGCTACGAAAGAGACGGATGAGAAAAGATTACATGTGGCAGAAATGCGAATGTTAAGATGGATGTGTGGTGTAACAAGGGTGGATAAGATTAAGAATGAGTATATTAGAGGAAGTTTAAAAATAGCACCAGTGACAGAGAAGTTGAGGAGTAGTAGGTTAGCATGGTACGGGCATATTATGAGAAGAGATGAAAATTATGTAACAAGAAAAGTTTTGAGTTTGAAAATGGACGGATAGTACGGATAGGACGGACGGATAGGACGGAAGTAGAGGAAGACCGAAAAAGGTGTGGATGGATTGTGTGAAAAACGATATGTGTATAAAAAGTGTGAATACTGAGATGACATCTGACAGAGGAGAGTGGAAAAGGAAAACATGTTGTGCCGACCCTACTTAGGCGGGATAAGGGTAAGATGATGATGATGAATGACATATGTGCACGCTTGGAACTGAAGTTATAGAACAAAATTCAAACAATTATCTATACCAATAAAATGAAAGAGGTCTGTCATTGTGAGCGCGTCCGTCACACAAAAACTATTGAAGCAATTTTGATCAAATTTTTTTTTGAACGAAGTTCATTACGGGATGACACGGATTATGGCTAGGCGAAAAAAAGTGTAAGATTTTTCCACCACGACTCTTTCTACGCGCTTACTGGTTCAAGGCAGCCAATGAGCTCGCACCGGATCGCGCCTGCGCAAGTACAGCATGCAGACGGTATATGCGTCAGCTGTTTTGTAGTATATTGTGTGTAGTTGTGTACTTATATACTTATGTTTATCTAATGAAGTTTACAATGAATTAGATGTATTGAATGATGTACAATAAAATCTTTATTTTCATAACTCGTAAAAATGTATTCATTACAAAATTTCCTACCATTCTCTCAATTCATCAGTTATTTCTGCGTTTCATTTAATGGTTCTCAAACTTTAGTAATTCATTTATTTCTATTGGTTAATAAATAATGTAATATGTTTATCAGGCATAATAGACTACGAACGGAACTTCATTCCAACCGAATGTTCCCCGACACTTACCTTTTTAGTTTTACTTCCTAGACAAAAGTGTCGATTTTGGGTTGAGTTTGATGGACTCTGAATCTCAAAGCAGGAAAAAATGGACCTAAATCGTTTGCTTACTTATAACCCCACATTAGTACATTACACCCGTACGAAGTCTCAAGCAGGAAATATGGACCTAAATCGTTTACTTACTTATAACCCCACATTAGTACATTACACCCGTGTGAAGTCTCAAGCAGGAAAACATGGGCCTAAATCGTTTACTTACTTATAACGCCACATTAGTACATCACACCCGTGCGAAGTCTTAAGCAGGAAAAAATGGACCTAAATCGTTTACTTACTTATAACCCCACATTAGTACATTACACCCGTGTGAAGTTTCAAGCAGGAAAACATGGGCCTAAATCGTTTACTTACTTATAACGCCACATTAGTACATCACACCCGTGCGAAGTCTTAAGCAGGAAAAAATAGACCTAAATCGTTTACTTACTTATAACCCCATATTAGTACATTACACCCGTGCGAAGTCAGGCGGATTGCTAGTGATTAAATGAATAAAAACAAACTATAGCAGTTCCAGACATCATTTTAATTAGAGGTGCATTGTTTTCATCAGTCTTCGACAAAAAGTTAAGTAAAAACGCAATCATGGTAGCTGAAATGTTTTAAAGTAATATTGGATTTACCACAAACTCGGTATCGGGTTCAATTAAAATGTAATTAATACAAAGACTTGTTAAGAAAACGTTGAACTTTTGTTAAAACGAGTCCATTAGTAAAACCTTTCGAATTGTAATAACAAATTTAAATGAACCGAGATTCTTTACTAGTGTAATTTTTTATAATCCTATTTAAAAACAAAAAATGAAATTAGTGAAGTTTCTACAATATTGGTCTGGTTAGACATACTTTCTCAAATTACAACCTCAAAAAGCACCTATGATCTTGAAAAAACTACTACTATTGGGGTTCGATGGATACGATGACTCGGTTTGCAGGCGTCTTCTTCGCGAATCAAGCAACCATTACTGATCTTTACATTGTATTATTTTATAATTTTGATAAGTATACATATTGGGTTATGACTGACATACTAAACAAACACAAATTATATTCGGTTACTCTGATGATGACTCGTTTGTTTTATATCTGCCTGTTCTCAAAAGCCAGTACATAAATAGTAGCGGTGATCAAGTCGTCACATACTGATTCGAGTAACGCATAGAGAATAAATACATCTTTTTGTCTAATACCAGCAATAACTTGTTCGGATTTTTTTAGTATTTTTTGTTTTTAATTCCTCAAATATTATTTATAATCTATAATATTGTTACATCCTGCACCGAAAACTCGTTGTTACAAATAAACAATGGATGAGTCATCGAAGCGTGGGAAAAAGGAGCACACGCATAGTCGCCAAATTTTGTACATTTATGTAACCCACATAATACACATAATAAGAACTCTAACAAATAATAAAACCGACTCCAAAAAGATCTACTCTGAAAACTGTTATCTCATTCACTATATATTTCCTATACGATTTTTAGGAGTTACCTGGCTTATTTTTTTAAATCCTAAGGGAATTAAAATGCGGTCCGCTTGAAAATGACAAAGTTCTAAGATGTTACGCATTTAAAAAGTACAACAGAATTAAGAATTCCCTTGTTTTTGAAAATGGATTAAAAAGTATGTAATAAACACACGTTACATTTGATACGATTAAAATAATAATAAAATATTCAAGCAAATCATCGTAATACAATTTTATCGTACAATATTTTTCATCAAGTGAAGAGCCCTCCGGTGAATGGAAGTGATTCCGCTTAATTTCAGCCGAAATCCCATCAAGTGTTTTAGGTGCACTCATCTTTAAGGGAGGTACGAGTGGATATTTCTCGCTTGATTGTGAATATTGAAAAGTATAATTTAAATAATGCGTTAGGATCTCAATTTAAAGGCAATAAATATTACGTACAAAAAGTCCTGCAGTAAATATTTAGATAGTTAAACGACGTGGGAGCTCGCGAGTTTTTTTTTAAATTAAGCACAATGTATTCTGAAGACGGTTTACTAAGGAATTGTTTTTTAAATGGTGCATTGGTCTTATCTATATCCTCTCAGCCTGTAAACACCAGGTGGCTTAATAGTCGATAACAAAAATAAGACGCATATCTATATAGACTAAATATTAAGTGATTATCACAGATTGGTAATTAAAAACCTAATAAGTGAATAAGCTATGTCAGCGTATTTAAATTAGCACGACTTCATAAGGGAGGGTGTGTGTGTGTACAAAATAAACCACGCGCTTGTTAGTAAAGCTTTATTGAGAACAAGGAAATACTTTAACTATAATTTTCCAGTACACACGATCGGTGCATAGCTGTTGGTACATATTTGTCGTTATAGACTGTAACATCACAAAGCGAAAGGTTTGTAGATGGTAGAGCTACGCTGAAGCTATTACTGGTTTCAGCATGAATGGGTCCCCTCGCCCGGGGTAGTACCACCCTCTCACAGAAAACCGACGTGAAGTAACAGTGCTTGGACTGTTGCGTTTCGTTCGGTCAGTGAGAGTGCCGGAGGTCCACATATTTAAAAGGCCGGCAACGCACTTGCGACTCCCCTAGGTGTTGCTAGTGTCTATGGACGGCGGTGATCACTTACCATCAGGTGACCCACCTGTTCGTTTGCCCCTATAATATAAAAAAAGCATTATACATGATTGTAAGTAAATTGCAAACGAGAAATGATTGACCAACATTGAATATTATGTCAGCCTCTAACCTTCTCGATAGCTGGAATAAAAACGAAATATTAGACTGGGCGTCACTTTGCTCTTCCGCCTGGAATTGATTGGCCGTTGTCACGTCTCACTGCAACAGAAAAACGTTTGATTATGCATGCGTTACGTGAACCTGAGAAATTACATTTGAAACTAGTAATAAAAATTACGAAATATTAATAACAGAAACAACAAAGAGTAATTAATTAAGCAAACGAGTCTTTAATTGACCGTTGAACCTGTCGTTGATTGATATTGTCGGTAGGTATGGTTGGTTGGTAGCTATAAAATTAATTAATACATATTGCAGCTTAATGTGTAACGACTACAATCTATTACAGGTCTTTCGCTCCGTCACGAAGCAGCTCCAGATCAGCGTTGTGACTCTTCTGTTGCGAGCGGGCATACACATCGCATATATAAAATATTTTTGGTTACTGAGACGTGACAGCGACAAATCAATTCCAGGCAGAAGTGCAAAATAACGTCCTCTCTAATACTTAATGATGAATTGTCGCAAAAAAAAGATCAAATTTGGATCATTTTCAAGAAAATTATGTTCAAAAACCTAGTAAACAGTATTTTTATTTTAAATTCGATATCTTTTGAACAAGTAATAAAAAAAACTTAACATTCACCAAAAAGCTTTTAAGGGGTACTAAAACATATCATTAAATTAAGAAAATAAAATAATTCTAACCCTACAATTTGGCGTGAAACACCACCTATATATTTAACAGATCTTGTAGTGTATTAATTTTTCCGTTAACCTAAGACGTTTGTGAATTCGGTCCCTTTCATGAAATTGACTTTCATATTATGTACTGGATCGGTGTTGTATGTAGGACTAACTGATACGCGCGACTTCGTCTGCGTTTCCCTGCGCATGCGCACCATACCGTTTACCCCTTCTACTCCATAACAAGAAAATACACTTAAAACATACGTAAACGAGTAGTGGTTATAAGATTCGTAATTTCTTAAAATTGTGATAGCTTTGTATAAAATTAAAAAATCACGATTTTTTTTTTAGAAAAGGACTAAGGTATATAGGAAGTAAAACTAGTAGTACTAACTAGTTTTTGCGTGATGTGCGCACAACAACAGACCTCTATTATTATTTTTTATTTATTTGTTATTTTGAAATCAAAAATCGTGCCTAAAAAGTCCAGACTGACCGCAACGATTGTAGTCAGTTCAAGGGTGGCTGAAAAAGTTTTTCCATTAAATGATTTCAAAGGAACTCTGTAGCAAGTCTGCGCGCAACATTTTTCATTTCACCGCTGAACGATTATAGCCGGGTTTCATGCCTCTTTGACTTCGACATCGGATTCAAATAATGTCAGTTTGGTAGGCTATAGCTTCGTTAAATAACAGAGGTTTTAGATTAATTTAGCAAATTTATTTTTACGTGATCACTGACGCCATATTGCCAGAGTGGCTCTTGGATATGAGTCGTAGAGTTGTACTAAGAAAAAGTTTCAAAAAAATATCTTCCCTGAGGAGATCAAATAGCGTCTCAAGAATATTACATATTCGTGAGATGTTATTGAAATTTATTCCATCAGACATTAGGCACTGATGCGTGGTGTAGGTGCTGGTTCTAGCTAGTAGGTTAGAAGAGATGCGGACTTACCGGTCTGGATGTTGCGTCTTTTATCTTTCAAGTGCAACTTCACTCGCGGCTATTGTGATCTTTTCTATACACAATATATATTATACTGACTCGGATTTGGCTTTTTTAAGATGCGTTGAAGGATATGTGTGCGTCCGCGTTAATGACGGAGGCAAAGTGAAAATGGAAGTAGGAAGGGGAAAGAGGTGGGGGGAAGAAATGACTTGGTTCGTTCAAAAATTAAAGCATGTAACACGCTCCAACAGGCACCATAAATATAAATTTTCTCAGTAACTCGCTATGATACATAAACATTTATTCTGATCTGCTGCCGAATTAATAACGATACTCGTTTCTAACAATGGGGTAAATCTTTCCCGTGACAAGCTATGGAAGTTCGTATCAATATCCGTCAGTTCATAATCATTCAAAAAACTCAGTACAGAAAATTTTGTCTTCTTTCCATCAGCATTATTAGCAGTTTGTAAGAGATCCAATGCAGGGCCATAGGCCTCTTCCCGAAAGAAAATATGGGCCTAATCACCACTCCAGCCTACGATATAATAGCTATTTCAAACTTCGAGTATTTGACAGTTTTATATTGTTCCTCACGCGGTGGTACTATATAAACATTTCTCAGGTTCAGGTATCCTCACGATGGTTTTCCTTCATCGTCAGCCGATAGTGTTGCCAATTTAAATTAGTAAATGTACGTGAATTACGAAAAATTCGTTTGTACATAGCGGGGTTCGAAACCATGGAATTCAGATTGATATTTCACCGGTAATACCAATCGGTCACCACGACTTTCGTGACACTCTGAGGTCTGCACTACACACGGACGCTGTGCAACCATAGCTTACAGGGCGTTAGGGCATGCATAGCAATTGTGTCAAGTGGAACATTCACTACAATGTGCCCCATTCCAGGATCACCCAGTGTATATCTAGGTCCCAAGAAGCTTATAAACGGGCATAAAACTGTAAATCCACCTCTGTTTTCGGCGTAGTTTTAGAACCGCACTGTTCTCACCATCAGCCTAATTTACTGTGTCAAGAAAAAAAAAGTTTATTCAACGACAGGCAGAAACTCTTCCCGCCACCATTACTTGCAAAATCTCATATATGTTATTCCTCAACACATATCCAAGGTATACAAATTTGCGCGGTCTCGTGGTCCGTAAAAGCTCGCGTTTGCAAACAATATATATTTATTTCCAAACGTTATAAATTTATAGCACTTAAATACAAGTACGGACGCAGATCGCCGTTTCATACAAAGTTATTCGCGCTTAACCTACGCCCACTATGCGGTTCGATAAACGAAATAGGTCCCAGAATGCCGATCGCCTTTCCATATTATAATATACCAGTTTGAGCATTGCAGATTCGTAAAATAGACGACACCGGTATTTGTAAAACTTGTTTCGATATCTTATATTTTGTCACGTGTATTTTCGTGAAAATTCAAGGTTCGTCCAAGATTACAGTCTGAATTGATATGGTTTCTATAAAAATGTATTATATATAAAACTTATCAATTATATTATTATGGACATATCTACCAACTGTATTACTCTATCTATACATCTATACTTATGATACTAGTATAAAGATAAAACGTTTGATTTATTGCTTAAATAATAATAATAAAATATATAATAAAATACTTTGCCGATAATAAAAAATGCTTTCAACTATAGATAGCTAACTATAGATAGACATTATTAGCGAGTAGCATGAGCTGTATATTTATAATCTACAACAACGCGAACAAAAACCCATTATCAACATAGAAAGACTATCTTTTTACTTGTCCCTGTGGTAAATAGTTTGAAGTATACTTATAGAAAAAAAACTGAACAATTAAAACTACTACCGAATAGATTTTATGCGAATCGTTTTATTTTAAAGATAATCGTACCTTAAAAGGATGTAGTCAGGTACCGTCTTAGTGGGATTAGCACTATCAATCTATCAAGATGTTTTTTTTTTTATATTATAGGGAGCAAACGAACAGGTGGGTCATCTGATGGTAAGTGATCACCGCCATCCATAGACACTAGCAACACCAGGGGAGTCGCAAGTGCGTTGTCGGCCTTTTAAATAAGTGGGCCTCCGGCGCTCTCACTGGCCCAACGAAACACAACAGTGCAAGCACTGTTACTTCACGTCGGTTTTCTGTGAGAGGGTGGTACTACCCCGGGCGAGCCGAATGTATCGTTTACCGGATCCGGCTAACAAGACTACCAGTTTAAGGAAGAATATAAGGTACTTTTGAAGTCTGTCGATGGAGTTCAAACACACGAATCGTTCCAACGCCATCCCCATAAGTTATACCATATATTATTTAAATAAAATATACACTAAGGTCTATCAAAGTAAAAACTAAGTTTGCTTGTGTGCTTCACGCCTTAAATATTCAGCCGATCATCATGTGTTCCTGAACCTGATGACATGCCAGGGCAGGGTATAGAGAAGAACATAGGGTACTTTTCATTTATTCATAAAAAAGTCTGTCAACGAGACACCAATGACGACACAAAATTATTTTATACAATTTACAAATGAATTATAATTGAAAAAAAGAACTCATATTTAGCTTTATAATAATATACTTTTTTAAAAACAATGCCAATGAACCTCCTGAATCAGATTTTCAGGAAGAAACCCTCATGGCTACGACAGACCTGAAACCGAAGGCCTGTGGAGGTGCAATTCATGGATACACCATACGCAAGCGCGTCAATTGAATCTTTACCACATGCTATCGAAGAGCCAAATATCCACGAATAGGAAGTTGAAGTGGTACTACAAAATTATCCCAAGGAAGGGTTGATGTGAGGCAGGTGGCTGTTCGTAAAAATTAAGCCAAATATTACATCACAACATTACAAACATGTTGTAGCAGCCCTACTTAAATGGGATAAGGATAAGAAGATGTTGATGCCTTTTATTCTCAAGAAAAGTAATATTCCCGAGGGATAAATTAAATTGTCATTAACGAGAGTGTAGAAAATACTCGTGCTACTGTAATGTACTGTAGTATTGGTATATTTAATAAAAATAATTTTAGAAATCAGTATTTTAATTGTTTAGTTTTTTCGAGTTATAAGCATACGAACCGAGTTTTCGGACGGGAGCTTAGTCTGTCATGTAGTCACTTTTATATTTTAGTCAGAACCTTGTCTTATTTGACTCTATATTTTGTGATATTGGTGGTATTTTACGCGATATAGTTCGGTTACTATGCACAACTTTAGTAGGTGGATAGAGCTACGCTGAAACTATTACTGGTTGCAGATGAATAGGGTCAGGCTCGCCCGGGGTAGTACTACCCTCTCACAGAAAGCCGACGCGAAGTAACAGTGCTTGCACTGTTGCGTTTCGTTCGGTCAGTGAGAGCGACGAAGGCCCACATATATTAAAAGGCCGGCAACGCACTTGCGACTCTCCTGGTGTTGCTGGTGTCTATGGACGGCGGTGATCACTTACCATCAGGTGACCCACCTGTTCGTTTGCCCCCTATAATATAAAAAAAAAACAACTAAAGTATATGGAGAATAAATTCTGATATGCCATAAAAACTCCTCGGAAAGTTCTAACAAGACACTTCTAATATTATTACGTATTCGACAAAGGCCGTAATAATCTAGAAGAATGGTTGTTCAAAAAGAGCCGACAGAGAAACAAAAAGAGAGACGTTGCTCTTTGTGATATATAAGGATTAGGAGGTTATAAATGCCCATCAAAATCCTTTATTATTCAGTACATATAAAAATATACAGCTGATTTCGCAATTTTTAGGTGACAATTAAGTTTCGAAATATAAACAATAATACCCCTAATCGATCAGACGAAATAAACCAAAGCACATTAGTAACTTCAATATGATGCCAAGATCAATCATATCATTACCGATAATGAAACGAGAGAAGACAGGGTAAAGCTTTTAAAAGCTTTTTTTATTCAGTAAGAATAAAATGTTTGCAAACATTTTTTTTTTTTTGATAAAAAAATCTTTACCGCATACCATGAATTGACATTTGTTGTTTTCTGGAATCTCCAGATAGTCTGAATTAGTGCCGGGTTGTCTTATATATATTTGATTGCGATTTCGTTAATGGTAATTAATTTCTATTACCCTTTTTCAGATTATACGTTATCCTTATTAAATTTTGTCATTGCTGCTTAGCCCCTATGAAAAAAAGAGTAATGATACCTAGTCTAGTCGATACTCTGAAAAGTTCTGTATCTTCCAGTAATAATGTCATGTTATATATGTATTTTAGATACGTATGGATATAGCATATTTTGACATAAGATGTATTAAATTATAATATGGCGTAATTTTGTCGCATAAAAAAGTAACGTGTGTGTGTGTGCTTATGACCACACGATAGAATTAAAAATATCTATTTTTACTTGAAATATTACACTGATTATATATCCTACAATACATATACATAGTATTTTATTATTTAACTAGCTGTTGCCCGCAGCTCCGTATTCGATTTTTTTTTTTATAATTGTGAATTACTTCTTATAAGTTCAGCTATCTGTTACTGGAAGTTCCGTGAAAAATAGGTCCAATCGTTTTGGAGATAGTACTACAGACGAAGCCATTGATAACAGCTAGTCTAAAATAAAGTAGCCTATGTCACCCGCTGTAATTTTAACTATCCGTCAGTGAAATTTCTGCCAAAATCATTCCAGCCGTTTCGGAGATTACCCGGAACATACAGACAGACAGACAAAAATTTTAAAAATTGTATTTTTGTTATCAGTGTCCTGTATACGTTGATGTCCAACCAGTAAAAAATCGTTATGTTCATATTACAAACAGACACTCCAATTTTATTTATATGTATAGATGTGTAGATGGGTAATAATAGAAACGTATTTACTGGAACGATGCACTTCTGACTAGATAGGAAACATGGATGGTTACGACTGGAGTCGAATACACACGATTCAGTGCCTAACCGACACTGAGCGTGATAGATCACTTTCGTTCACTGTTAAATGCGCCTAAAGAAGCTTTCACTTCAAAATATATTACATGCCATATTTATTTGTCATTCTTTACTTAGTAGCATTAAGTATTTGGATGAATACATACGTCGTAAAGTGAACACCCCAGTGTATTTGAAATCAAAATAAATTCTAACACAGAAAACCTAAAAACTCGTCGACCAAAACTGAAAGTCGGATTTAATGTAACATCCAAACTGCTCGTCGTACGCTAATGGAATTATACAAAGCAATTTAAAAGCTGTCTCAGTTCCGTGCAATTAATTTTAAATTAATCCCGATTGAGCACCGTCACAGTTCTTTTTAATTTGATTTCATTATATCAAAGAGATACAATGGACACAATTTAAGCTAATGTTACTAATTATATAACACAATATGGACCGTATTAAGGAAGGAAACTTTAGATGAACTTCGGTTATATCAATTGAACGTTGGTTAAAATTTCCGTCCCCGGTTCTCGGAAAAGTTTTAAAAGTGTTTGACAGAATAATATGGCACTTTTTTTAATGGTAGAAATAGCTTTTACCCGTTATTTGATTTCCGTTAATTTTTATATGAAACTAGTCGCACGCCATCTGTTGTACAATACTCGTACTGGTTGATGTTTCGGATATCTTCATAAGCATGCGTACAACAAGATTGAAGCATCATCCCAACCAGACGCATGAAAAGGCAACATATAAGAGACAAACAAAAAACATGTCATCCTTTTTTTTTTGTTTTGTTAATAAAGTAGTAGTAGGATTTTTTCAAGTAGGAATGTTTCGTATCGCTGTTACCAAATATGTTATTAGTCCACCTAGCCTTGACAGTTTCACCAATTAACCCATCGGTGTTTTCGGCAATATTATATGTGTACAAAAAAAGACAACACTAAGCCTTAATAACAACTTTTACAGCGACTAGAATCAAATCAACTACATTTGTGGACAATATAAATGTCAACATTACCTCTACACCATTAAACATGGCAACATAAATATGGGTTCAACTGAAACAATAAACTCTGATAAAATGACAAACGATAGGTACATATAAATTTCTCTGACCAGAAGCAAAATAAAAGGTCATCCATTACATTACAGAGCGCGGCCATTATAGCGATAATAATTTTGGAAAAGTATGATTCAACCGTTGTTTCTACAATAATAATGCATATAATTCACGTCAACTATGAAACCGATTAATATTATCTGATAGAATCACGCTATAATAAAACACGAATGGAAATTAAACAGAAAAATAATGCTTATCAACTCTTTCTTACATTGTATCCAATCTAATTATTAGATGGATCTAATCGGTTCTATTGTTCAGCCGGTAATGACTCTGCTTCGAATATAAAAGTTCAGATTCCAGCAATATTCAAAATTTTAGGCGATATCAAAACAGATGGGAATTTTATACAAATGATCGTTGATAATGGTAATGTTCTAAAAGTTCAAATTAAAAAACTCCTCGCTGAGAAGTTGGACAATAAGTACATTTGAAGACAGACCCCCTATTCTTACACTTGGAATGTTGCTATCTACGTACTCGTCTTCTTAATTAATTGTAGGGTATATAAAGGAATGTCGGAAAAGTATGACATAAATACATTTTTATACGAAGATTGGACGTCCTGTAATTTGCCAATCAAGAAATACAAAAGAAACTTCGATGGAAGTCCAACGCGCATACGCGTCTGGAGATGAGTGCACTGTAACTCAAGAGATATTTTATTATATACCAAAGATGTGTCTCATTCGTCTCCTATTATTCGCAGCCCTAGCTAGCTTTTATTGTTTTACGAAACTATATATACATATATTGTTGTAAATAGACTTCGATTTATGGTGTAACAGAAATTAGAATAAAGGGAACATGCTTCGAGTAAAGGCCGAAGTTGAAAGACAATCTGCTTGAGAAAGGCATTGTGACCAGCCGAGTTCGGTCGATCCGAATTTAATGATAATGCCCTAGAAATTGGAACTTTAATTTATAAAGAATTGATTGATAAAACAACAAAGCTGAATGTAGAACCTCTGTTTTTCATGTCATCTCTACAATTCAAACGAAGCGACACGCGTAAAATATTACGCTTTTTCCGCGAAATTACATTAAAACTACCGATTAAAATTCCATTATAGTGGACAATCAGATACGCATGTGAATGAATCGTTACAGCGAATAAGCACATACATCACAAATACAACAGAAACTCGATATCAAACCCTCCACAATACTGATTGTAGTGGAAGTAATACATTTCTTTTGGTATATCGTTGCACCATACAAAAGCAGATAGCTTCCATTTCTAAGGTTCCCAACGACGCCATCCATTACTGGGAAATACAATATTTCACGGAAGCTGATGTTAACGCTCTGCAAAACAGAAAAGATGGATGTACAGTGCTTTATTTTCGTGGAAACTTTTATGAGAAAACAAGGATTTAGTTCTACAATTTTTTTTCCACAACTTTTAAAAATCTTACGGGAATCATAAAGACCAAAATAATTTTAATTTCCTTTATTTGCCATTTCAATTTTTTTACATTGTTATCTATGATTTATTAATGTTTTATATTAATGGATATAGATCGCTCTCAACGTTCGCCATTATATCCAGTCTCCTTTTGTCCGTGTCCAGTCACTTACAGCAAATTTTCATAACTCATAGCTTCCCTTACATAGAGAACGCCTTATACCACGCTTGCCAAAACGTGGATTCTATCTAAGAACTCTTAAGCTCCAACGATTATTCATTATTTGATTGAGGTAACTGATTTACCTTCACTATAGCTTGCTCACTTGTCAAAGTCAGTCGCGACCTAAGGACAAAGTTATGTTAGGAGTTTCTCTAAGGAATTTAATTAGTAGCATATGTCAGCGGAAAAATACAAGTTTTGTTACATCAATACTAGGTTTTGCTGGCGGCTTCGCTCGGGTTTACGTAGACTCGATTTATTCTTCGGGAGCAGTATTTTTTTCTGAACGAAAAGTACCCCGCGTCCATTTCTGTACTCCTGATAACGTATATGTAATATTTATAATGGTATGTATTAAGGCGTGAAAGCAGTAGTTCGGTGAAACTGTAGAGCTCTTGCTAGGTCAACAGTGTTGACAGTATGAAAAAAAAAAAGGCGTGAAAGCGTAACAAGCACACAAATGAAGAAACAAAAGAACGAACGAATAAAAAAAGTCACTTTCGTTTTTATAATATTACTAAGGAAGGATTTAAATTCAAAATTATTTTTATTAATTTACTACACAAGCGTAGTTTACTTAAGTCGGCTTTAAATTTACTTTTGGGATATTATAGACTTTGAGTTAAATTAATTGTGGACCAAAACGAAATTATTTTCTCAAAGATAACCGCTACTATAGATAAAGATTATAGGGTAAAATAGTCAACTACGTTCTCGTCAACATTCAGTTCTAAATTATAGAGGAACAGAAACAATCAAATTACCCACCTTTTTTTTAATTTATTTTTTTTATATCATAGGGGGCAAACGAACAGGAGGGTCACCTGATGGTAAGTGATCACCGCCGCCCATAGACATTAGCAACACCAGGGGAGTCGCAAGTGCGTTGCCGGCCTTTTAAATATGTGGGCCTCCGGCGCTCTCAAAAGCTATTTCAGATTGTATGACGTCATTTTATTACGTATCAAATGCAGCTATAGTGAAGGCTTATAAGAATCTAATAAAGTTGGCACAAAAACGATTTTTATTATCGAGTCTCGTGTGTAAATATGTGGTCCAGATTAAGCAATGTCTGCACGATTCAAATGTTTTTAAATTTGTAAAAGTCTTTACAAAATTGTTTTATTCTTCTCGTCCCAGTATTATTTTCTAGGTTGTAATGAAATGACATTTAATATTGGTCAGAGTTACCCTTTACAGTATACAATTTCAAGGAATATGTTAGAAGATATCGGCGGTCAGTCAGAGCGCCGGAGGCCCACTTATTTAAAAGGCCGGCAACGCACTTTGCGACTCCTCTGGTGTTGCTAGTGTCTATGAACGGCGGTGATCAATTACCATCAGGTGACCCACCTGTTCGGTTGCCCCCTATAACATAAAAAAAAAGATATAATACAAGGCACAAACAATAAACAACACTTATTTGTATGTCAAGACATAAGAAAGTTTTAACAAAAAAAAAAAGAAACGACTTCGAAAGATTTGCTCCAAAAAAGAAACTGCACCAAAACATCTATAACCATAATTTAGTAACTACCAAGTCTTGGATTATCATGAACGCCACTAAAGTATCCCATCTAATTTTGAGAAATTATTTGATGAATCTTCCAAACTCAAGATCCGATGTCAATCAAATTAAAATGTTAACCCCAATACTTCGAAGTATTCTCATTAAAAAAAAAAAAAATTTCCAATTCATTTACAAAGTACGAAGCTCTGAGATAACGAACATTAATGCAAAAAATACAACGGAACTATGAACATTGTACTTTTTATAATCTTTTAAAATGTCTTTATCAATTTTATAAGTTATGAATATAGAAGCGTCAAAAAATACATCAGATTCAGTGTGTATGTATGTGTATGTATGTGCGCGAGCGCGCGTGAGATCGTGTGTGTTTGTGTGTGTGTGTGTGTGAGTGCGCCCGTGGTCGTGTGCGTGCGTGTGCGTACGCGCGTGGGAGTGTACGTGCGCGCGCGCGTGTGTGTTAGTGTGTGAATCTAAATAACTAGAACTCTTATAATGAACGCCACATTAGTAAAAAGCACCGGTTTAATTTCGCAACATTACATACAAAGTTTATAATTTACAATCATTTTCAATAACTATTAACTTTTTATAAAGCGATTATATTCGATTGTACAAACAATGTACAACCACCACCACAAACGATTCACTCGAGTTCGAAACTTACTACATTATGTTTTCCCGACTTTTAGTTTATTCGCGAACATCTGTTAAAACTTGCTTCAAGCTTTGGTTAAATATTAATTTAACGAACGAACGCGGTCCTTTGTTTATGTAAAATCGTTTAGGATGAACTTGCCCTTTTAATCTTTTGGCAACCATACGGCCTCTTTCGCGTATAGAATGGATTACGTAGCTTTTAAATGTCATTTTTTGGCGGGCGCGTACCTGTTAATGTTGTAATCGGATACAATTCACCATCATTATTTTAGGTATAAAACAGCTATAAGACATTTTTTTTTATTAACAGTTTCCGTCGCATTGGGAATATTATAGAACGTTCGCTGTAAAAATATAGCTAAAAAACGCCAAAGCTTTCAGGGAAAATGCGCACTCGAAACTTATCGCGGTGCGGCAAAAAAAATCCATTAATGTAACATTGGGTTTTGAATTCTATTCCAAACACTTAACGATGAAAATCAACGCAGCGGTGAAAACTCTTTAAAAAGTTACATCTTGTTTGCGGCACAGAGTTTGATCACCTTTATGTAGCATCAATTCAATTCATCTAGCGATGATGGCTCAGTTGGTAGTGTGTTCGGACGCAGCGTCGAAGGACGTAGGTTCGAATCCTAGCAACTGAGTCGGGGCTTTCGGTGAAGGAAAACATCGTGATGAAACCATAGCATGGTGGTAGGGCTTTTTCTAAGTCCGCCTGGTTAGCTACCACCCTCAAGTTGAAAATCTGTCGCCAAGCACCTGTGGGTGTGTTCCGCAAGCCGCACTAGAGAGCCAGTCTCCCTCTAGGTTTAGCGTGACTACCATCTTAGACCGCATCATCATTTCACATCAGATGAGATTGTGGTCAAACGCTAACCTATAAAGTATAAAAAAAAACTTCATATTACAATGATTATATACGGGCGAAAATTTCAAACTTCGAATGTCGCAGTATTTTCGCCACGCAGCGAACAGTTCGTATTGCACGCTCTCCCCTAATCAGTACTAGATTAGTAAAAATAATTATTACTAATTGTCTGCGCCGATATACCATCGACGATGTATTAGTTGACCAATCCGCGCCCTGGAATCCTACGTGGCGCGAGTTAGCCAGTGAGGGCGCGGATTGGTCGGACGTGATTGGTCAAGGGCGTAAAGCAGCGCGGCGCGGACGACGACGGCATTAATTAATTTATACAACAAACACTGAGAAGACGCTACTAATTAAATAAAAATGTTTTGTATGATAAATCCTTCTTCTTCTTCTTGTTTTGGCACCGCAGAAGTATTTGCCTGTATCAATGTTTTGTTTCAAGAGGGACTATAGCAGAATGTTTACAAATAATATAAGTTTATTAAAACGTAGGAAGTTCCAAGTAAGTGTCTTGTGATAATTATAATGTTCTAACAAGATGGTGGTTTCCTTGTTAGAACTTTCCATGGAGTTTCGATGGCATCTCATAACGCATGGTCCGTGGTATTATTTCCCATCCACTTCACTTGAGCATAATAACCGAACTATATTACGTAAAACACCACCAATATTACAAAATATAGAGTCTAATAACACAAGATTATGAATAAAATATAAAAGCCACTACACCACAGACCAAGATCCCGCCAAAAACTCAAGATAAATCCTAATAAAACCTAATAAACTTATCTTATAACGTACACTAATTTACTGTCAGTAGTCTCTACCGTCACAAGAATTAAATGTTCCCAATGTTATCATAAGCTTTTCCGTAGCGTGAAATTACGGAAGTGTCCTGACCAGTGTATTTCCTTCTACTTAAGACACGAGGTACTTGAAGCGTAAAGGGAAGAGACATTCACGCCGGCCGGCATGACAGTGACGAGTGACGTAGGATTGTTTATCCCACTTTATTTAGTGTATTGTAAAAAATACGATATTCATGTTCGCAGGAAAGAGTAATTGTAACAGTTCGGGCCGTATTTGTTATTCGATAGAAAAAAGGTTCGAATTTGATAACTTCTAAATGCTGTGTTAAAAGTCATTTTTGTTAAATTACGATATAGAATATTTTTACAGCATACATTAAATTGACCACTTCTTCATAAAAATATATTCGGCTATTTTAGACTTTAAGCTTTAACATATCCCCAAGAGCAATAAGTATATAAACAGACAAATATATTAAATATTCTAAAGCAAAGTCTACATTACTTAACAGGTAATTAATCTTAAAACGAATTTGTTTTTAACACGAATATTCCCTGAAAACGTTAACTAAATTAAGAATAGATTATACGAATAGATAACTCTTTGAAGGAAGTTTAACTTCATTACTTCTCTTAACTTCGAAGGACTTAGGTTCGAATCCTAGCAACTGAGTCGTAGCTTTCGCTGAAGAAAACCATCGTGATGAAACCATAGCATGGTGGTAGGGCTTTTTCTAAGTCCACCTGGCTAGCTACCACCCTCAAGTTGAAAATCTGTCGCCAAGCACCTGTTGGTGTGTTCCGGCAGCTGCGCTTGAGAGCCAATCTCCCTCTAGGTTTAGTGTGAATACCATCTTAGACCGCATCATCATTTAACATCAGATGAGATTGCGGTCAAGCGCTAACCTACAAAGTATTAAAAAAAACACGCCTATGTTATAATTTTTGTACTACCTATTCATAAATTGAAAAGAGAAATTGTATTTTCCACTCACCATTTTATTTAAGTACTGTACGCTCTGCCGGTTATAAGAAAGGAACCAAAAATTTGAAAGTAGAAGATAATCGAACGCTACGAAGAGACGAGTAGTTCTGCATTTGCAGTAATATCGAATTATTAAAGATAAATTATTATAAATATTATAATACAAAGTCGACATTCCCGTCTGTCTGTGTGTTCCTATAGTTATTCTAAACCCGTGGTCGGTAAACGCGTCACGCAAAAGAGCCAAATATAAACAATACAAAAATGATATTTCTTAACAAAAGCCTTTTTAAACTTACGCCATGCATTCCTCGGACAATACCAAATATAAACAGCACACCTGACAGCTTGGTGAGCTACCTATCAGCCTGTAATTGAAAATATGTCGCCAAGCAACTGTATAGGTGTGTTCTGATAGCTGCACTTGGGAGCCAGACCTTACCTTAGTTTAGGATGTTATCATGTTAGACCACATAATCTTTTAACATCAGCTGAGATTGTGCGAACGGTAAAGCTTATAATTATTAGGTGCGATACGAAATGACGAAATGTGATAAACATAGATGCACTTTATATCAAAAATATATATATAGGTATATATGAACCAACCAACTGAACCAACCAACCAATCAAAACCATCAAATACATAATGCAAATATATTTTTCCGCAAGAGTAATTGAGAAAGGCATCGATGAAAGGTCAGCGTTGTGAAATATTATTTAACGCGTATTTGAGTAATTAAATTCTCAACAAAGGTGCAAAGGATGCGGAGATACTCAGGCCTTTCGGAATATTTCATCAGTACTAAACTGTGAAATGCCAGTAATAACATTTAAAATATCTGTAAAATTTCTTCGAATTATTTTATTCAGTTAAATTAAGTACACTACTTTTAAAACGATTCTACGGAAATTAATGTATACATAATTCTATATTAAAATATTTTTTTACGAACATATAAATATACTTGTTATAAATAAAGGCTTGGTTTTTGAAGTTATACTTCTTTTGGCGCGTTAGGGAAAAATGATGAGTGTAAATTTTTACGATGCGCGCGCACAACGACACGAAAAGCCTACACCCTGAAGTTAGCTATAGTCAACATTTTAGTTTTTTCACAACAGATGTCGCTAATTTAAATCAAAAAAGTTACCAACAAATTAAAAATTAGGACATCTACGCATGTTTGCGTGAGAACTGACAACTGTATTCACGATATTTATTTATATCTATTGTTAGTGTCGTTTTTTCATAACAGATGTCGCTAAATTTATTCAAAAAGAGTTACCAACAAAGTAAAAGTAAGGACATCTACGTATGTTTGCGTGAGAACTGACAACTGTATCCACGATATTTATTTATTTATATTGTTAGTGTCATTTTTTCTACAAACGTAGAGAAAAGCGAAGTAAGATAAAATTTTTGAAAAGATTTTTATCTTGTTACGCCAAAGAAGTATAACTTCTAACGCGTGTACATAAGTACACCATACTTTTTTTTTAAATTAAAATAGCCACTCTGATGTAAACTCGAAACTGTAAATGAACATTGGACATATAATTGCTGGGGGCGTAGATTGATTTCCTTTCTGAAGTAATCATTCTTTTGCTGCGTTATAAGTGATCGTTGAAAATGAACGATAAAGCTAGTTAAAAAAAGTTTTGGTTTTTAAATATTACATAGACAATTTCTATTGAATATAAATATTACTTTATATAATTTGTCATTCAAATTTGTATACCCGTTTGTTTTGTTTGCCGTTGAAACTCAAGGGGAAGGTGTATAAAACTATAATAAGACCAGCCGTGTTATACGGATCCGAGTGCGCTGGGCTACGAAAGAGACGGATGAGAAAAGATTACATGTGGCAGAAATGCGAATGTTAAGATGGATGGGTGGTGTAACAAGGATGGATAAGATTAAGAATGAGTATATCAGAGGAAGTTTGAAAATAGCACCAGTGACAGAGAAGTTGAGGAGTAGTAGGTTAGCATGGTACGGGCATATTATGAGAAGAGATGAAAGTCATGTAACAAGAAAAATTTTGAGTTTGAAAGTGGACGGATATAGGAGTAGAGGAAGAACGAAAAAGGTATGGATGGATTGTGTGAAAAACGATATGTGTATAAAAAGTGTGAATACTGAGATGACATCTGACAGAGGAGAGTGGAAAAGGAAAACATGTTGTGCCGACCCTACTTAGGTGGGATAAGGGTTAGATGATGATTCAAATTTGTATACCCAGTATTACAATTAAGTTCCTTGAACTTTTAATTTGATCCAAAACAGTTGAAATGTGTAAAAAGATTCTTTTTCTTACACCAAAGAAATATAACTTCTCATGTGCATACATAAATACTTTAGTATAACTCTCTATTTAAATCATGTTCGCGCATACTATGCTTGATTGTAATAGCTCCCAATAAAACCTCTGTAGCTGTCTACAGCCATAGAGTTGAGGCGATCGCGATTGCTTCACATTCCAAAACGACCGAAAATGGAAATGTCTGCAAACTATCGTCTGTTCCAGTGAGTACTATTTTTTATATAAATTGGAACTCTTTAAGGGCATTTTCAAATGACTTGTGGTCTATCATATATTATATTTTTCTGACACAACTGAACTAATGATGAATTTCGTTAATATTCAATATTAAAAGTTGTTATCTACAGTTCTACAAACTCCATTTATGATGACTTACATATACAAACTTCATGAGAATGTTTGTTTTTAAATTGTTCGAATAGGTACCTCATTGTCTAAAACTACCGAGAAGTTTTGAAAAATCCTATTTGCATTTTTTTTTTTTATATTATAGGGGGCAAACGAACAGGTGGGTCACCTGATGGTAAGTGATCACCGCCGTCCATAGACACTAGCAACACCAGGGGAGTCGCAAGTGCGTTGCCGGCCTTTTAAATATGTGGGCCTCCGGCGCTCTCACTGACCGAACGAAACGCAACAGTGCAAGCATTGTTACTTCACGTCGGTTTTCTGTGAGAGGGTGGTACTACCCCGGGCGAGCCGACCCATTCATGCTGAAACCAGTAATAGCTTCAGCGTAGCTGTACCACCTACAAAACCTTACATTGTTTATTTAGTGAAAGGGTAAATACTATCTAACAACGAGCTATATAAAGAATGTAAATATTATGGTTGTTTATAGGTCAAAATATCTTAGAGTATAACACACCAACGGTGGATATCTCAGAGCATCTCGTTGGGTTACCATCAGAATATTATAGTGATTAATCGATTTGCGACAGTCACAAGAGCTGCCGCACGCCTGCCACTGATAATAGTTCTGAAAACGACGACCCGGGAAAGTGGTTCTCCATTTCACACGTCACCCTTATGACGTATATCAGTAAATGATATGGCGAATTATGTGAAAGTGATGATACAATGTTTTTACGTTCGTCATTTATATATATAGCGTGGCTCGCTCTCGTGAACTGCAAAATTATTGTTATCAGACTAGACTGTCCATCCCGGATTCGTATACTAATGATGAAAATGAGTTTTTTATTTTCGAACTGACTACGCTAATGGTATCACAGGCCTTCACAGCTTCACCGCATTACTAAGGTGAGCACTTGAGGTGTTCAGACGATTTTTGGCAATAAGCTCAAGGGCGCCAAAGAGATCGAACATCAGCTCGGGCTGTTGCCTTGGATTTAACATTAAGCTCTCATTGGATCAAAGTAAGCTAATCTAACTATTCATATATATAAGAACTTTATCCCTGAGTCACATAGGATATACGTTGTTACTATTATTTTTGACATTGTAATTAATACATACGAAGCCACGGGTATTTGCTAGTATATATACATTAAAAGTCAATGTCATCAATGTACCATCATATCCCCAAACCGAAGTACTTAGGATGGACATTTGATATTTGAGAAAGATGTTGACTTTATACTGAAGGCGTCTTTTAAGTCGGGATTTATAGAGATTTAATCCGTAAGAAATTGTAAAAGGGTAGCGAAGTTTGTTTGGATAATAATATGTTTTGAATCAAACTTTTTGTGATTGTAACAGAATACGATGTATAAGGTGACATGCATCAGAAAATAAAGGGAACGAAGCCGTGGCCATAATAATGTTTTTAATTATAAATTATTCATAAGTTTGCGATGAAAAGATTTCATATCTTAAACTTCCAAGGAGATTGAACCACTACGTCTAACTGACGACATTTATAATATTACAATAGAAAGAAAACGAAGTTATTTATTTTCATATTTTACTTTGTATATGATAAATATTAAATAGACAAAACTCTCTAAATGAAAAAAGTACAAAACTGATACGAAGTTCTATTTTTCAACACTAAATAAGTTTATTCGTAAGCGAATAAAGAGATAGAGTACAAAGGCGTATAATGCCTAATTTGCTACTATCTAATAAAGGGAATCCTCGCGAAGGACATGTAAAAAAAATGCCAGCCATAAATCAACTCGCGACAGCTACTTGAGTGCCGCGCCGCTAACGTTTGCACGCTCGGATTGATGACCGAACCGCCGCGTCGCGCAACTATGAGACCGAGGAAAAATGGTTAGACATACATCGCCTCCACTCGTACAATATCATGAGTTTTTGCATATAAGTAACTCGGATAATCGCCTATTAACTCATTCATATTAATATCCTTAAGCTCAAGATTCTGTTTATTTTGTTTTTTATTGTTTAAGTGCGTTGGAACTACCGAACATATTTAAAAACATTCTTTTGGCATATTATATTATATACTTATATAATATATACTAATACTTACATATACATTATATATTTATTTAGGAAGGTAATAAGCTGCTTCAAATCACGCTATAACCGTTAGAAGCGGTGCAATTACCATAAAATGTTTAGGTCAGAGAGTACATTAAACGCGGTCGAAGATATCGAGAGCTGATTGGTTATATGATCAGAAGGTAAACATTACTGAGAAGATCCAAACTGTGAATGTATATTAAGCGAGGTACCATACCGCGATATTAACCCACTGATCACGCCGCCGTGGACGAGTGATTAACTCCGCTCCCATATACCCACCGCGGTCACCTTCAATAGGGAATCAAGTGTAGGGTCAATTCGGCCGATGTGCCAGGTGTGGCCGCTTTGGCACCCTTGAGCTTAGGTATCATTCGGCTGAGTGACTTAAACTCTCGCCCAAAATAGTCCGATGAAAATGTGAAAGCCCGTCAAACTAATAGCTGATAATTCATTCGCAAGAGAGAAGAAAAGACGTGCTTAGTCGTGTAGTCGGCTGCTGACAAATTTAGCTTATCTAACTGCGCCAACAGTATATCATTCTTTTTTAAATTAAACACGTTTGAAACCGTGTGGTGTAACACATCTAGTGTAAATTATATTTATTATATACATTTATTTAAATTCGGTTATTATAATAGATAAAATAGCCTATAGCCACTGAGTCGTCGTCGGTTTAACCGCATCGCAATTATGCAAAGTCTAAAATCCATTAACAATAGTCCTTACAATGTCGTCAACTATTAAATTCAAATAAAGGAGCCCGCTATAATGAAGAGATGTACAAAAGACTCCTTTGAACGACACTTTAAAACTTGTCATTTTAAACGATGCTGTTGTAGGGGGACGGATTAAAGGTACATAATTGTTTATTTTATTTTCAGACATTTATAAATGACGAAAAGTTTAAAAAGGTTTATTAAAAAAAAAAACAAAGTGTGTCGTAAAGACAATCGATGGAAGTGATACTTTTGTATTACAGGAAAACATTAATTTAAAAAATACAATACGACAACGGCACGCGGTATTCCCAGGTGGTCACCAATCCAAGTAATGACAGCGCCCGACATAACTTAACTTCGATGCTCGGACGAGAACCGGTGTTTTCAACACTCAACCCAAAACAGTGTTTACTCCCACCACTTTTCGTCATACAAAATAATTGTCGATCAGAACTTTAAAGCCCGTCCTTCAGAAGTTTCACTTCAAAACACCTTCGAAATCAATTTCGTAGTTCACGCGATTAAAGCAAATTAATCTGAGCAACCTTAAAATCGACCATCGAAATATCTAGAATCCCATCGGCAGTCGTCACTGTCATGCCGGCCTGTAAGCTTGCAAAATATGGTTACTGAAATGAGTTTATCGGCATGTGTATGGTGGATGCATCTTAGTAACCTTCTTGTTATACAGTAGCTAATAACAGAACGCAACACGCGTGTCACTATGAGGGTTGTTATATTGTTATGGTGATCGTGGGTCATAATTGTAGTTTCTTATTTCTTAACTGACTGGGTATACACTGGTTGATTGCGATGGAAATAAAGTAAAGAGAAAAGAGAGATAAGAAAGACGAAAAGAGAAGAAAGAAAAGTAACAAAATAAAGAAATCATTTATTCATAATGCATGATACAATACAAAGTATACAAAAGAGAATACAAAACTGCACATTCCGGAATTGTGAAAGAATATCCAACTTATGCTGATGCTGAAATGTCATCGGAAGTATGCAGCGCTGATTTTCGGCTGGAAGGCGGTGCAAGTCACAGTATATAAGAACCAAAATGATGATGATGATGATTTCCGACCGATTTCGGCCATGGCGACCACTTTTACATAGTTTTACACACTTTTAGTCTGAGAAATGGCGCTGGTGCGCGCGAATATGGCTTATGTAGCCTATCTTCGCGGCAAAACTCCGTGTACATTGAGGGCACGTGATTACGCCGTTGTCATAATGATATGTTATGGCAGCAGGTGGGCGAGCCTTTACCTGGTTGCGTTTGGTATAAAATATTAACCAAAATATACACGTAGCGGATCTTAGTGTATGTTGATAGTGACACAGTCGGAAATAATTGCATTATTTTATACTTTATAAATTTTAGCATTTTATAACAGACTCATCTGATCTTAAATGACAATGTGGTCTAAGATAGTAGACATGCTAAATTTAGAGGGAAACTGGTTTACAAGTACATCTGCTAGAACACACCTATAGGCTTTTGACGATAGATTCTTAACTTGAGCAGTAACTACACAGGCAAGAATAGAAAAAGCCCTACCTCCGTGCTATGGTTTCATCACGATGTTTTCCTTCATCAACAGCTCCGGCTCGTTTGCAAGGATTCGAACTTTTTTTTTTTTTTTTGTGTGGAAAACCTCCATGGACACGCCACCCTCCCGGGGAGAGGGTGGGTAGTGTGAGACTCCTACTTACTAAAACCCCACGGTGTACACTTGCCGCTATGGGATTGGGGCGGCACGAGATCTCTAAAGCATTCATCGTGCCGCCCCAGCGGTTGGCCCGGTGTCAAAGAGCGCGGCCCCGACCTTGTCCGGAGACGAACAAGGATTCGCACCTACGTCGATTGACGTAGTGTTCCAAATACGCTAACCATTGAGCCACCATTACATTTTCATGATATTTTATAAATCCTTAAAAAAATAGGTTTAAGATAATTTCTAACTCCTTCCCTGCTTTGACATAACACGCTATATAGCCGCCTGTCACACGCATTTAACTACGGGCAACATTATTACGGTATGTTACGAAAGCTGGACTCCACGAGAGATATGTTCACTCGAAAACATCTAATGTACTTAAATCTACGACATAAAATTATTTCAAATGCTTATGTAAAAAACCTCTTATAAAACATTTATTTCTGTGTCGCCAATAGGGTTTCTTATTACAATACTAGGTGTGCTAGTGGCTTCAATATAAAGATAAAAAAAATGTTGTGTGGTTTTATGAAATCACGATGCAAGTGAAACTCTTGAATTGACCATTGGGAACCGCCATATTGGCCTTGGCTGCTCTGCCGAGCGCCATTCACTTTACCCCTGCTCCACGACCGGCTGTAATGCGACATGCGATAGATGGATGCAGGCTACAATGCGACATGTGGCATAGATGAAGGAAAAAAATCGAGGCGATGTAAAAACGTTTTACTCAAAAAATAGTGTGCTGATGATCATACGATGGAAGTGAAAATTCGTAGTTGATTACTGCTATCAAGGATTCTGTTCGTTCCGAACCCGAGTGCGCTCGATGTAGGGTGGAGCCGAGGAAAGCCGATTCAATGTCACATACTAGGTCGTAACAGTTCATTTTTAAAGGATATTCAATGCACCTAAGGAGGCTTCCACTTCAAAAAAATCTTAATTTAACTTAGGCCCTAAGGAGGCGCTTATACTACCACCTATCTAGAAAATAACCCAGTCATTCAATGAAGCCCGCTAGAAATTCGATCCTGCTTGCCTTTTGTTTGTATATATATTTCTTATAACAAATACAAACACAGTCATTTTTGGCGAATGTACAAGCAGAGATCGCACTTTCAGACATTACTGTCGTTGACTTAATGATTCACTCTATAAAAATAGCCCCATTTATACATGAACCCTTTTCGTACATGTCATAACATTCAAATTGATGCTTAACTGCATAACTTTTTATGAAAAAAATAAAGTAAATCTATATCATAGCGTTTTTGATTCCACCGAATGTTCCACCGAATGTTAGTTTTCGAAAGACTCTGCCCGATTTGCCTAAAGGTGAAAGCGGAGCCCGTTAAGACTTAAAAAATTTACAATATGTTGAACCATTGACCTCTATATCGAATCAACCATCTTGATTATCAATGAAGCAAAATTAAAACCAAAATATATTATCAAAACCTATTTAAAACATTTTTTTACAAATGAATACGAACTGCCTTAATAAATGTGCATAAAACTGCTATATGTAAGAAACATTCCATTTTTGCCGCCATTTTGAATACGCCAAATAAAAAAAAACGAATAGTTTAGACAGAATGCTTGTTCAATGCACGTTTTATTGGGAATATAATTTTTCGACCTCAAAAATGATATTTAGAGGGATATTGAGACCATGCCGCTCTTTTATAAAATATAATTTTTTAACGAATTGAAATTGAGGAGTCAAATTCTTAAGATTATTTTTTATTAAATTGTAAAATATTCACGTGTAGGTTCATAATGTAACAACATAGCCTCGTTGCTTTGTCAACTAATAGAGAGTTAGTTGGTAGGCTTGTGGATTCTGCTTGGGTGTGTTCAAAGTGGCCCTTTGTTTGTTGAGAGCGCTCGCCGCTCGGGTCCCCCTACCCCTTGTGTTGTAGACAAACAAAGCATATGTACAGTCATTGCGTTCGGCGAACATAGAATCCCAGCATTATTTGCTTAAATTAATCATTAATAATAACACTGACAAATAGGGGATGATAATTTTAACATATTTTTGTATTGGTGCGTTATAAAAATATTTTTAGATTGAAATGGCTGCTGCTCGCTCTGATGTAACACATCATAATGTTAGTCGATTTTTATTTTAATAGTGAATAGATTTTTTCTTTTAAATATATATACTACTCTATGTAATTTTCGTAAGTTT
This sequence comes from Antheraea assamensis, assembly GCA_035772565.1. Classification (NCBI taxonomy): domain Eukaryota; kingdom Metazoa; phylum Arthropoda; class Insecta; order Lepidoptera; family Saturniidae; genus Antheraea; species Antheraea assamensis. Next base: position 184,560 of record JAQQSE010000152.1, read on the forward strand.
TAAGTTTTTAGTCGTAGTATTTAATTTTATCTTTCGACACTTTGACTCAATTTATAACTTTTAAAGTGTGTAAAAAGGTTGTTATTTATATATACTCCAATAAAGTATAAGTCTTACGTGCGTACATGAATTATTTTATAGTGTCAATATTTGTTATTATAAAATCACAAGCGTGACCTTCTTTACATAATATATTTCGAGTGTATGTATGTATGTATGTGTCTTGTGTATTGAGTGTATGGATCTTAGACACGCTCTATAATCTAAATATCACGATGGATTTTCATATGTGTGATGTCATTAGATATGTAGTAATTGTAAAAGTAAGATTACATTTAACTATCACATATATAAATGGAAAAAACACTGGATAAAAATACGTTATCTAATTTTTTTTTTTTAACTTTCATTCATTTTAAATACTTCGTTGATTCACTAGTAAAATAGTTTTGTTGACGGTATTTTTTTTCTACATCATTAATGTTGTTTATTTCTGTCTAACCTGATAAATAGCTTCTCGTGTAATACACTATTTTACTAATTAATTATTACAACAAGAAAATTATAAAAAGCAAAACACGACATTGGTTCTTGAGGCGTCACATATCATGTTACTTATGATGAATACTTTTGAACGTAAGTTGCTAAACTATTTATTTAATCTGTTAATCTAGACCTAACTTTAGGCAGTTTGGCAATATTTGTAGTAATTTCGCATTTTGAATGAAATTATAAAGTTTTCATCTAATAACATATGTTCTAATTCTGATCTGATTGACTGATCTCATTAGTAAAAGTAGTAATTATCAAACGAATAACGGTTAAAAAATAATCGAAACCATCATTATTTTGCTGTCGATTATCCGTTGTTCGTTATTATTATTCACAATGACAATGCTCAGCCAATGTTATCGCAACGTGCGAACAAGCAAACATTATACAACAATAGAGACAAAGACGTGTAAAAGAGAAAACACCTACCGTTTTTCACACACAACAACATGATACGATACGAACAAGAAATATCCACTTCTTTGCCGTGCCACTGTTACAAGCTTAAATTATATACAAAACAACAAATTTATCTAACAGCAGATTAATTAAAAACAATTCAAAAAAATAAAAAATTGTTGTTAAATATTATACTTTGTTGATTGAACAACTTAACCGTATGTCACAGTATCGAGTCCGAGCTCCACCTGGGTTTTATCAAACTGCCCGAGCTGCAGCAGCATTTTGTTAATAATTGTAGTGCTGGTGAAAGCCGTATCGTTGCACGGTAATGATATTAAGCCGAGATACAGCATCGGGTTAAAACGTACGTGTGATATTAATTATTGCCTTATCCTTATTTACGTTAAAAATTGAGTTTGTTTATTTTTTGCGCTTTCACACCTTAACTACCCAACCGATCATGATAAAATTTTGCATACATGGAATTAAAAAAGCGCATAGGGTACCACCACCTTTCATCATCATCGTCGGCCTGCAGGAGATCCATTGCAGGACCATACGCCTCTTCCCAAAGGAAGATATGGGCTTAATCACAACGCCAATCAATCCACCACGTATTAGCGATTACAAACTCTGAGTAATCCGCAGTTCTATATTTTGCCCACAAACGGTGGTATTACAAAAACATTTCTCAGGTTCTGGTTTCCTCACGATGTTCTCTTTCACCGTCAGCCGATAGTGCTACCAATTAAAATTTGTAAATGTATGTGAATTCCGAAAAAATCGTTGGTACATGCCAGGGTTCGAATATACGGACATCGGATTGATATTTCACCGGTGAAACCACTAGACCACCACGACTTTAGGGTACCTTTACAGATCCACATTAATGCGAGCGTAGTCCGGTGAAACTGTAATGGCCTTAACAAGCCAACGGTGTAGTCAGTTCGAAAAAAAATAAAAAAAAAATTATGAAATCGAAGCCACGAGCACAAGCTAATGTATGTATATACAAATAAATAAACAAATTTCCGCTATATCATTTATATCCAAGGTGTACAGAAACCTGGAAAATTCGTTTTTATAATTATTTTCTAAGAATGGACGATAGATGGCGTTAAAGACAAATAAAAATAATAAGGTATTTTACAACGCTTCCTTGTACTGTTTCTCGCGACCACTGCGGTTTGTCTTTTGTTTTTAAAGCAACACTATTTTTACACAGTTTATATTAATAGTTTTTTTTTAATTTAATGTAGGAACTGCGTTCGGTTTATTTGTTGTAGCAATTGTATAAACTATTTATATTATTTGGAACTAGTGAGTGAAAACTTATAAATAATAACCTTTTATTTTATTCTTATCGTCGACTATCAACTTTTATCTTGAATTGCAGAATAATGATACAAGAAATAAAATAGTTTTATTTAATCTATCAACAAGCCTAATATTTCAGTTGTTCATTTAGTTGATAGGAGTCCGTACGCGACGGAGTCGAGGCCAACATACCTGTGGTAATAAATCTGTCAGAGAGACCGTCTTTTGTTTGTGATGTTTCGTAATCGGCCAGTGTATACATGACAGAAAAGTAACTTGCAATCAAGCATAACATCAGCAACTGCCTTATATTATATAATATGTATTCTGGATCGTTCGGCGGTTGCCGTTGTTTTTGGATTGCAATCTTCTTACTGTCAGTCACTGCGCCGTCACGTTGTCTTCAAATTCTATTTTTTTTATTGTACATATAATTGTCACAACATGATTTGTATGAAAGATAATATTTAAAAACTGGTACGGAAAACTAATAATTAATGTTAAAAAATGTTCATACAAAAACATAGGCGAGTGAGACAGAACACACGATTGTCCCAAGTTTGTAGGTGGTAGAGCTACGCTGAAGCTATTACTGGTTTCAGCATGAATGGGGGCCCGGGGTAGAACCACCCTCTCACAGAAAGCCGACGTGAAGTAACAGTGCGCCCGCACTGTTGCGTTTCGTTCGGTCAGTGAGAACGCCGGAGGGCCACATATTTAAAAGGCCGGCAACCCACTTGCGACTCCCCTGGTGTTGCTAGTGTCTATGGACGGCGGTGCTCACTTACCATCAGGTGACCCACCTATTCGTTTGCCCCCTACAATATAAAAAAAAAAAAATTCCGACTTAGTAAAACCGTTCACAGTTTTTTAGATAATAGTATTAAGTTTTATAACAAAGTCTGTAAGACTGTAAGCTTAATGTCATGGCAAACGGGTTTTGGTGTCAAAGGACTATTATAATGGATCAATATGTGTGAACGATAGTGATGTCTGGTATTGACTCCTCTCTGTGCATCCACTAATAACGATTGTAACGTGTAATGTGCTTTAAATATACATGTACCTATATATGTCAAAAAGACAAACCCGATCGAGTTTCTTGCCTGTTCTTCTCGATGACTGGGTTGTTTTTCAGAAAGTTCATAAGCGCCTTCTTAAAGCAAAAACGGAATTAATTATTTTTCTATTAATTGATCGTTAAAAATATTGACAAATATGACAGGTTAACGTTCAGTTCTTCAGTTACCATTTTTTTTTTTAATAAATGGTCGTACTCTAAAGGGAACATTTGCTCGTATTTTCTTCATTTGTGCGAAGCCGGGGCGAGAAACTAGTGATAAATAATAATGCAGTCTCATTTCTACACTTGCATAATTGAAAAAAAGAAACAGAAACAGTAATATTACTAAACACCCCGCCACAAATTATATCCACTCTCTGTATAACATGCGGCAATTAACCAGACCAGCCTCGTAACAGAGTTAATTAACTTGAGTGTCTTACAATGAGCTTAATTAGAAAATAAAATCGTGCTCGTGCAGAATCCGCTACGTAAACATCTTGTGTTATAGGACAGTTCATATTTTTTGTCATACCTAGAATTCAAATAATTACTAAGTAGTGAAAACAATCGTGCCAAGTACATGCATTATGCGAAGCATGTCCGCGAGACATAAAAAATACAATTTTAATATAAGATTTATTAATATTAAAAGATTTAATTTAACTTATATTAAATCTAAAAGTAGTGTTTTTTTTTCGAACTGACTACATTGTTGACCCAGCAAGGTCTCTACAGTTTCACCGGACCACTAAGGGGAGCGCTTAAGGCACTCACCCGATTTTATATAGGCAACCAGCACAACGGCGCACGGCGCGCCTCGGCTTGGACTGTCACAAAATATTCCGAGTCTAACTAAGCTAAGCTAAACTAAGCTAACTATTATTTCATACATACGAGCTCGTATAGCTATAAATTCATGAAACATACACATGTACCAAGCATGTATGTTTCACGAGCTCATACATGTATCTTGAAGCTGACTACTTTTTTTTTTTTTTTTTTTATTTACGTGGGGAAATCCCTTATGGATACCCATCCTCCCAGGGGAGAGAATGAGTTATGTCCGACAACAAATTAATCTAAACTAACTCCGTTCGTGTTCCATCCATGTGTATATGTGCAGGTGTGTGGGGTGATCGGTGTTACATGATTGTAAATAGACAGTAAAACTCAAGTAAGTACTTTTAATGACAGTGTATAGATGGCGGTAAACCTATATTGTTAAATATTATGAGACACTATAAGGAAATAACGTGGTATGTAATTTTTTAATAAATATTTTTCGTACATTGAAATTCACACCGATGTTGCCTTAGGGACAACTAGTGGGTATATACTAGTAGACAATATATAAATTATTTATAGTCAGATATTGATAATTTAACCTTTTACACAACGGTGGGTACATATTACTGCGATACTAATCGGCCCTGAATTAGTATTTAACTACAGCAGTTAAAAACAACGTTACCGTTAAATACTTAATTGGAAGGCAGCGAAATTAATTGGGCATTAGCGGGCGTTTCTGCCTCTGTTTAATTAATTACAATTAATTAAGAATGCGGGGTAATCATCAAAGGGTTTTCGGACTGACTTAGATACGGCGGTATCTGCTCAGAGTTTGTGCTCATTATTATGTACCTACTCTTACGGGACGCTTTTCCCCTTTGAATGTTTGTTTTTCTTTATTCTAGATAGAAAAATAAAAGTATTAAATAAATATAAAATAAGCAATTTAATTTAGTTGGAAGAGAAATAATAGAAAAGAGCTAACGAACACGCACAACTTCGTCGGCGCTGTTTATTATTCTAACAATATATTTTACGCACAGATTATAAATCATAAGAAATGAGAGTAAAAATATACATTCCTTCCAAAATTTATTTGCTTTGTATAAGTAAATTTATATAAATACTTAACTTTATCAACTTCCATTTATTAGATACCGCTTGCATCACTTATCCACAGGAAGAAAAAACACACATCTCTTCCATCCTTACTAAACGCTTAGTACTTATAAAATTCCAGTCTCCTAATAGTCTATATTATATAAAAATATCGTAATAATTTTGATAACGGATAATATAAGGATAAGTGTCTAAGATGTAATTTTTTTTAATTTGATCGAAATGTAAACAGTAATTTTTGTGTTACGCACGCACAACGATAGACCTCTTATTATTTTATATATATGTCTAATATTAATTCTTTTTTGCCTTCGAGATAATTAAAAGATTTATGCAACATTTAACGCCGTGTAAGTGATACATAAATACGCTTACATTATCATGTAAATGAGTCTGAAATCTCTAGACAAGCGGAAAAATATGGTAAAGAGCGGAAATTTGGCCGCTTGAAATATTTGATACGATGCGACGCGAAGCTGTCGCGGCGAAGTTTTTCTGTTTAAATTAACTACATTAGTCTGGATTTGTGATTGAAATTTTTTTTACAAATATTTCTTTTCGGAATCAGCGTACCGCGAATGTGGATTTAAGAGAGTCGTAATATAAAAAAGTTATGATTAAAAATAAATTATTCGCGTATTGTTGCACTTTAACTCTGACACTTACTTGGCACCATACTTTTTATCTTCTAAGACACTATGGCAATGCATTATTGATGGATATTAACCAATAACAGGAGTTACTATTAACTAACAAAAGTGTTTACAAATAATTAACAAAGAGGTTACGCAGTACATGTTTTGTTAAAAATAAACGTAAGTATAAGTACACAGCTACACGCAATATACTACGGAACAGCTGAAGCTTATGCCGTGTACATACTATACCTGCGCAGCCAGTGCGTACTTATTGGTTGCCTTGAACCCATAAGCGCGCACCTATGACTGGGCACAGCCAATAGCAAATACATTATTGATAATCCTCTACATTAGAGAAAGAGTTGTAACGGAAAACTTTTACACTTTTTTTCGCCTAGTCTCCATACACCAAGTGCGTACCGTGCGATGAGGAACTTCGTTCCAAAAATGATCATAACAGTTTTTAATGCACAATTAATTAGCAAAAACACTTCTAAGTGTCAATAACAATATTTATAACAGGTTATAAAAACCTCATTCCTGAGCAAAAGCTTCTTCTTCCAAGGAAAAGTGAACACTTTGTATATTCTTCGTAGGTTTTAGCATTTCTTAACCTCTAACTTGATGTTAAAAAACGACGTGGTCTAAGATGGTGACTCGTTAAACCTAGAACAGTGACTCTTAAGCGCAACTACCTGAATATACCTTAAGGTATTTGGTGACAGATTTACAACCTCAGGATGGTAACTAGTCAGGCGGCATTAAATAAAATCTACCATTAAGCTATGGTATATTTGTTTTCACCAAAACTGTGGCTCATTGCAGTATTCAAACCTAAGTTGTTCGAGACGGTGTCCAAATACGCGAACACTGAGCTAGTCACGACTGTTGTGTTTCTCATTGAATCGTATAATCATTTTTCAACGCGTTTAGATTCATCTTGCACCATATACTAAATGAAATAAATAATACACATTAAAGACATATATAATTCAATTAATAAAAACGATTCAAAAAAAAAGTTGCTCTAAAAAAATCCATAGCACTTCCTTGACTATACATAGCTATGGTTTAGTTCTGCAATCCAAGCTACAGTGCTAATCCAATCAAAGCGTAAAGTGGCCTCTTTTCCAATAAAAAAATAATTTTCCAAACAGGTCTACAACTGACAAATTTCTGAGGTAAAAAATATTTATACAAAATACTATCGAATCGAGAGTCTTCTTTCTCCTTTTAGAAGTCGCTAGAAAAAGCACGAAACACGAAAACACGAGTTCTGAAAAGTGAAATACATGCGGGTATATTGGCGTCGGTTCAACATGACGTCATACGATAATAACGTGTAGGTAAAGTGATTCTAAAATAAAAGATATTCAACCACTTTTTACACAACTTCAGGGCTACAAATAAATTTAATGTAGACAATAAAGCGTCCCATAAACCATCAAGTAAATGGCACGGAACTGCATCCGACAGCGGCGGTACGTCTGGATCTAGGTAATGACGTCACCAATCCCCGTCACCCGAAGGCTTTGGAACGAAGTTCTGTATAAGCTGGTCCTTGGAAATTTTTACCTCATAAATACTCCAGTGTGGGATAAACGAATGCTAGGTTGACCATGGTTTCACAAAAAATATTTTTACAATGCACAATTATTTGTAAACTGCATGTGTAATTTTAAATGTATCGCTATACACCTCAAAGCTATACAAGTCCCAAGAGAAGCAAATTCAGAGAGTTCAAAAATAAGCACATGAAATATGAAAAATGCTTTAATTCAAACTCAACGTATTGTGTCTATCACTGATAAATTGACACATTTATCTCTGTTAGATATATACATAATAAATGAATATACAAATTGTAATTTATTAAAAAAATTATGGCCACTCTTCTCGGAGTGCCGAAGAAACTTTCTGAAAGATTTCCCGATAATAAATGCGGAACAGGTGTCACATGCTTACTTGTTTTTTCACTGATCTGTCTGTACGTATATCGTTAACGATTCGAAATTATATGTAACATATCAATATTCATTTAAATCCATTGACATGTTATATGAGTTTTACAGTTTTTTAGAGGACGCCGTTTTGACCGGATTCTCGTGAGCATCGACGAACCCGGTCAACTTTGGAGCGTTGTAACAGCGTTTTAAATTAAAAAAAATTCTAGAGAAAAATTTTCCTCAAAAGACCATCTACAACATTGGCTTGAGCAATATTTTTTTTTTTGTAAAATGTGTAAAAAAAAAGTTATAGACCAAAAAAGAAATTTTTTATAGAATTTTTTTCACTTCTTTGCTTATATCTTCTTTAATATTAAATTTAGGGCAAAAAGTTGTGGGAACGTATTTGTAGGCAAAGCGATTTGCTACAAATTATGTCTTCATGATTTTTTTCTAGGACGCATAGTTTCCGAGATATCGCGAAAAAGGTGTTTGCACCCCTTTTCCAAGATGGCGGCCGGGGGACAAGGGCGGTAACCCCACAAACTTTGGGTTAAGCTTCTACTGACCCCCCACACGTGTCCCAAAAATAAAATTGATTCCTCTAAAATATGCAATATTCGGTCCTTAAATTCTAACATTTCAATGGACTAACCCCTAATTTAATCAGCTGACGGTGAAGTAAAACATTGTTAGGAAACCTGAATCAGATAAATATTTTTGTTTAAAATCATCAATAGGTCGTGGGTGGCACTTGACGTGGTGGTTATGCGCATATCTTCGTTCGGAAAGAGGCCTGTGACCCTGCAGTGGGTCTGTTATAGGCTGATGTTGATGATAGCCAGTGACTTGGCCAGAAACAGGATATAATTCCCAGGAAACACGTAATCAAACTTCCAGGAAAAGATAGTAAAAAATAAGTCATTGTATATTATAAATTTCAAAATAAATAAGAACAGGACTCTAAATTACAGAATGTAAAAACTATTCCAAATCATAAAACCTTACGTATTATCTCGTATAGACATATCCAACGGGACTTTTATTTGTCACTATTTACATATATAACAAATCAAGCCCACGAGGTTAACACATAGTGAAGAGCAAGTCCAAATAAAAGGTTACATTAATTAAAATGGGAATGAAGAAATTAAATATTTATCCTTCAAGTATCTAAAAACATTGTCTTTAAATATGCAAATTAATTTAATATTCATTACTAGTTATTAAAACTATTAATAGTTGTTTCAAATTGCATTATTAAATAGCTCTCAATGAAAGGAGTTCGTTATTAAACTGCGAACGTCAAAGAAATTCTAAATAAATGATTCTCGATTATTCTTCTTCTTTATTTTTTGGCTTCGTCACGGTTTGTGCACTAGCCAGCGTCAAGTAACAAGATTTTACCAAGTGAGTGTCTTATGATAATTATAATGTTCTAACAAGATGGTGGTTTCCTTGTTAGAACTTTCCATGGAGTTTTGGTGGCATCTCAGAATGCATGCTCCGTGGTATTATTTCCCATCTACTTCACTTGTGTATAATAACCGAACTATATTACGCAAAATACCACCAATATTACAAAATATAGAGTCTAATAACACAAGATTATGAATAAAATATAAAAACCACTACATGCCAGACTAAGATCCCGCCAAAAAACCTATTCTCGATTCAAATCTAAATGAGTTATCAAACGCATGCATTTGACGAAAAATGACGTCATACACGCTTAACACGCTTTTTACGAACATTCCATTTACGTGGTAAAACATTTGAATCACCGTCGGTATAATGTACCACGTCAAAACCTTGTCAACGATATAAATCCGTAGCGGTACAAAGCAACAAACAATTCGTTCACTTTGTGCCCGCAACAATAGCCGTCACTAACTATATCCCAGACTGCACAGAGCCGTCACTCGGCTAACAATTATTCTACAGTAGGTACACACGCGTAAAATGAACGACTGTTTACGTTCCATTGTACTAAATTTGAATTCACTTTGCATGATAAATTAAAATGAATATCTAATGAGGTTGTTTGTTATTTTTTTATACCCGCAGGGATTAAAATAAAGCTTTGCCAGTATATGTGGTTTTAAACCCGCGATGATGTTTCTTCGCCACCTATTTCGATATTAGCAAATGTTTCTATTTAAATAAATAAATACGGGACAATGACTATCGATTAATCAAGATCGTTTATGTATTGTTTTTAAGTGAAAATATCTCTAGCCACGTTTCGGTTTGAAATTCGATAAAATGAATGAATCGTCATTAAAAAGAGACAAAGATATAAATCTATAAGATCTAACGTGCGAGCGAATGAGATAGAATAAAAATGACAGTGTTTTTAAAATTTTCACGACATCCTCATTGTAAATAAGTGCTCTGGTCCTAGCGTTTGACGTGTGTATGTGTATTAGTACGTTTGTGTGTGTGTGTGCGCGCTTGTGTATTACGAAACCTTGACAAAAGACCTTGTCGAGTCATACGTAGGAATTACAGTACACATACGAAAGTGGTGAAAGGCAGTCAATGCCGGTGTGCACTGACGTTATCACTTTCGAACAGAAGATCTTGGTACTAAATGACTATTATGGAAATTTACACTCAAATCCCCTTACGTATATACACGTATTAATTAGGTGAGCTACTTCACTGTACTGTATCAGATTTTACAACAGAATCGATGGATATATCTGGAGGGACTTTCATATAGCATTTGGATCAAGTTGGGTAGGTAAGTTAAAACCTTACAATGAGTCTTAATTTTGACTGAAAGCGATATCGCGATAAGACTATAGAAAGCACTTTTTAAAACTTCATAAAACCCACAGACCTTCAAGAAACGAGCTTACTCCTTTCTCCAAGACCGGCAACGAAGCATCTGTGATACCTCTCGTGTCACAGGTATACATGGGCGGCGGTGATTACTTACCATCAGGTAGCCCGTCTGTTCGTTTGCCTCCAATCACATTAAAAAAAAAAATTGATTTTGATTATAGTCTCGCCTGATATAAAGTGACAACGGGGGTTAATACATACACTGAACCCAGATGAAGACTGGCTCTCAAGTGGAGCTGCCGGAACACATCTGTATGTACTTGGTGACAGATTATATACTCGTTTGTAGTGTCTAAACAAGTGTGCATTAGAAAAAGTTCTACCAGCATTACTATGGTTATAATACGATGTTCTCCTTCACCGAAACATCGCTATCGATTGCAAAATTACACACAAAGATGCCTAAAATCAAACACTTTGACCTAGAACCTTAAAAGTATATTCCCAGTTAAACTTGCGCCAATTCTCTTTCAAAGTTAAGTCATTACCATTATCGAATGTATCGTCATGTAACTTAAAAAAACAGGGTATGTCGTAAAGACACACGAAGCAATTGAAGCTTTTGTATTACAGGGAAACATTTTAATTAAAAAATACAACAAAAAGCTAACGTAATGCGGTGTTCCCAGACCGTCAGTATACAAGTACTGACCGCGCCCGACGTTGTTTAATTTCGGCAATCGGACGACCATCGATGTTTTCAACACTCTACCCGACACAGTGTTATACCCCCGCCACTTTTTGCTACACAAAAAGGTTGCCGATCAGAATTTCAAAGCCCACCTAAAAGAAATATGACTTCAAAAATCCTTCATCTAATCTCTAGAATATTCTAGATTTAGAAGCTATAAATAGCAAATTTTGTCGTCGGTTAATGAAGCCTGCGATCCTAACACAATTTGTCATAACATAAATAAAGTTATCTATGACGTGACCCACTTTTAGGAGCGGCACGTACCGGGAATGAACCTGCACCGTGATTTCGAAACGTTTATATTCATTACACAAACTCACTAGGACAGTTCTATCAAATGAATCTCGTATAAAAGGAGGCGAACGGAAAAAGTTTCAAAATGAAAATTAAAAAAAAAAACCTTATTAAATGAAGGTCCTTATGAGAAGGGTACTTACTGTAAATATCAAAAATTGCCATGGATTAGAAACACAACCCGGTCATCGAGAAAAGAAATATATACATCTATTCTGTATTCAGAAACGCATTGACAGTTAGCCGCTTGTCTTATGGATAACGTTATTGAATCAATAGCTATTGATAGTTTAACTGACGGCTTCAGAAACCGGGCATAGGACAGTTCTATCAAATGAATCTCGTATAAAAGGAGGCGAACGGAAAAAGTTGCAAAATGAAAATTAAAAAAAAAAACCTTATTATATTAAGGTCCTGTGAGGTACTGTAAACATCAAAAAATGCTATAGATTGTCGAGAAAAGAAATATAGAATAACATAATAGAGATTCTATGGGTTGTACTACTTTTTTAACATACAAATATGTCCATAGAGTCAAGGAGTCACTTCCAGACATCGCTATCGTTCAAGTAATAAATACCTGTTGATGGTAAAATTCGGTTTACGAAATCCTTGAACTTATTGACCGGAAAATCAATAATGGGTTTGGGAAACTTATCGTAGTAGAACTTACACAATAATAACTACACACAAGTTCAAAGGATTTCCGAAGGTTTATATTAAATTGTCGAGGTTGCATGACTCATGTTCGTTACTTAAGTGCCTATTAGATTATTGTAAATATTTATTCAGACAACGAACGTTGATTCGCTGGTCGTTTACGCAACTTGTGATATATCTTTTATACATGTATGGTTAAGTGGCTTGCTTAAATAATTTGCGTGCGAAACGTCGACCATATCGTTACTATTTCAGCTGAAGACCTCTACACTAAGCCCGATGAAGGCTTATAGGTCCTTCAGGACGAACAGTGTAGGTGGTAGAGCTACGCTGAAGCTATTACTGGTTTCAGCGTGAATGGGTCGGCTCGCCCGGGGTAGTACCACCCTCTCACAGAAAACCGACGTGAAGTAACAGTGGTTGCACTATTGCGTTTCGTTCGGTCAGGTGACAGCGCCGGAGGCCCACACATATTTAGAAGGCCGGCAACGCACTTGCGGCTCCCCTGGTGTTGCTAGTGTCTATGGACAGCGGTGATCACTTACCATCAGGTGATCCACCTGTTCGTTTGCCCCCTATTATATAAAAAAAAGTATATAGTAAGTTAAAAAAAAAACAAAATTTCCGGCGCCCCCCCGGCGTGACATTTACCTGCTTGTGGTAGTGAACCGATTTACTCTATACGAATATTTTGTAATGTTTACAAGTTAGCACCCGATTTTTAATGAGGAAGTGATCCAAGACGGTAATACACTAAGCCTAGAGAAAACTAGTCCGCTCGTAATTAGTTAAAAATGCAATGCAGCTTTCTTGCACCGAACGCTCAAGTTCATTGTATGTCCGTCCTGGTACTTATGTTCTTCAATGCGATGGCCACACTCGCTACCGCTGAATGATCGTTGCTTCATTGTTTAGAATATCAGACGTGTATACGTTACATAAAATCCTCCTTCCAAACATTTCTTAAAGACGACCGATTTTTATGAGAATTTCACTGGTAGATAGCTGAAAGTATAGGGAGTAACATAGGCTATTTTATTTTAGACTAGCTGTTATCAATAGCCTAGTCTGCGTTGGAATCTTTAAAACAATTAGATCAACCTTTAAGGGACTTTCACTGGCAGATAGCTGACCCTATAAGGAGTCAATTAAGCTATTGTATTTTAGACTAGCAATTATCCGTGACTTCGTCCGCAGTGGAATATCCGAAATGGTTGGACCGATTTACGCGGAATATAAATGTAGTTATGAGGACTAACTTAGGCTATTTTATTTTAGATTATCTGTTACTCGCCACTTCGTCCATGTGATTAGCAAAAGTATGTTGTTCACTGTAAACATATACGTAAAACGTGCACTGTACTGGACATCAAGAATAAATATAATTGAAATTCATATATTTGTGTATATGTATGTAATTTGACTTATATTGTATTTTTGGTCAATTTGTCGGCCATTTTGTTTTACTAACGGTGCTCGCATCTACATAACTCAGTAACTACAGCAACGTATTAGAATATTGCGTCAAGTTCAATGAGCTCTATTTTACCTATTAAATACTGCTTACATATGATAACAATAATAATAACATAATAAGTTGTTAAAACTGCTTACATATGACGTAGAACTTGATGATTGATAGATGAAGATGATAGACGTACATGATTTTATATCTTGATTTATTTTCAAGAAAAATTTTCAGATTTTAACGCTTTCTGTATTTTTAATTACAAAAATTATTATTTACTCACTGTTTACAATTCAACAAGATAATTAACAGTAATTTTGAAGATGGAAGAGATCTTTCTAATAAAGAGAGGCTACATTTTTAGGACATATTACCAGATAGTCATATGTGATAAGTGAGGAATGAGGGATTTATATAATCGGTTAATTTTCCAGGTATATTGCTGATGGTGAAACCCATCCGGCACACTATTAGTATTTAAATGTTTAATGTAAATGTTACGGTAGGTGGTGTGCGTGTCGTACTTACAATTGTTTTTGATAGAGCATTTTTGTAATTCTATATTTTCTCACAATTTTACATTCCTTTAATACAAGTTGCAAAACTTGTGAGGCGGCACGGACATCAGCTAGTCGTCTTTTTAGATTTAATAACAGATTATAATCAAATTGAGTTCTAAAATGGCCCTTACTCAATGCAGATAAAGTGTTATCTACACTGTTCTAATATATAATGATAAATGTAAAACTTAAAACAAACGAATTTTTGTTTATTATAAAATATGCATTTTGTATTCAGTGTTCAATATTATTCTAAAATGTTTTATCACACTCGACCAGTTTTATGGAGCTTTCTAACGCTTTGGTTACTAGAGCTGAATTTTAACCATGTGAATATATTTAAATCTAAATAAAGATATATACATATTATAAAACAAAGTCGTCCGCCGCGTCTGTCTGTCTGTCTGCATGTTCGCGATAAACACAAAAACTACTGAATGGATTGTAATGCGGTCGCATATAGATAGAGTAATTCACTGGGAATGTTTAGGTATATAATTTGTTAAGGTTTTTTTTTGTAAATTGTTTGAAATATAATGATAATTGTTGGAGGAATCGGAAAAAGTCAAGCCGCCTTAAGAGTTTTATGCACATAAGTATATATTGTTTTATTATCAAGGCAGGATAACGCCCGCCGAGCCTGCTAGTTATATGATAAACAGAAGGTTAAACAGTAAAATGGTGGCGTATAAGAATTAGAGAGGAATATTTTACATTAAAGCTAGGAGAAAACATCTTACATTTTACAAGATTTTTTTTTAGTAGAAATATTTGTTTGTATTGATATATAGTTTAGTATTTATATAAATCTTCATTATATCGGGACTCGGCACATACAATAAAGCATTTAGACAGTCCAGTTGAGTATTAACCACGGACAATCTGGCAACAACACAAAGGGCGCGTTGCCAGTATTTGATTGGCTGTCGTATAACTTAACCTTAGTGATATAATATATTACCTGGGAATGGAATATACGCAATAATATACAGTTTTAAAATATACATGATTTATTCTATAACTAAATATTTGTTTACAATTTCTGCATTAATAACATAACCTTCAAAAATACGTTTAAGGTTATGCGAATTATATTAAAATATGTATCGTATTTTGATTTTCTATTTCATGTATTTTATGAGAATAAAAAGAGAGATTACATTTATTATTATCTACTATGTAATGCACTTACATACAAGCCGTGATGAATATTTGGTAGGTGCAGCTTGATAGAACGATGTGATGAGGTTACTTTTATGAACAAGGATATATCGCGGCTTTAAAGAATTAATTAACGAACAATGACACTGGCAAATATTTATGATATCACGAAAAATCTCGTAGTAACAATTAAAAAGCAGTAGTGCTTCAACACTACGTAGAAATATGCACACATAGAAATCTTTATCGCTCCAAATACTGTTGAGAAATAAGTTCTAAAATAAAGACGACCATTAAAGGTTTATCCGTCCTTTAAAATATTATCTGTGTTATAAGTCGCATTTCGATTGCATTCTAGAGATTTCCACCCTTCTTATTATCAGATAGGTATATAAACGCAAGTACGGCACGACCGAGGACAGTCGAGATTTCAAAGGACATTACATCCCGCAAGATCTACTACACGTCCGCCGTCAATACCGTTGCCGGTATTTCTATTAGAGTGTCCACTTCTGATGAGCATCGTCAGCTCACTAAATACGTCCGGGAGCAAAAACTCCCCTTTTTCACACAAGCACTCGAGGAAGAGTGGTTCCTCCGTGCCGTCATTCGCAGTGTTCGTACAGAACTCCTCACCGACATCTTAGACTAAGAGGAGAAGCAGGATCTCCCAGTCAGATGCGTACATCGTATGTACCACCTCCATACGAAGGCCCCTTGAACTTAGTACTGGTCACACTGGACCGTAAAAAGTTTCGTAAGAATATGTTTAACATCACCTCTGTGTGTAGTTTCTCCCGTATCTGCGTAGAGCCTCCTCGTAAGTCCCATGTACCCTCGTAGTGTCACAACTGCTAGATGTACGGTAATTCCTCCAGTGTCTCGGGGATTACTCCACTAGGGAGTGCCCCCCCACTTCAGAGTCCACCGAGCCTTCCAGCTGCGTCCGCTGCGAGCAACCGGGTCACACCGCGAACTATCGAAGACAGTTCTATCCTGAACATCGAAGTGCATACAAGTTGAAACGAAGGAAAAAAGTCTAGATAGATACTACAATCACAGAGTAGTATAAGATATAAGTATTATTACCACAGAGTAACTGAATAGCAATCGAAATATTACGTTTGAAAATCCTTTGCTTTTGTGCGTACAAATCATTTTTGACTCAAAAAGTATTTGATTATCGACAGGTGGTAAGAATATAAAAGAACCACTGAGTTGCTAATTCACACTTAACTTATATAACAACATCTAGTGAATAGTTTGCCAATGTGAAAAGGACCTTACCAAACCTTACCGTTATCCAAATTTGCTTAGAAAACAATCTGCACGTAAAATCGGATAACGCCTATATTCTCACTTAGGTGATCAATTCTAGAAACCTATTCCTGTTCACCCGAGCTCGAACAGTGTGGAGATAAGAAAACTTTGCGCCTCATAAATTTAATGTCATGAAAAATGATCTTCACATCACATGGGTCACTTTGTAACGTGTTTATGGTACGTATTCACAACGTATCATATATCTCCGATTTTTCTTCTGCTTCACTGATAGACCGTGGTTAAAAGGAAAGATATTTCTAACTAGCTGTTGCCCGCAGCTCCGCAGACGTTTTTTATACTGTATTAAAGGAATTTAAAATTGTGAGAGGCGGTAAAACTCCAGAAATGCCCTGTTAAAAGGGTGAGAGCAAGTCTAAAATAGAAAAAAGCTTTAATTACTTCTTATAGGGCAGCTATCTGACAGTAAAAGTCCGGTGAAAATAAGTTAAACCGTTTTGGAGGTAGTACTACAGACGAAGCCACGGGTGACAGCTAGTTTAAAATAAAATAGCCTATGTCACCCTATGTCATTTTAGCAATCCGTCAGAGAAATTCCTGTGAGAATCGGTGCAACCATTTCGGAGTTTACCCGGAAGAAACAGACAGAAAGACAAAAATTGTAAAAAAATGTTATTTTGGTCTATGTACCGTATATATATATATTCATATGCATGTAGTAAAAAGCGATTATTTCAATAGTACAAACAGACACTCCAATTTTATTTATATGTATAGATGTTACTTGAAAAACTAAAACCACTCGTTTTTAACGTGTAGTACTTATTTTCAGATTATTTACATACTTCCAACCATGAACGCCTTTGTCCGCGTTGATCTTTACTAATATTATAAGTGCGAATGTTACTTTGTTTGTTTGTTGCGTTTTTACTTCCTATGTACTGAACCGATCATCACGACATTTCACATACACATTACCTGGAGTATAAAAATAGACATAGTGTACACATCTCATCCGAAAAATACCGCTCCCGAACGATATGTCAAGTCAACATTAAATGGAGTCGTGAGCAAAAGTTATAATTATATTTTGTTCTTTGAAATTGAATGAATGGTAAAAATAAATATTAATAAATACATCTTAAGCCAAGTTCTGTGTTTATTTAAAAACCTTAATATAGCTTTACACAGCTAAAGTTATTAGTAATTAACATATATATAAGTAGATAATATATAAGTAGATATTCATTTTTATTAAAGTGAAACTTTTATCATCGCCTCAAATTTTTTTGTCCATCTATCGCATGCCGTATTACAGCTAGCCGCGGACTAGAGGTAAAGTGAAAAGCGCTCAGCAGCAAATGTTAATATGGCGCCGCCCATAGCTCAATTCAAATAAGTTCAATGATTTAAATAAATATTGTGTTCAGTGTTTAGAATAAGTTTCCGAACATTTTCAGTTAAATGCCTACGATCCAAAAAAATGTCACTTGCATCGTGGCTTCATAAAACCACACATTTAGTTTTTACATATATATTTTTTCCCGATCACAAATACGACAGATTTTTTTCTGTCTGTCTACCGTTTTACACATTGGGATTAAACTGAAAAACGGTTAGGTTATACTATTTTTATGAAATTTTGTACACGACAATTAATAATATCTTAATTGATTTGTGTCATTAAATTGTCAACATTACTTTTAGAAATTTGAAATAAAAATCCTATTAATTATTATACATTTTTTTTTCACAACCGATTTTAATGAGATAGATTATACAGGAAATATTTCAGAATTAAAGATCTATAAATATTATCAGTAATCACCACATATTATAAAACAAAGTCGCTTTCTCTGTCCCTATATCCCTATGTATGCTTAAATCTTTAAAGCTACGCAACGGATTTTAATCCGGTTTTTTTTTTAATAGATAGAATAATGGAAGAGGAAGGTTTATATGTATAATAACATAAATTAAATAGTGGAGAAATACTGTTATTTTTTAGGTTACTCCAAATTTAACGCGTGCCATTTGCCATTGCCAGTAATGAATAAATCAAAACTACTGGATCGATTGTAATCATTTTTTCAGTGAATGACATAGGCTATATATTTTATACCCATGCGAAGCCGGAGCGGGCCGCTAGTTCTTCTATAAATCACAAGCTTTTGTGTATTTCGTTTTTGAAAATAAAACACAGCTCATGTTACTCGCTAATAATATAACCTTCTTCTAGATGTGAATGATTTTTTTTATCGGTTCAGTATTTTATAGTTTATCAATTACAGAAAGAATTTAATTATTTTCTCTTTATGTTATAAAATAATTACATTTTATTTCATCACAGCCAATTTTATATATTTATTAATACAGTCCGCATATTTCGTTCTATAAATCATAGCTTATAATATGGGCTGTGTAGTAAATACTTTTAAATAATCTATACATATAAATAAAATTGGAGTGTCTGTTTGTAATAACAAAATAACGACTTTTTACTGATTGGATATGAACGTATACACGATATTGAAAACAAAAATACAATTTTTTAAATTGTTGCCTGTCTGTATGTTCCGGGTAATCTCCGAAACGGCTGGACCGATTTTGATAGAAATTTCACTGACGGATAGTTAAAATTACAGCGGGTGACATAGGCTACTTTATTTCAGACTAGCTATCATCCGTGGATTCGTCTCTAGTACTATCTCCAAAACGATTGGACCTATTTTCATGGGACTTTCACTGACAGATAGCTAACGTTATAAAAAGTAATTAAAACTTTTTTATTTTGGACTATCTTTTACCCATGGCTTTGTTTGCAGTACTATCTCCCAAACGTTTGAACCATTTTTCACGGAACATTCACAAACAGATAGCTGATCATATAAGAAGTAATTTAGAATTAGAAAAACAACGCATGCGGAGCTGCAGGCAACAGCTAGTTTGACATAAGAACAAATCTGAAGTTACGAAACGGAAATAAGTAATGTGTTATAAAAGCGTGCGGAGCCGAGGGCGCTAATAGTTTTACAATCGGTTTTGTATTTGAAAGAATTGGTTCAGTATAAACTACAAATCGAAATAAATTTTTACACCACTTATTAATGAAACATGTTTTCTGGGTAAGTGTGTTGTGTTGTGTTGTGATTACGTATCCCTATCTGTTACATCAAAAACACATTTTGCGAGCTCGTCCCATAAAAGGCAAACGATTCCCGGTAAATGTATTGGAAACATACATCGTAGCCTTGGAATCGGATTTTTAGTAACTATCTCGTGTATCTGATTGATTACACGAATATCTTTATGATGTTTTTTTTATTTCGTTCTATTTACAAACATCTCCACAGTATGGAACGTTACAAAGAAATTTCTGGCATAACTTACGAATGAAAAATTATCTACAAGGTTTTTGTTTTTATTGCTAAATAAGTACAAAACCTGTGACAGCAGACAGAGACCTTAACTAGATTGACAATATTTATTGTAAAATATGCTAGATTAATAAATTAAAAATATATTAAAATTATACCTAAGAAGATCAATATGAAATGTATAAATTACAAGTAATAAAATTGAACTAAGAGTTATAGTAAGAAAGAACTTAACTACACTTATTATTAGCTTAAGATAATTTAAAAAGTTTAAAAGGATATTATTATTAATTATGTATGTATACACATATGTATGGGTTATTATGTGTATGTTCTTGCAAAAATTTATTTTTGTTATTAATGCAATTTAATTTTTTTTTTTTTCATTTTTTTTTAGTTTTATTTTCTTTAACACGACTAAAAATCAAGGTCTACAAGGATAGTAAATATTACAACATTAATAGTTGTTCTATTCTATTTTCTTTTTTTATAGCAAGGCCATAGCAGATTGTTTCAAAATCCTCGTTGCGTAGTTCAGAAGAATTAAAATAAAGCACAGATTTGAAAAAAAAGTAGTGTGTAGTTATGTACACGCGTTATAAGTTATACTCCTTTGGCACGTACCAAGATAAAAATATCTTTTCAAACATTTTATTTTTCACCTTATTCTACGTTTGTAGTAGAACGACACTAACAATAGAAAAACGGTATTTAATACATACATACTTTTTTTCATTAAAATGTTGACTATAGCTAATTTCAGGGTGTCGGTTTTTCGTGACGGTGACGTGCGGGCGCATCGTAAAAATTTACTCTCATCATTTTTCCTTAACGCGCCAAAAAAGTATAACTTCAAAAATCATTGGGTCGTTTCTAAAGGAGCACACGAAAACGCGTGAAATTCGACCTTCTTTTATAAAACAACGACTTGAGTGCAATTTTGGTGCAAATTCTAAACCTCTCTTACCGTATTAGCATAATGTGACACGCGGTATGTGAATTGCATTAGAAGTGGCGCTCGGTATCGCAGCGGGAATGTGTTGTTTCATTGGTCGAATAAAGGTGAACTTTAAATAACCGGTCCTTACCTATGTTATGTCTGTGGAATTCTAAATTTGAATTATTAATATTAGACAATAAAATAAATATGGAGGATCTGTAGGTGTCAAAAAAAGGAATGTAGATATTTTAAAAAAGAATGTCGTTGAATTTTTATGTGCCGTTGTCATGTAGTGACTTCTTCTTCTTCTTGTTTTGACACCGCAGAAGCACTTGCCAGTGTCAATGTTTTGTTTCAAGTAAGTGTCTTGTGATAAGTATAATGTTCTAACAAGATGGTGGTTTCCTTGTTAGAGCTTTCCATGGAGTTTTTGTGGCATCTCAGAATGCATGCTCCGTGGTATTATTTCCCATCCACTTCACTTGTGCATAATAACCGAACTATATTACATAAAACACCACCAATATTACAAAATATAGAGTCTAATAACACAAGATTATGAATAAAATATAAAAACCACTACATGACAGACTAAGATCCCGCCAAAAACTCAATTTGTTTATAATCTTACGTTGACTATTCTGTGTAAATGTTGTCATCTTGATTAACGTAACGTCGTTGTTGTGTACAAGTGAAATTTAGAGGAAATAATAACACGGGACAACACGAGTTTTAAGATGTCAAAAACACTCTCTGGAAAGTTCTATCGAGAGGGTCGCCATCTTGTTAAAACATCGAAGTCATCATAAGACACTTTGTAATAATAATACGTGTGACATCGAGACAATTTAAGGATAAATAAATACCAATTTTAGATTCCTATAATAATAATATTTTAATTTTGTATTGTATTAAACTCTTGACCATATTATGCGCAAGCCCAAACTTACGGTTATATTAGAAGCGGCCAAAAAGTTTGACATGGACTGAACCTTTTTATACTCTATTCTCAAACGGTTTTCTTTTTTTTTAATAGCTATTGATGAGCTGTAGCGAAAAAAATTTAAGATAGGTTCTTCTATACCATCGACGAGTCGAAACCTTTATTTATAAGCCTCTGTTCGTCATACTTCACGTTCCTCACGTATACTAATCTACATACATATAGTAAGTAATACATCTACGTATACATATAGTAAGAATGTAAATATAACGGTACTTATTAGATTTTTGTGAAAAATGTTGTTGCAGGTTTTTTTTATATCATAGGGGGCAAACGAACAAGTGGGTCACCTGGTGGTAAGTGATCACCGCCGTCCATAGACACTAGCAACACCAGGGGAGGCGCAACTGCGTTACCGGCCTTTTAAATATGTGGGCCTCCGGCGCTCTCACTGACCGAACGAAACGCAACAGCGCAAGCACTGTTACTTCACGTCGGTTTTCTGTGAGAGGGTGGTACTACCCCGGGCGAGTCGACCCATTCATTCTGAAACCAGTAATAGTTTCAGCGTAGCTCTACCACCTACAGAACAGTTACCTGATGATAAGTAATCACCGACTCCCATAGATACCTGCGACACGAGAGCTATCACAAATGCGTTGCCGGCCTTTGAGGAAGGAGTAGGCTCGTTTTTTGAAGGTCTGTGGGTTGTATTGGTCCGGAAACGCTGCCGCTGGGAGTTCATTCCAGAGGGCCGACGTACTTGGGAAAAACGCACGCGAGAACCGCACAGAAGACGATTTTCAACCATCGATATGACACTGATGGAATTTCATTTTATGGCGAGTCGTAAACGGTGTCTAGGAATAGGTAATAAAAATACTTTTTAATCATTTTTAGAAATGTCTATCTGTCTGTGTCTCTGTTTGTTTGGATAGGCATCACTAGTCAATAATATTTTTATATTTTGAGGCAGAAACATCCCAATAATATTGAAGTTTTAAAGATTAATGTATCATGGTCCAATTTCGACTATTGGCGGGCCACTAATATATACACAAACGGATGTTCGTATGTCTGATGAAATCGATAAGCTCGAACAGGTCGTGAAAATTTGTACACCATATTGGTGTTTTTTATAGAGATAGTTTTCAAGATATCAACTAATATAATAACCAATATTTACGAAAAATACAAAGAGATTTTTAACATCCTCAAGCCCAAACAAAAAAGGTCACAATTATTACAATAAGTAGCTAGAAATAAATAAAAATGAAAGTACAAAATAAAACCTAATGTTAACACAATACAAATAAAAAAAAAAAAAACAGATTTTAATTAGCCTTAATTAACATGCATAACAGAGGTTTTATTTGAAACTCTATCTCTGGTGGAGTCCAGGGTCCACAAGGAACATTAAGAATTTCCATTCTAATTCTTCTATTGTAGCCTCTATATACCAGTTACGAAAAACTTTAACATATTTTTCAATCAGATCTGTTAAGTCCAGCTTTTTTGATACAGAAGTCAACCGCTTTTACGCCAAATCTTTATTATTACAAGTAAGTTATCCCGGACATCCTTCTTTCTATGCTAAGCGCACTTCATAACGACCCTTATTATTTTATTATTATCTGTCAGTGACTTCGCTCGTGCTAATGTAGATTTGACTTTTTTCTGCATGAAAGGTGGTACCTTGCGTCCTTTTACCTCCTCCTCTATACCCCTGAAAATATACGAGTATATTCAAAATTTCATAATAATCAGTTAAGTAGATAGTTTCCAATGTTTCTATAAAACATATTAGTTCATTTATTCTGGTTCTATCGTTCTAGTGTCTATTAAATTAGAAATGTGCTTATGAAAACAAATATTATAATAATTATCGGAACTTAATCGACCTTTACAACGACTGTCCGTCTATTTGATAGGTCACGAGACATATCGTTCTAGTGTCTATTAAATTAGAAATGCGCTTATGAAAACAAATATTATAATAATTATCGGAACTTAATCGACCTTTATGACGACTGTCCATCTATTTGATAGGTCACGAGACATATCGTTCTAGTGTCTATTAAATTAGAAATGCGCTTATGAAAATAAATATTATAATAATTATCGGAACTTAATCGACCTTTATGACGACTGTCCATCTATTTGATAGGTCACGAGACATATCGTTCTAGTGTCTATTAAATTAGAAATGCGCTTATGAAAACAAATATTATAATAATTATCGGAACTTAATCGACCTTTATGACGACTGTCCATCTATTTGATAGGTCACGAGACATATCGTTCTAGTGTCTATTAAATTAGAAATGCGCTTATGAAAACAAATATTATAATAATTATCGGAACTTAATCGACCTTTATGACGACTGTCCATCTATTTGATAGGTCACGAGACATATCGTTCTAGTGTCTATTAAATTAGAAATGCGCTTATGAAAACAAATATTATAATAATTATCGGAACTTAATCGACCTTTATGACGACTGTCCATCTATTTGATAGGTCACGAGACATATCGTTCTAGTGTCTATTAAATTAGAAATGCGCTTATGAAAACAAATATTATAATAATTATTGGAACTTATTCGACCTTTACGACCACTGTCCGTCTATTTAATAGGTCACGACACCCACAGAAATGGGGTGACCAACGATTTGGTGAAAGTTTGTATATTTGTTTTCAGCATCATGATATATGTAAGATGCTAATTTTCTCGTCAATGAAGTAATCATGTTTAGAGACTAGCGTGTTCAGACACCGCATTGATGGACGTTGGTTCGAATCCTTGTGAATGAGCCGGAGCTTTCGGTGAAGGAAAATATTGTGATGAATCCATAATACGGTGGTAGGGCTTTTTTTAACCCGCCTAACTAACAATCACCATCGAGTTGAAAGACTACCGCCACACATCTATAGATTTGTTCCAGAAGCTGTACTTGAGAATCAGTTCTTCAAGGTTCAGTGCGTTAACCATCTTAGAACACATTTAAAATCTGATGAGATTATGATAAAATGCTAAAACCTATCTGAGTATATATACTTAATAAAATAAATTACGGAATATATGTAAGCGGATCATTTCAGAAGTGCTGCACCTATTCGGCTAGTAAATTTTTTTGTTGTGTGTAAATCGAAACAATATTTGTATGATAGAGAATCTTTGAAAAATGATACGGAAAGTGACTAATTTACATTAAAGTATCCCCATACGAAAACGTGAATGAGTGAATGAAATAGAAGACTGTAAAGAGATCTTCAAAAATATTGACAGATGTGTCAGATTAACGTAAAGTTTTTCAGTGTCCATTTTATTTCATTGCATAATTGAAGTACAAAGTTAGTATAATTTTTTTCCTTACTATTCCTGGACGAAGTTGGGGTTGGCAGATAGTTTATTTAAAAAAAAAGTTAAGTATTCATAACGTAAGACCATCCATAAGTTACGTCGCACGTTAAGGGGAAGACGAGACAACAATTGTGGCATTGTGTGTCAAAAGGAGGGAGCGAGTTGTAAGCTTTGTAACGTCCCGGATAATCTAAAACAGGGCTGTCCAAACTACATGGGACCCAGGGCCAACAAAAATGACTCAATACATTGGGGGGCCGCAAAATATTTATAAAAATAAAATACAAGTATAATAAGTATCATTATTTTATTATCTACTTTTTCATTAATTTGTCTTTTAAAGCCCAATAAATGAACAACGCGCGGTGTCGGATGTACCACCTATTATACGTTCGGGGAATTCCCCGAGTTCTCGAGTGAATAGTGTTGTGTGCGGCATAATGGAATACATATCCAAAACATTTGAATTTCGTCGCAAGAAAAATAATTTACTCGTTTAATGTATTTAAACAAAGAAGATAAAAAAGATTCTGCGGGCCGCAATAATTCATGCCGCCGTGGGCCGTGGTTTGGACAGCCCTGATCTAAAATATTATAACTCTAAACTTTATCCGAAATGAAAAATTAAAAAATTATTCATGACTATATATTATAGTGGGCGTTACTATGCACTTCCGTCTGGAATTGATTAGCCGCTGCCAAGTCTCACTGTAACAAAAAACTATTTGATTATACTTGCGCGACGTGCACCTGAAAAAGTTAAATCTGAAACTGGTAACAGAAAAAGGGAATATTAGTAACTGAAATAACAAAATGTAATTAAAACGCGTCCTTAGTTGACGGTTGACCCTGACGTTGGCGGATGGTTGAACCTGTCGTCGGTTAACAATGTTGGTATGTAACTGTAAAATCTAAAAATTATAATTAATTCAAATATGTTACAGTTTAAACTGTAATTATGACAATTGACCACACATGTTTCGCTCCATCACACAGAGTCTTAAAATCAATATCGATTCTTCCGATACGAACGTGCATATACGTCGCGCATATAAAATCAAACGTTTTTTGTTGCAGTGGTCAACCAATTCCAGGCAGAAGTGCAAAGTAATGTCCTCTCTAACATTTATTGGTGAATTTCCATAAAGTGACGCCTTCAGCAACCGTTATAATAAGTTTTTTGGAAATTTTGTAAGTGGTATTCTAATTTAATCTTGTCCAAATTCAAAACTGTAGCACGTGACGTCACACTAAGCGAAGAAGGTTACACAAACCCATGTGACGTAATTTACTGATGACTCCTGTCATCTCAACATAAACAAATCAACTCTACAAATTTCGTACCCTCCTGTAATATTCAGTGGGAAATCTTGCTAGGTCCGGCTTTTTAAATTGCCTATTTCCCGCAAATCTGAATCCCAAAGTTGGCAACACCACTCACGTGGATCGTACGCTTCGTGAATATTAATGGACACCCTAGCAATGGGTTCCGTATCACTTATAGATGACCTTGATAAATTTATAAATACCGGCGTACGGGTAACTTTAGTTACAGCGTTCATTAAATTAATTTGATATTAATCTGTGTTTGTTATTCGAAAATGCTTGCGGTGAAACGCAGACGGGATCATTATTACAGAGGCTAATAAAATATGAAATTTATGAAATAATAATAATACAGAGATATAATAGATGTCTTTTTAGAATTTATCGAATAAAGTAACGGGCCCGTCGGGCATTGTCCTGCCTTGATAATAATAAAAAAAAATCCTAGAGTTAGACTAGCAACGCTAACTACCGGGTCCAATTATGAATCTAAACCGTTTTGAACACACCTAAACACAGACAAAAAATTTCATCAAAAACTCTCAAGCCAATGTGTTTCTTTATTTATGAGAAGTACAGTCACATGCACACGTACAGAAGAATTATATATAGAAAGACTAACTTCTCCCCGTGACTCTCCGTAGACGTGAAAATGATTTTACTGATTCATGTCATGTCTATTTTTGTTACTGTAATGACACCATTACTTTTTAACCACAATATTCTTTTAACAATTTTAATTTATTTTTTATTACTGTTGTTTGACTTCCTGTGGAAAAGCGTTATAATATGTAAACTAAATGATACAGTGACAATTCCTTTATCTGCCATTAAAATATTCATGAATCTCAGTTCGTCAGTTTCGAAGATTAACTCAAAGAAACAACAATTTTTAGGTTTTAACCTATTATGGAACTGAAACGACCATTAGGTAATAATTATGTACTAAAATCTATACAATGGAATTAAATTGTTGTAAAGTTCAACCAACCATACATATATCCAGTACTAAATCCCGTTGAACGTTCGTTTCGACCTCTCATATTTTATTTACGTAACATTTCCGTTGGGTCCTTCATTAAGAGACCTACGCAGTGCTGAAAACAGTTTCTTGAAAATTTGATGTGCACCTCCAACCGGTTCGGTATCTATCTCTCTGTATTTAAATTTTAATGGCGAAAACTATTATGTAATCGTAAACGTGCCTTTATAGAATAAGATATGTTCTCACCTGAAAACTCATTCAAGATCTTTTATATATTTTATGGGAAATGTCTGAACGTAGCTGTAAAATTTCTTAGTAGTATAAGTGTAACAACTTGTATTAGGTACTAGCTGTTACCCGTAGCTCCGCATGCGTTTTTTATAATTGTAAATTACTTCTTATAAGATCAGTTATCTGTTAGTGATAGTTCCGTGAAAAATAGTTCAAACGTTTTGGAGATAGCACTGCAAACGAAGCCATGGGTAAAAGCTAGTCCAAAATAAAAAAAACTTTAATTACTTTTTATAACGTTAGCTATCTGTCAGTGAAAGTCCCATGAAAATAGGTCCAATCGTTTTGGAGATAGTACTACAGACGAAGCCATGGATGACAGCTAGTCTAAAATAAAATAACCTATGTCACCCGCTGTAATTTTAACTATCTGTCAGTGAAATTTCTGTCAAAATCGGTCCAGCCGTATCGGAGATAACCTGGAACCAACAGACAGACAGACACACAGTCAAAAATTTTAAAAATTGTGTTTTTGTTATCAGTATCGTGTATACGTTCATATCCAATCAGTAAAAAGTCGTTATTTTGATATTACATACAGACACTTCATTTTTATTATATGTATAGATTTAATGTAAATAGTCGTACATTGTGTTTTTAAATAGTTTCATTAGTAAAATTTCGCTCTATAAGTTTATTTATATATATTATGTAACTGTATAAAATAATATAATTAAGTTAGAACAACGAGAGACCTTTATAAAGAACTTTCATTATAAATGTCAAAGTGTACAAATATTTTGGACCTTGATTCACACTTTTCATTATCTCAACAGTCTGTAATAGACTCACTGCATGGTCAAAGGCTTCTTCCCGAAAGAGGGTACGGTGTTAATCACCACGCCAGCTCACGACGTATTGGGGACTTGAAACTCCAAGAAATACAATCAGTTCTATACTATCCCACATACCTACAAGAACATTTTTCAGGTTCAAGTTTCCTCATAATGGTTTCCTTCACTGTCAGCCTATAGTCTTGCCAATTTGTATTGGCAAATGTACGAGTATCCCAAAAAAAAAAAATTGGTTTATGCCAATTTTAGAACTCCCGACATCGAATAAGCCTTCAACTGGTCAAACCATTCGATTACTACGACTATTTGGAAGTCATCTCTCCCATAATATTTATATATCAATTGAATGAAAGACCCCATTATGAACAAATCCGAACATTCGAGAACCATTCTCATAGCATTGGGAATGGAAAGAAAAAAGAATAAAACTACAAATTCCACGTCATTTAAAAATGCCAGCATGAGATATGAGATATTTACTGAATCATTAAACATAGACTCAATTTATAATAGACTAGCGGCCCGCTCCGGCTTCGCACGGGTATAAAATATATATCCTATGTCATTCACTGAAAAAATGATTAAAATCGATCCAGTAGTTTTGATTTATTCATTACTGCCCGTGGCCCGCACGCGTTAAATTTGGAGTAACCTCAAAAATAACAGTATTTCTCCACTATTTAATAGGTGTTATTATACATATAAACCTTCCTCTTCAATCACTCTATCTATTAAAAAAAACCGCATCAAAATCCGTTGCGTAGTTTTAAAGATTTAAGCATACATAGGGATATAGGGACAGAGAAAGCGACTTTGTTTTATACTGTGTAGTGATACGTAAAAACAAAAATAGTTTTTGATACAAATATTCACATTGAATTTAATGTGAGTTTGGTGTAAAATACTTTGGTGTAAAATATTCGCTTAGGAGAAGAGTATTTAATGAATCGCAACAATCTGAATCTCGTTATGGGTTTTATTTAAATATAAAATATGTATAAATTTGTACTGAATCTCATAATCATTTATAAAATGTATTCACAGTTACTTAATTCTCTTATCGAATTTAATGTCACGTTGAATTTTAAATTAATTAATTTCTCGCATCGCTGAACCCGTCATTTACGTAAGTAATTGGCGGACATCGTGTAACAACCACAGACGAGACTTGGGTTTGACATTATTATAACATTTTGTGTAAATAATAATTCGAGAACGTTCTCTTATTGCGAATTTTTTTTAATAATCTTATTACCGACATGCGATAACTTTTTTTAATCAAAGTAAAATGGTAGTAAAAAATAATTTTGAAGCGATAATGGCTCAGTCGGTAGTAGTGTGTTCAGACACAGCGTCGAAGGACCTAGGTTCGAATCCTAGTGGCTAAGTTGGTGCTTTCAGTGAAGGAAAACATCGTCATGAAACCATAGCATGGCGGTAGGGCTTTTTCTAAGTCCGCCTGGCTAGCTACCACCTTCAAGTTGAAAATCTGTCGCGAAGCACCTGTTGGTGTGTTCCGGTAGCCGCACTTGAGTGC
The DNA here is from genome assembly GCA_035772565.1 of Antheraea assamensis. NCBI lineage: Eukaryota > Metazoa > Arthropoda > Insecta > Lepidoptera > Saturniidae > Antheraea > Antheraea assamensis. The sequence goes on from JAQQSE010000152.1 coordinate 214,916, forward strand.
CAGTCTCCCTCTACGCTTAGCGTGACTACCATCTTAGACCACATCATCATTTAACATCAGATGAGATTGTGGTCAGATGCTAACCTATAAAGTGTAAAAAAGATTTTTACTTATCTGACGTTGTTACAATTAGGTAAATTTTAAAGCTATTTCCAGTGAAGAAAATAAATGTCACAGTTTCAAACATTAATTATTGATAAGCTATGAACACTATTAGTACAAAATCTTTAGACACCGTTCATCTTCACGACTTGACGAGTAGTTTCAGTCATGTTTAATAAGATATATAGTATAATTAATTTAAATTGTATTCTGTATATTTTAGTTTAGTCCATATAAATGAAAACCAATTGCTGAATCTATGTAAGCACGTCACTTCAAACCGACGGCACCTATTTCGCAAATCTTCTTTTGTTGTGTTTCTATTGTTAGAACAAAGTTTATATGAAAGAAAAATTGTACGAAACAGTGAAAAATTTTGGCTTCATAAATCTCGATACAAACAAATGAATGAGCGAGTGAGACAGAAGACAGTAGGAAGACCTTCAAAAGTATTAACCAAATTATTAGATTGACCTTCAGTTGTTTAGTTGGCACTTTATTTTAATACATGAGTAACTGTACAAAGCACAACTGTTGCATAGTGAGGCAAAAACGCGTTGGAACCGCGCGATTTCGTACCTCATATGATTTGTCTTGGTAACGCTCGGTTTTCATCAGGCGTCTAACTCGTCCACGGCCCCCGAAACCCCGCGCCGCGGCGCATCGGCCCATTCTCTTATGACTTCGTTACGACTTCGTACTTTCTATGCTTCAATTTGTATAATAATTGCTCCGCAAGGGTTTTGATATAATTTGGAGAGTATAGAAGTTTCTCCAATAAATAAGCAACATTTATTTTAAACTTCTTACATGTAGTTTTAGACATCAGCGTGTTCTAACAGACACTCTTTTAAGTTTTAGCTTACCCCTAGTATAGATAGTTATTGTAAAAAGTGATCCTTACACATTTGAACATCAACATTGAGTTACATTTAAAATAAATAGTATACATATTTAAAAATATGCATAGGCTATGAAATCCCTTAGTGGTAAATCCTTTATACTATCTAAATATTGAAAAAAAAAACTGATCGATATATCGACGCACAGCCCAAACTACCGGGACTAGGGGCTGTAAAATTTGAATGCGGTTACGCTTTACACTTAAGTTGAGCACTAAGGAAGGTAATTTTGTACTTAAGTTCAAGTGGAAAGTGATAACAAGGAGGAAGAAAGTGTGTATGAAAATCCGTCACTTTTCCGTCAGACAGCCAGTAATGTATATATAAAAAATGAGATCGAAATAATTACAGCATAGAAAACAATTGCAAAGCCGCGGGATATTGCTACTCAAGTTATAAGTCGAAAATATAAAATTATTTTCTCTAAACTATATATAGTACACAAAATTTATAAGTACAAGAAAACAAAACGTCGCATCAGAAAGAACACCGTGTTGTCATGTAAAAATGTTCCTATATAGTGATTACGATGGATGAGCCTAAACGAAATTATAAGGGTCCATTAGCTGTGAAAAGTAAGCAAACTAAGTAAGTAAGTAGTGGGTAAAGTGTCAACAGTTAGCGGGTCCGAGTTCGGTCCAAAGTTATAACTAAACTAGGCCAAACTAGATAATCATCAGTCAATGACAAAGCCGTAATGAAATTATATATCTACTACACATATATATATATATAAAATTAAGTGTCTGTTGCTTGTCCTTAATAATCTCGGAAATGGTTGAACCTAATTTGGCGAGACTTTTATTGGCAGACAGAGGATATTTCAAAGTACTCTTTAATTTACCTACCATTACGCCTTTCTGTAGAAACTAAGCAGTAATGTTGAAATTTAACAGTTTAATTTTAAATCAATGAAGGTAATAAAACCACAATTATAAATTTAAAAAAAATGACAACTAGTCGCCAGTAAACACGAGCAATAGTGTTTTCATGGGCTTAATTAAAAAATAGGAAGTGTGCTTATGATTCCGTGATAGAGGCATAAACTTATAAATAAACATATGCATTTAAAAGTTCGTACATATTTATCAAGGTCAAGAGGTACGTATGAAAGAAAATGTTTGAAAAACAGTGCGGAAAAGTGAAAATGTTGTGTCCAAAATTCTCAATATAAAAAGTGACCGAGTGAGTGAGACAGAATACAGCAGGGAACCTTCAAATATATTGACAGAATTGACAAATGGACCTTCAGTTATTCAGTTAGCATTTTATATAATTCCATCATCATCATCACCCTGTAAGAGGATCATTGCAGAACCATAGGCCTCTTGCCGAAAGAAGTTATGGGCATAAAAAATTTCACGCCATCCCTACGGCGATTTCAAACTCTGAGAAATCCACAGTTCTATATTTTCCCACATACGGTGGTACTACCAGAACATTTATCAGGTTCAGGTTTCCTCACGGTGTTTCCATTCGCCATCAGTCGATATTGATACCAATTTAAATTAGCAAATATACGCGATTTCCAAAAACATCATTGATACATAGGTTCGAACCTGCGGACGTAGGATTGATATTCCACCGGACAAACTACTAGCCCGCCACGTTTATTTTAATTTAATTTCATGGTCACGTTAATTGAAGATTTCTTATCATTTTATTCGTTTCGACATCCGTGCGAAGCCGAGGCGGGTAGCTAGTATTACAAATTCTACTATTTCGAATAGAATTATGAATCGATTTACGTTGTATTGTCTAAACCTGATGAATTGCTTTCGATTCACCAAACGTTAACCGATTCACGTCTCGATTTGTTCAACTTTAAAAAAATAATCGATTGTCAACGCCGACAGTGAGTGATGTTCGAAGGATCGCCACCGTTGATCGGGAAATCATTCAATGATTCAGGAGTTGTATTGAAAATTAACAGTATTGAATTTAAAAATGTGCTTCACCCTGTCATATACCAGTACTTAAATACGTACCACTTAATGTGTAGTACAAATTGGTTGTTAAATTATATAAATATGAACTAAGCAACAGAAAAAAAAATCTGCTCGTTCGTTATCAGTTTTGATGACCTCGTTATCCGATACATTCGATCTGATCAGAGGTATGCCGTTGTGCACACGTCACTCAAAAACTACTGGACAGACTTTGATTTAAATTTTATTTTACTTCTCAAGCACTTGGATTAAATCTATAAGACAGAGTATCGCGATATCATAATTTAATATAATGTTCTTTTAGTAATTCTCTTTCAGTGATGTATGTTTTCTTGTCGTGAATAGATGGTGCTTATCTTTTTTCTCTGTACATAAAATACATTGTCAAGGTAATTAACGAAGCAGACGATGATTAGTTAGTATAAAATATTTGTACGCTCTTTGTCAAAAAAAAAAAACAAATAATATGTAAACAAAAAATTAGTGTACTACGGTCGAATTTTGACCATCACACGACAATTGATAGGTACATGTATTTTTTCTTAGGAAAACCCACAACACTAAAACATATAAATTCTCATAGGAATGTGTATAGAAACCTTTTTCATTTCTCATACAAACTTCTAAAACTGTCTTCTTTAATAAATCAATATTTTAGTAGAATATAATAGATGCAGATATTATTTGTAATGGCGATTGTAGTATATAATAGCTAAATTAATAATGTCGCTCCGTATAAATTAACACAATTTATACCTAGTCAGGGCTTAATATTCGAAATTACTTTAAAGTCGGGCTTATTTAATTACGGTGTCGGGCCACGATTGACACGTTCTATTTTACTCCTATCAATGTTTCGGTCGGACCGGATCCATTATTTCCAGTAGCCTGGCACTCTTATTAGTTGCTCGTCCCGGGATAGATTAGGTCTGAGACGTTAACCCTTGGATCGACTTCTGACACCTAATTCTCTGTTAATTGGATGAACGTGAGAGATATCGTATTATTATAATATGTATGTACTTAAACACAGAATTTAATTTTCTTAAAGTCCTTATATATCTACATATTTTAAGATTGACTTAATTATTAGCTAGAATATTTTATATGTTTAAGAAATTTAGTATAAGACGTTTATTTCAGGGTCGTTATTTAAATAAAAAAATTCAATTGCAGCGCACGGGTTGTAATTATTATTGTTTTTTTTCTTTTAGTCTAATCATTTTTTAACTTTTTAATTTGTTCAAAGCATTTCAGTCCTTTGCACCAATGTTTGCTGTTCTGTAATACGTGTCTTTTTGTTTTCAAATTGTTATGTTTGTCGTTGACACAGTTAGCTAGCGATCTTCTCACATTTTATTTGCCCTTTGACGGACAACAAGTAAAGTACATAATCTGCTGTCATTATATATTAGCAAATGAGGTGCACGATATCCTGGGATATAGTATTATTTTCAAATATTTCAACTTCTAACTGTACCACCCAAATTTCATGTATAGATTGTTTAGTGAACATCCATATTTTGGTGGCATACGTCAACCTGGGTAGGCATTACAGTATTTTTCAATCTACGAAAACGTCATCGAGTTTACCGAAGGCCGACACCTCTTAGTTGCGTTTATTCAAAATACTAAATTTTCTATTTGTTCCTAATTTATTTCATAATGGAACAGTGACCGTTATGACGTTAGCACCCATTAAATTGGCAGTGATGATTATTTTAAAACAATTATGTTTAATTTCAATACATTAATTTACACCTATATTTTACAAATGAACAAATAAAGCATCTTCACGATTCTCCACAAAGTAATGCTTATAGCCAGTTCATTAATATTCTGAATATTTTAATCTCTAATTTGAACAATAGAGATCCAACCTACATATCAGATTATTTTCTATAATCTTAATTATCTTACTAAATACCTTACTAAATATCTTACTTAATACCTATACTTTAAGATATTTTTAAAACAAGTAATACAATACTGTAATAGCTCTAGCGTAGGACTGATTTCTGTCTCAGACTCGAGATTTCCCCGAGGGATAGATAAATTTGTATGAGCATCAAGCAACCATCTTAAGAAACATTTTTACCACGGGCAACACTGAGTTGTAATTAATTTTATAGAAATTTGTAATAATATAGCTTATCTAGAAACAAATAATTTTATATGTAAGAAAATAAAACATTACGGAAAAGGAAACAAAGGTCAGGATAAGTTTATATTACGATAAAATACGTATAGATAATATAAATTATATACTAACTGGTCGTCCCGGCTTCGGATAGGTATAAGAATGAAGAAAATGAGGCCAAATCTTCCTATCACCATACGACCATGTAATAAACTAAAATGGCAACTGAACAACTAAACGTCAATCTGTTTTTTTTTTTTTTAATTTTTCTCTCACTCACTATGTATGCGGATTTTTTTAAATTTTATTCGTTTATTTTACTCGTCGTATAAACCTGGTTCTGATACTTACATATACAAGAACAAAGGAATTAGCCAAATATGTGTAGTCGTTCTGAAGTGATGCGCTTACATACATTCCATACCATACATACATACCATTTATTTATACAAAGCAAAAGTATTTCAAATTATTTTTATATAATGTTTACTCTTCTGTATAAACTATAGTAACAAAACTAAGTACATGAATTCATATAAAGACTACCTTTTACTTGTTTTTAATATGGTAAGTTTTCTAAAATTTATTTTTTTGTATTTTGTTTCCCTTCCATGACGAACGAATTGTATGCGATGCTTTTTATACATATTTTACAAGTTTTATTTCTTTATCAAAATCTGACCTGACATTAAAAGAGGATGTGGTCACAGGTGGCGACACGTTAAACCTAGGGAAGGACTGGTCCTAAAGTGTAGCTGTGGAAACAAATCTATAGGTGTTTTAGCTACAGATTTCCAATTTGAGGGTCGTAGTTAACTAGATAGTTTTTGAAACGATCCTACTTCCATGCTATCACAATTTCGAAAATGTCTTTCGCCGTAAATCCGGCTTACTACAGGATTTGAACCTATGTTAAATGATACGGTATTCATACACACTACTACTGAGCTGTTATCGCTCCTATAAACCATTGTATCACTTATCTCTTTAAAAACCTATGTGACAGCTTAGACAGATATATCCATTAAAATTATTTAAGTAAGATAATAGTAACATTATAAGCTTTCGGTAGAAATTCTCCATAAATCTTGTTGTAAAAATAAAAGAAACATGTTACAAATGGTTAAGCCCTATTAGGAAGAAGATAGTTTTTAAATTCAGCTGGTATGGTTTATCGGGTATCCACTGATACCGATCGCTTCGGTAGTAAATAACTAAACGCGAACGTAAACATTTCGTATACGAACAGGGCATAACAATGCCAGTGTTTGGCACACGGCCAAGTCTATTGAAAATGTTGCTGCGAATTTTTACCAAAACACTTCCGAGGATGAAAATATATGTGGTAAAAATTTCGGAACTGTTTGTTTTATCAAGGACTAATATAATTATTTATTTTTAATAACTTTTTTTTCATTGAATGGGTAATGGGTTATTTTATAAGCACGTCTAAATGATCAAAACTCACTAAAACTATAACTTCGAAATATTCATAATTTATTAATGTAAATATCATTGAGGTTCCTTTACGCTCGCTTATATTCGGCTCTTAGTATTTTCTTTAATGGTAGTGACTTATATTTATATTCTAAATTGCTTATTACAGTTATAAACGAGTAAACAAATGACTTCAATTGTAAAATAAGCGAAAAGAGGATCTATTTTGTTGTGCATTATTTTAGCGCATCTCATAAACTTTACTTACGAAGGTGCCTAAAATATATTTTTACAAATTATCTATAATGCCTCGGCTTTTGTCTATATTCTATAAATGTAATATGCTTGTATCGTATAAACCTTCCAGAAGGGAGAAATTCAATAGAAAACAGTGACAACCAAATTCCGTTACGTATATTAAAGTAACTAAGGCAAAAGCGAATGTTTTATTATATGTATTACTTTTATTTATTTACAGTACAACGGAACACGAAATGATTACTTTTTAAGTTTATTTTTGGCAACCGATCTTCTAAATGTATTACTGCCTTTGTCGAGTAAGGTAATAAAAATGTTCTAACAAGATTTTGGCCCCTTGTTAGAACTTTCTAGAGATTTTTTGTGACATCTCCGAATTTATGCTCCGTGGTATTATTTTCCATGTTCTTCACTTATGCACAATAATTGAAATATATTACGTAAAATGCCACCAATATTACAAAATAAATTATAAATAATAATAGAATTAATAAAATATAAAGGCCAATACATACGGCAGACTAAGATCCCGAATTGATTAACGACCACCTTTACAACCAGAGACGACTATTTCTTGGAAAGCGCCACCTACTTGGCAATACTATACCTCAATTGTCAATTGTTGACATTTGACAGCCTCGGTAGTTGATGTCAGTTGAGATTGACAACTAATACGAAAATAAAAAGTTATATTTGTATTATTTCTATGACATGTTTTACTCGTTTCAAAAACATTATATCATAAATATATATTTTTTTTAAATATGAGTGACCGTGGCAAGGGTTCCCTTCGAATAGACTGGTTTGATGGTACTCTCATAGAAGATAACAGGTCAAATGCAAATACATCAGAATTCGCTGACGAAGATCGACCTGAACCTGAAAGAAATGTAAAGCCTGAACCCAAAGAAAGAAAGCCTATAGGTTTCAAAAGATTGCTCGATATATCTTTACTAGAGCCACCTGGTTTAATACTGGAGGTTGCCCATAGACCTGGTTTTTGGAATCTCTTAGACTGAGAAAGAATTGAAAGGCGACTTTATAGTTTTAATTGTTAGAATACTAGCAAATATATACGGTTCGTTAGAACCAGGCGAAAAGTCTAAGATTGTTACAATGTTGAGGACAAGATTTGAAAATTCGAACTTTTTAGTTAATTTAAAAAAGTATATAAGTGAATTACCGAGTATTCGTATCGCAGAAAAGAGGTTTAACACTCAACTGTGGGATGACGTGGAAACATTCTTTATCAAATATCCAAGTTATGTGAAGGTATCATTAATTTTGGAGGGAACAGTATTGAGTTTATGACATATTTGTATGATTTATTGGAAGTAGCTGAAATAAGTAGTGTGGGAGTATGTGAAGAACACACAGAGACTGTGAGAAGAGACTTTTATGTGAAAGGTTGATGAGTTAAAATCCTAGATTTTCTTCAGAAATGGGTAAGGATGTAAGTAATTTTAATTATACCTTTAGTTTTATAACTTATTAATGTAGTTGTAAAAGTTTCCACTATATTTGTACTTATAAATGAGTTTGGAATGTTAGTCCCTTGTCCTTAGCATCTTTTAGTTGTTTATGCATAGTGATAGGGCTTTTTCTAAGTATGCCTGGCTATCTACCTTTAAGTTGCAAATATGTTGCCAAGCATGTGTTAGTTTATTCCGGTAACTGCACCTTAGAGCCAGTCTCCTCCAGGTTTATCATGTTTACCACCTTAAACCTCCTAGTCATTTAGCATCATATTGAATTGTGGTCAAATGCTAAATCCTATAAAAAGTAAAAAAAGACTAATCTCTCAAATCGCTGAGCCGATTCTGATTGAAAGTTTTACTAGCAAATACAAGACTTTCAGAGAGAATAGAGTGGTATTAAACTGGAACCGACTACCTGATGAAATCTGTCAATTCAGTAAATTGTTTTAAAAACCGTCTTGACACCTGGCTAGCTTTAATAAGTGAACATGTAGATAAAAACTCTAATAACTTCGACACTTGTATAGACATACCAGCAATTATGCTGCTCGTCTATTAAGAAATAAATAAATAAATTATTCATCATTATTGTAAGAATAGATTGTTATTTCCCCTATCAAGCCTATATTTCCCACGTGCCGTATTTACACTAACGACTTGGAGTGGATAGGACAAAATGGACTCACCACAATGCTGCGCTAGCGTCACGTAGGAGGCCTCCTCTTCTTACACGATACACAATAACATTCACGAACAGTTTCAAAGTCACCTGTATTTCTATAGTTTGGCACACAACACAAATTATAATAAATGTGTAGTTCAATCGCTGATCGTCCGTTAATGAGAGAGTTGAAAAGGCAATTGTCAAGGAGCCGAGTGATTAGAGATGGGGGAAAGGAGTGCGAATAGATATGCGGGACAAGGATGGGTTGTCGCCGTGCAAATCTGGCCTAAACAATTATGCTTTTTCATACTGGTTCTGCTGTAGTTATAAAATTTATTAGAGGTTACCTTAAAATTAGTAAAACCATTATAGGGGTTACATAGTTATGGTAAATAAAGTTACTTACACCAGCTAATTTTTGTTACTGATATATTAAAAGGTAAGTTACATACAGTAGTCTAAATTCTAGAACATTTTTATTATTTCAGTTATCATCAAATAATGTTTCCAAAAATGAAGATCAAAAACTATACAATTTTCAATCCATCAGCATATTCCCAAATAGAGATGATTTACTTGGTACAAATGACATACCAATAAAACCAATTTTAATAAACGGAGCCTATCCTAGTGTTGAGTATTATTTGGAAACACAATTCCTGTTGCTGAGAGAAGATTGCTTCGGTCCTCTTAGAGATGGGATATGTTGGTATAATTTCATTACTTGTTTCTAAATATAATTTCTAGCTCGCCTAGTTACTTACCTCCAAACTCTAGAGTTGGTAGAGCTACGCTGAAGCTATTACTGGCTTCAACATGAATGGGTCGGCTCGCCCGGGGTAGTACCACCCTCTCACAGAAAACAGACGTGAAGTAATAGTGGTTGCACTGTTGCGTTTCGTTCGGTCAGTGAGAGCGCCGGAGGCCCACATGTTCATAAGGCCGGCAACGCACTTGCAACTCCCCTGGTGTTGCTAGTGTCTATGGACGGCGGTGATCACTTACCATCAGGTGACCCACCTGTTCGTTTGCCTCCTATGACATAAAAAAAAAACTCCTGTTAATTCTCGATTATATATATATATATATAATCAAATCATTGATTAATATTCATGTAACTACATACCAGAACCATATTTACTTAACATGTTTATGCCATATTGCAAATAAACCTAACTTTTACACAATATACTAAAATTTGTGTAGCCGTAGACTTTACTGACATACCAGATTTGTGAATAACACTGAGCTTTTTAAACCATGATGTATGTAATCTGTGGGCAAAGTAAGCTTTTTTAATACTGTTATTCAACATATTTAAGCAATTTCTTTTCATAGGCAAATATATGGAGAATCTATCTAAGAGAAAATATGAAAATATCAGGTATACAATATTTTGTTTTTGTTTTATTTAAATAATCTTTAATTAACTTGACTAATGCCCGGTTTCTGAAGCCGTCAGTTAAACTATCAATAGCTATTGATTCAATAACGTTATCCATAAGACAAGCGGCGTTTAACTGTCAATGTTTCTGTATACAGAATGAGACGTAGACTGACATTTCTCGTATCATTTTGTATTGAGAAACCCAATTTGACAAGTTATCGAACCGATAGTGCTATTAAACAGATAAACTACAGTTAAAAATGCTTCAGAAACCGGGCATAAGTCATATAGTTAAATCAATTGATCTAGGAAAAATGTAAATCAATACAAACAGTTGCCAAATGTGAAAGTTTTGCAAGTTAATGTCATAACTACATTATCATCATGCAGTTACTGCCTGTAAAACTGAAGTATGGTTAGATACACGTCTTTATGCAGTAAAAAAATACAGAAATATACAATTATTGCAAAAATGCTGTATTTCTCTTTCTCTCCAAAATTTGTGTCTATAAAGAGTACAACAAAGTAGTTAAATACATTTTCCTCAAGTTATTTTTTTTCTTAATATTTGTTATGAGCAAGTCCAAACTTACAGTTATATTTAGAGCGGCCAAAAAGATTGGCGTGGACTGTATAAATTGCAAAAATATATTTTTTAAAGTGGTTTTTAACTGAACTAACAACTTTTAGTACACTCGAAAATGTTTGTAAAATTGTTTAAACAGTATACAAGTTTATTGAACTTATTATAGTTTTGGATAATTAAATTTGCAACTATTAATGTCTCTAAAAAGTAACATAATCATGATTAGTTGTATTGATATGTGATGACAGGAATTAAAATTTGTATTCACTTAAATATTTATGTGTTACATTGACACACTTGTTTTTGTAATGCTAGTCCCATACCTACATGACGAAACTTCGGTTACCGGTTGCACTAAAAACTTCAAAGTTAATTTCAACAAAGGCAGACAGTAAGTTCCGCATACCTTTGTAATTTCAAGAATGCCTCAAAATTTGAATTTCTACATTCCTTTGATGTGTGTAAAAAACGCGGGCGCAGGTTTCATGCTGCATCAATCGTGACGCGATCCGATAAATCATATGCATGACGATAAAGTCTTCCCGCACCTAAATTTATTGCAATCATAGACAAAACTATTTTACTATACACATAGGTATGGGAATAGCATGAGTCAGGCTTATTAGTGTTTTTTTTTTTCAGAATTTATCCAAAAGTGCGAATCATACGTACATATGTGGCAAATAATAAAGTCGGTCATCTTGTAGACATTTCATGGACAAAACGCCTCTCTCAAACTTCAACTGACAACAAAAGATTGGCTTACAATAAGCAACTCATGTTCGGATCGCTTTTACTCTTTACCAGTGATAATTTCGAAACAATATTGTGTGCTACTGTACTTGATTCGAATTTGAATTTACTGAGCGATGGTTATGTAAGCTATTTAATTATCACCTTATGAGTTGAAATGTAAACCATAACCTATTTTTTATTTCTTCACTTTTTAATTTAGACACTGTAAATGACAATGTTACAACTTACATTTTTTTATAATATAAGAAATATATATTTATTAATTTAAATATAGAATTGATTTCATACCTCTTTTCACTTCTTTAATGTGTTAAAATAAGAAAATAATAAAGTATTGTTGGTTATAAAATTGAATACATTTATATAATTCCAGATTGCTGTGTCGTTCGTCAACCCTGTTTCAAAGAATATATTCAATGAATGTTATCTCATGGTCGAGAATGAAGTGTTTTTTGAACCGTACCATAGAGTCTTGAAGGTTTTACAAAATTCTAATCTAAATTTACCTATGAAGAAATATATTGTTGATGTTCAGGTAAGTTTCAATTAATTTAACTCCATATAATATAAATAAATAATTTAAATTACATTTAAATTTATTAAGTATCAATTTCAAAATTTTAAATGTAGCCATAGATAATCTTATTGAATATTTTACTATCATCTTACTTTGAAAAAAAAATCTAGAATTGTAAATCACACTACACTTCTCAGATATATAGATGATAGTCCTTATCTAAAACAAACTGCATTATCTCCGTTTAATATAAAGTTATTAAAGATTTAAGAAAGTACATTTTTTATAAATACTAAGCATTCAAGCATGTGTATTTTCTTGCTGTTGAGAAATGGGGCAAGCAGTGTGGTGCGCATACGCAGGTTGTTATCAGCATGAATCAGCTAGTTACAAACATAATTTGATGTGAATTTAATATATTATGAAATCAATAAGTGCTAACACTATTTAACAATTTTACTATTATGTATTGTACAATAATTTTTATTTTAACTTATTTAAAAATATATCATAATTTATATTCAATGATAAAATATTATTACAGAGAGATACTAAACATCCGTCATATTTAAATTCTGAAACTATATACACAATAACAGAGCCAGGGAGTAAAGATGACATACCTTTCCCGGTTTTAGACACAGAACAATGGCCAACTGACGTTTTTGGCCTTGACGAATCCCAAATGGAAGCGTTCAAATTCGCATTAACCCGAGAATTCGCCGTAATCCAAGGCCCTCCGGGAACAGGGAAAACTTATTTGGGCGTCAAAATAGCTTCCATGTTACTCAAAAATCTATCTTTGAAATGTACTCCAATGTTAGTCATTTGTTACACGAATCATGCTCTCGATCAGTTTTTGGAAGGATTATTAAGCACCACTACGGATATCGTAAGACTCGGAAGCCAAAGTAAAAGCGAATTACTCGAACCCTATACATTGCATAATGCTAGAATGAAAACTAAATCCAAATACTCACATTTATATGCAGCAAAGAGAGCAGAGTTAGAGAAGATTTTCGCCTGAAATGTACGATTTTACAAAGCGAGATTGAGAAGTGTGAGAAAGATATAATCTCGTACAAAAGTCTTAAGACCATATCTTAAGATTGGCGATAAGAATTACGAACTGAAAACTTGTAAAGAGGATTCAGTATTAAATTGGCTCTTCGGTCATTTAGAGATGAGAATAATGAGTTTGTAGAAGAAGATGAGTGGGAGAAAATGGATGATTTAAATGTTGCCGATGATTTGGAAACTTGTTTCTCTCAGAAATGGGCATTAAAAGAAATTGATTCGATGTCACACAGTATCAAATATGTTAACGATATCACAGATGATGAAGTGGAGAGAAAAAAGATGGCTGAAAAATTCGAGGTAGAAATTTCTAGAATACGAAATAGGCTGAATTGTTTTAAGGTGAGTTTTTAATATTAATTTCAATCAAGACATTTATTCCAAATATTTATTTGCTAATAGGAGTGATCAAAAACTGTTGTGTTAGTACACGACACTTTTGTCAATTTATTTATTTACTATAAAAAAATAAATATATGTGGGAAAGTGATAATGCACAGAAATTGTTGTTGAAATATATGCTTTTCAATTCAGTTTTTCAATAACACGATCTACAATCATATTTCCAAATCTCAATAAACTCTTCTAAAATGAAAATGTCATTGTTCGTCACTTTTTTAGACAACTGGATAAAAGTCTTTTAAGCTCTCATCGACTTCTTGTTTTTTTTTTAATTATAATGTATATTACGCTTATTCATTACTTTATGTATGAATATATTTTAACTCCAATGATATAAAACATGTGTTTTAAGTTTATATATATTATAAATATAGTTATCAGTTCGCACGAAAACTTAACAAACAACCCTATTCATGATGTCGCGTTTAAGTAGTCAAGTTTGTGGGAGCGATGCTTAAAATAAAAAATAATTTAAATTTTTATATTTTACTAAGTTCAAAGTATTTAAAACAAGATTGTTCTGTCGAGAGACAGATGTCCAGAACGCCTAACTTACATATTTTACTTAACTATAAAATAGACATGTAAACTTATTCTCTTCCCATCAGTTATACGAACGCTAGTGAGTACTGTGCTGCTTGCACAGCATTTTTGTGTGAACGTGTTCTGACAACGTTCCATGGCGACCGCATAACTAGGTGTCGGTATGCGCGCGCATCCTAATTTACACGCAAAAATTCACTCTCATGATTTTCCCTAAACACGCCAAAAGAAGTAACTTCAAAAATCTAAGTAAGCTTTAGACTGGGATTCAGCTAAAAGTTATTTTGATTCTTGTATCATACCAGTGCCATTGTACATATAATTCTGTATTTTTGAAATATTAAACACATTATAGAGTACCATGAACGGATGTTTGGGAACTCCTACTCCCTGTAACTTGAAATATTTCGGATGTTAAGCGCTTCTTCTACTTAGTATTGTATTTACACTCTTCAGACGTGTCCAAAGTATCATTTCGTCTTAACCCTTAGTAGCCTGATTTATTTTTAATATTACTGTGTTTGCTTGAGGGTCTAGATGAAGGGAAAAATAGCTAAAAAAATCACATTTTTTTTTTATTTCGTTGGAAAGAATATTATACAACAGTAAAATACGTACAGCCAACCTATAAAAAAAAAACGAATACTAATGTGAACATTCGGTTTAAAAGATTGGTATCAAAATTGAAACTCTAGGTTATTAAGGGTTAATAATATCAGAATATTGTTCTAGAAATATAAAACTATGTTTCAAAATTATAAAAAATATACCAATGATATGCATAATCTTGAAGATCTGTACAGTTTGGATCCGGACGAAAGATGGAAATTCTATTACACAGTAGTGGAGACTTTAAAAAATAAAATATCACAGCAAATTAATACTTTAATGGTATGTAATTAAATTTATTCATTACTTTTATTCATATATTGTAAAATGGTTTTGGTCGTCCTTTCATCCATTTTTTCGGCCAGATCAGGTTTTTCAAATATGGGATGTTCGGGTAAACAAAGGTACAGATACTAACCGAGTGTAATTTCAAGAAGCGTTGATTTAATATTAGAAAAGTTGTTTGAGAACACATATTAAATTATTTTTAAAGATGTGTGTACTGAGGGTGATGCCTCTGTTAGGCCTAATCTAGCTATTTTTATTTAATAGCGTTATGCTACTCCCATACCTGCGTGTATCGCCACGAAGTTTTGTCTATGGTCACAATAAATGCGTGTGTGGGAAGACATTATCGTGATGTATTACGAACTATCGGACTGCGTAACGATAGATGCAGAACGCGATAACTGAGCACGCGATTTTTATACACATCAAAGGAACTCGGATACGCTAATTTCGAGTTATTATTAGAATGACAAGGTTTTTATGTGTCTTTATCGGAATTCATTTTGAGGTTAGTTTTTAGGCCGATAAGTAACCGTAATTTCGTTATGCAGGTATGGGATTAGCATTGTAATTAGAATTTAGCAAAAAAAAATTACAAAAAGGATCTTTCTCAAGTATTTTGATAATTTCGTTTCCATATTGAATTGTTAAGGTTTTATTTTAATTGAAATTTGACAACGGTCTAATATTTAAGGAACAACATAATACGGTGAGTAAAGATTTAGAGCACGTGACGACATTAACGGATATCGTGGTGACGGAGTCGACCCGTGTGGTGGGCGTCACCACCACCACTGCCGCGAGGCGACACGAACTCTTACGAAGAATGCGACAACCTATAGGTAAGATTTACCAATAATTTAAATAAAACTACGTTACCCATGGTAAGGAAAACAAGTGTAACGGAAGTAACGCTGTGGTTGCGTTACGTTGTGTTACGGACGATACATTAATAATTTAAAATATATAAGGTTAAAAACTAACTATGTTAACTATTCCAGGATTCATTCTTCGTCTTCCTGATACATATCACTTCCTTACTATCATCTCTTTCACTCTCACACTTGGCTCGTTTATAACGTCATCTCTTTCACATCGTCATTCGTTTTATATTCACAACAAAATGCACCACAGATAATGTTCACTTACAGTAGGCAAAGGTCATCCTTTTATATTTCCTTATTATGAAGAAATTTCTTTGTTTTAAGCTTCCATCCTTACTAATATTTAAAATCTGAAAGTGAGTTTGTTTGTGGCGTTATTACACCTTCACCACTCAAAGTCCATTTTACATACAAGTTGTCAGGGAAAAAGGATACATAGGGTACCTTTCATATAAAAAGATATACAGTTTCAGAAGCATAGATGATATCAACTGCAACCGAAGCTGCGAGCAATAACTAGTATTCATAGAATTTTAACTCTAGCATAAACATTTTTAATACATTATTTTGCACGGTTGCTTATGTTGTATTTACGTACGTCGACATTTCAGTGATTGTAGAAGAGGCGGCGGAGGTTTTAGAAGCTCACGTGGTCGCTTCTTTGACTGAATACTGTCAACATCTCATAATGATCGGTAACTATTCATGTTGTTATGTATTCGATATTAGTCGATTTTAATTAATTTCAGAATATATAAAAACAAGGACGAGGTCAATTCAATATATTCCAGAATATTCCATCCTCGACAGATTTTTTAATTTTTTGCTTAAGTGAAATATTTCGATATAACCATAGAATTAAATTTAATTTCGTTGTGTCAATAATACAGGTACATAATATTCCAATAAATAATTAATAAATTTGGTAGA
Source organism: Antheraea assamensis (assembly GCA_035772565.1). NCBI lineage: Eukaryota > Metazoa > Arthropoda > Insecta > Lepidoptera > Saturniidae > Antheraea > Antheraea assamensis. The sequence goes on from JAQQSE010000152.1 coordinate 231,825, forward strand.
AATATTGAGTAAGTTCCATTTAAATTTTTGTAGAAAATTTGTTCTAAGTTAATCAGTTTAAAATACAGTCTTCTATAATCTTATTGACCGCTTTGATGGTATTACTTAAAAAAAAAATCGTACTGACAGTCAGACACCTTGTAGTACTTTTTTTAATGCCTACTTAGCTAGTTACTACCCTGAGTACCCTTTAAGCTTACATTTATCAATGTGAGACCCGAGATACGATGAGATTGTGGTCAGAGAGTAAAAGAAATGTTGTTCACTCAAGGTGATCACAAACAACTGCGCCCCACCGCGGCTCACTATAAACTGGGCAAGCATTACAATTTGGAGATATCCCTATTCGAGCGCATGATACGCAACGGCGTTCACGCGCGCGCACTCACCACGCAGCGTAGGATGAGGCCGGAATTCCTCCAGCTATTAGTGCCCGTGATATATCCAAGATTGGATTCGCATCCCTCGGTATACGGGTATCCGAACGTGAGGGGCCTAGCGGATAATCTGTACTTTTATACGCACGACGTTTTCGAAGATGCCGAGGTAAATCATCCAATGCCCGTATCGTTTATGTCCACTATTCTTCGATTGGGAGGGTATTATATTTCAGTAATTATAAAATTTTTTTTTTTTTTTTTTTTATATTTTCGAAGTTTAGACTTTAAAGAATATAGGTATATTTTGGGTAAATGGATCTTTCGAGATTCTTTTCGGATTTACAGCTGTTTTATGACGTGGCAACTAAGCCGGTTCGACCGTACCAATAAATTTTAAATGTATTCTTCTAGAAACTATGTCTTTTGAAACGGTCGACGTGATATATCAAATTCTACTGAACCGATTTGTTTGAAATTTTGGACAGTTCTTTTAATATACTCAATATTAGTATGACTAAAAGTTTTGACAAAAATTTTTTTTTATTCTTTTAAAAAATTCCTAAAAGTGAAGTAATCGAGGAAAAAGTTTACTCTCTTGTTCACATGGACGCCATTTTTTTTTTCAAATCGCTCTCACCTAACGAAAATGACCTTTAAGAACGCCTTACTTTTAAGAATATTTTTTTTTCATTTCGTCATGGAGATATGACGAAATAATATATATATATTTCGCTATGTCAACCGGGGTGCAAATTTTTGTTCGATTTCCTACTTTAGTGGCCTCTATTTTTTTCATTAATAACGTTTTTTTGTTGTTTTTTTGTTTTTCATGCTTTCTAAATGCCATTAAAAAACTGATTACATAAAGCCTATGTTAAAATGTTTGTAATTTTGTTACAATTACGCCTGAAAAAAACACTTAAATTTAGATCATTTAACTTAGGTGTTGCAATTTTATCCCTTAAAAATACATGATATTTCAGTACGTAATGACGTCTGGAAATGACGCACTCTCTGTGCATCCACCAAAACCGAATATAATTATTTATAACTATGTTTTAAAAATGTAAGTTATAATATGTTAATGAAAAGATAAACCCGATCGAGTTTCTTGCCGGTTTTTCTCGATGACTGGATTGTTTTCCGAGCCGGTGGTAGTTTTGACGTTCATAAGCGCCTTCTCAGGACCTAAACTGAATAAAGTATTTTTGATTTTGATTTTGAATACTAGCTGATGTGCACGATTTCCTTCGTAAAACCAATTTGCTATTTCATAAGAATAACCGGTTATATCTAGATTACTTTTGCAGTATAATTTTGTCCTTATTATAACCTCCATAATAACGTTATCAATAATTTAGTTTTATATCTTTATAATGTTACTTTACTACTCATTCCCGGTGGATATTTAGCATCGTCACTAATAATATTAATGCGAATGTGAGTTTTTATGTTTGTTGTGTTATAATTAAAAAAAAAAAAAAAATATTAAATTTATTTTTAAATTAGATTATCATTTGTACGAATTTTTTTTACTAAACCATGATATTCACAATTTACGATGTCGGGAAATAAAAAAATATAATTCACCATTATGAGAGATCTGGGTCTTAAAAAATCAGCCGAGGGATTAACTACTCAAGTTATCATGAAATTTTGCATAAACATTGTAACTGATACAGAAAAGTATGCAGGATACCTTTTATTCAGACTTTTTTTCTCGAAGGTTAGTCACATTTACATTAACGCAAGTGGAGCCGCGGGCAGAAACTAGCGTGTAGTATTCTTAGGCAGCAAAAGTTTTGTCAAAGTATGTTTACCCGTTTCGGAGATTAGGACGGACAGACAAGAAACACTTTATTTACATTTATATAGATAATTTTGTCTGCTGCGGCATTTTCAGGGCCTCGAAGACAGTTGGAGTCATAAGAACACGTACGAAGCGAAATGGTGTATCGCCATCGCAAATTATCTACGACAGATGAATTATAGTGCTGAGGAGATTACAATTCTATCGACTTACAACGGACAAGTTACATTATTAAAAGAGGTACTATCGATAAAATAATTTTAGTAACATTATTTTTATATATATTTTCTTGGCTATAGATTTTGACAATTAAACATTATTATTCTCATTATTGTACGAGTAATTATTACAAAGTGTCTGTCCTTTTAAAAACGGTGGATCCTTGTTAGAACATTCCAGACAATTTTTTCCACTACGACAATTATTAAAACAGTGATATTTACAAAGAAATAAATAGAAAAGTAAACGTAGAAACATTTTAACAGTTCATAAATTTATCGATATTTTATTACTATTTAAATCGATATTTAGTGATAACAAGCATCCCTAAATGGATCGATTATCTTATAAAAATGTCATACAGAGACGGCAGTATTTTTTAATAGCCATCCTTTGACATTATTTATATATCAACAGTTAAGTAGGAAATATAATTTGCTACGCGATGTAACTATAACTGCCGTCGACAACTACCAAGGCGAGGAGAACAGGATAGTGATATTGTCTCTGGTGAGGAGCAGCAGAGACGGAAACATCGGCTTTATGAACGCTACGAACAGAATATGCGTCGCTTTGTCGAGAGCTAAAGAAGGTATATACACTGCTATACTGCTTGATGTTAAGTGTTCTATAATCTTCCTCAGTTAATAGGCTTTTATTTAACTGGTAATTCCAGACCTTAATATGTGTATGGTATAAATAGCTTTACATAGTATAAATGGCTTTATACAGTATAGATAACTTTATGAAGTAGAAATAACTTTATGTAGTATATACATTGATGTATAAAAAAGGTTTTTATGTATATCAATGAGTATATATAACTTTATAAAGTGTAAGTAACTTCATATACTATAAATTACTTAAGGATAATTAACCTAACGTTAAGGTCAATTTATAAGTATACACGTGTTCACGATATAAGTTTTGTGTGTTATAATCATAGTTATGATCATTGTGCGTGTTTTTGTGTTTATACGTCTATGTATAGAACTCGGAACAATGTATAAAATTAATTCTTTTTTATTATTATTTTCTTTTTTAATATATATTTTTTAAACTTTTTCCAATTGTCTCACTTACGGCACTACCTCGATATTAATTTTGTCACTTGGTTTTGGTCGATTACCCGCGACACAGTATTTGTTTCTTCTTAGTGCGGCGATCTGTATATTGTTTTTATGCCTTGTAAAATCAATTTCTGTTAAATAAATACTCTTCTATCTTAACTTTATATAGTAGAAATAGCTTTATACAGTATAGATATCTTTATATAGTAGAAATAGCTTTATACAGTATAGATAACTTTATATAGTAGAAATAGCTTTATACGGTATAGATAACTTTATATAGTAGAAATAGCTTTATACAGTATAGATAACTTTATATAGTAGAAATAGCTTTATACAGTATAGATAACTTTATATAGTAGAAATAGCTTTATGTAGTATACATAACTTTATATTATATGAATTTGTATCGATTGGTTTTTTTTTCATGTAATTATTCTGTTTTAGGTTTTTACATTTTCGGTAACATGAATGTCTTAACGTCTGCAAGTTCCACGTGGAGATTAATTAATGAAAAACTATTAGAACTGAGAGCTATCGGAAACAAAATCACTTTGCGATGTAGAATCCATAGAGATAACACACTAGATGTAAGTAGTTATATTTGAAATGTTATATATCTTACTAGGTTCCCGCCCCGGCTTCGGACGAATATTTATTTACAGTACGAACGACCATGTAATGAAATAAAATTACAACTGAAGGTCAATCTGTCAATTGTGTCAATATTTTTGAAGATCTACTATCTTCTCATTTAGTCACTAATTTTATAAGGGGATTTTTAACTCACACATGTAATCGCAGTTCGCACAATTTATTTATTCATTTACAATTCATTTATTTTCAATCTATTTAAATAAAATCCATAATTATTAATAAGAAAAGTATATAATTGGGACGAAGTTCCTTATCGTACGGTACGGATGAGGGCTAAGCGAAAAATATGTAAAGATTTTTCCGTTATAATCCTTTCTGCGCGTTCATTGGTTCAAAGCAACCAATAAGTTCGCAGCGGCTCGCGCCTGCGCAGGTATAGTTTGTACACGGCATACGCGTCATCTGTTTCGTAGCGTATTGTGTGTAGTTGTGTACTTAGGTTTATCTGATGAAGTTTATAATAAATTAAATGATGTAACATAAAATTTCTATTTTCTGAACTCGAAAAAATATTTTCATTACGAATTTTCCTACAATTCCTTGAATTCATTAGTTATTTTTGCGTTTAATTTAATTGTTCTCAGACGCCAGTAATTCATTTATTTGTATTTGTCTCTTAGTGCGGCGATCTATATACTGTCATATAATGCGTTTACGAAAGGAACTTCGTTCCGACCCAGTGTTCTACGACACTCTTTATTTTTCGTTGTGGCAATTTTTTAAATAAAATAACTTGAATTGGTATTATTGATATATATTAATTTTACTATTAAACAACAATGTAATGATAGAGGTTATGGTGATTGTTTGTAATTAAATGGAGTAATATTGTAGGTGGTAGAGCTACGCTGAAGCTATTACTGGTTTCAGCATGAATGTGTCGGCTCGCCCGGGGTAGTACCACCCGACACACAGAAACCCGACGTGAAGTAACAGTGCTTGCATTGTTGCGTTTCGTTCGGCCAGTGAGAGCGCCGGAGGCCCACATATTTAAAAGGCCGGCAACGCACTTGCGACTCCCCTGGTGTTGCTAGTGTCTATGGACGGCGGTGACCACTTACCATCAGGTGACCCACCTGTTCATTTGACCCCTGTAATATAAAAAAAAAGGGAAATTTTAATGTTACCTAGTACGTGTCGGATTATTTTTCAATTACAAAAAATATTTCATACGATCAGAATTGGTCGTTGTTAAGCATTTTTTTTTTTTCAATTACAGATTGAGAACGTGAAGGATTTCGAAGGCTGCTTAAGTGGTTCTTGTTTGAAGGTTTGTGGAAAAGGAAACAAGGAATAACTGTATGCATAAATAAAGTTATTGTGTTTATTTTTCACATATTGTTTTATTCCTTTCTTAACCATTTATCGTAAATGAAGAATACAAAGAGCGTAACAAAGTTTTTGAAGTTATACTTCTTTTGGCGCGTTAGGGAAAAATGATGAGAGTAAATTTTTACGATGTGCGCGCACCGTCACGAAAATCAGACACTCTGAAGTTAGCTATAGTCAACATTTTATTCAAAAAAATTATGTATATATTAAATATCTTTTTTCTATTGTTAGTGTCGTTTTTTCTACTTTCAGGAAACCACTTTAAAAAGTGACAGAGGGGTGGCCTTCGGGCGGAGGGAGAGGGAGAAATCCTCGTTAAAAAATAACCGTGGTAGAAAACCACGTAAACAAGTTACAGGTGGTGGTGGTTGAATGGGGTGACCCCTTGACTGCCAAACCGGACCAAGGAGGGAAGGGGCTGGGGATCTGACTTTCCATTGCACATTGGTTCGGTAGACGGGTAGGCAGCTTGACCGGGCTGTCGTCGCGGTCAGGGCGTTCGCGCTGGGCCTTGTCGCCGGGGTGGCATGGTGCTTGCTTGTTCGATCCTGTGCCACGGTACCTTGTGGGTTTTTTAGTCAGTAAGAGTCTGACACCCCACAGCTCCCCAGGGCTGTGGGTGTCCAATGAAAGATTTCTTCCCACATAAAAAAAAAGCGTTGTATCCTATGAGTATTGTACTATAAAATATTTACCCAATACTCTTCAATGTAATACAAGCAACTGCTAGACAAAAATTAATGCTTCCTAGACCTATCAGTCAATACTGTCGTTTTCATGAATTTTCAACATTTATTATATTTAGATGCTAGTTTTGGAGACTTCACTGCCAAGAGTTAAATCCTGAATAATGATTCGAAATAAATATAACCCGCTCAGTATCTATATACCATAGCTTTTATGATAATAAGCCATTTGAATTGTTATGTGGAAGAATTGGAGATGTACATCACTTGATGATGGAGTGTGCCAAGAGCAGCATCGAACGAGAGTCGTTGATGAGTAGTATGAGTGTTAGTTGCCAAAACATAGGTACTTGTCGCAACGTTTTGGCAGAACCCTGTTCGGATAAAGCGAAGATGTTTTATATCTTGGTAATGTTATCTCATCAACGACTGTCCCGTACTTACGTAACGAATTTACGCCCTAAGAAGGCGCTTATGAACGTCAAAACTACCAACGGTTCGGAATACATCCCAGTCATCGAGAAGAACCGGCGAGAAACTCGATCGGGTTTATCTTTTTAACATATACTTATATAATTAAAATTCATTATGCATTACAATCGATTTTAGTGGATGTACAGAGAGGAGTCAACTCCAGACATGACACTCATGCGGCCCGCGGGCTTTGGTTTGGACAGCCCTGATCTTAAACATGACACCAAATATTTTAAAAGCAGAAATAAAACGTACCTGAGGGAAACTCTTACTGGAGTTAGAAGATTCTATCTATCTGTGACCTTATCCTTTAGTAATATACTCTGTAACCTTATACTTTAGTAACATACTCTGTGACCTTATCCTTTAGTAACATACTCTGTGACCTTATCCAAGCTTGTGGGAATACTGTTATTGAAACACCAGTCATAGATAAATTAGAAAACATAATATATCTCGCACTACATTTAACTAGAGGTAGATCAGTGAGACCGGCCATTAGAGGTGTTTGGCGACATATTCTCAACTTGAGAATGATAGGTAGGCAAGCGGGCTATAGAGTATGGTAGCGTTAATCTACTGTTACTATATACTATTCTATTAACACGACGTTTTCATTCATCGGGTGAGTGCCTGAAGCGCTCCCCTTAGTAGTCCGGTAAAACTGTAGAGGCATTGCCAGGTCAACAGTGTAGTTAGTTCGAAAAAAAAAAAAAACGTTTTCATTCACCGTGAACTTAGACTCATTGTAGGATGTTAAAACAGATTAAAATTGAGCCATTGTTGCTAGGATGATGCAATGCCTCGCGTCAGGCGATTTCACGTCAGACTGAAATCGCACAATTGTGTGAAGCATGCGTTGCGATAACACACCGTATACTACCCATTAACGGAAGCATCACTGACCTTCTCAATTCAAGTATAAATTATCTGATACTAACTGTTGAGCGCGAATTTACTCATGGAAATGTATGCAGATTTTGCATAAAAAAACACGACCGATGCGTAAACCAGCGTCATGCTACCTTAATGACATATGCATTCACAGTTCGCTCACTCACTCACTCATTGCCCGCACTATTCGTTCTAGTTTGGAATAAAATCTGACTAACACTTTGTATGATAATGACTCTGCTTTTAAGTATCGTAGCGTGATCTTAAACAGTTTTCATCCATTTTCAGTAAATAAGGTATGAAATAAAACAAACACAAACATACAATATTTTGAACTTTGTAATATTAGTGGGTATTTTATAAATACTACATAATATTTTACAAGCTTCGAAATACTCTGATTATTTAAATAATCTTGAACGATATCAAATTATCGTAGATTACATTTTCATTGCTATTAAAATGAAACTATATTATCTAATCCAACCGGAATATATATGCTACAATGAACTTTGGATTCATTGTTTTCGTAGGCAAGTAAAAAGTTCACATCCGCAATCCAGATAAAGTTTTGTAATTCTGCAATTATAAACACGAAAACTGTTTCCAACGATCACCATGTGGTTCACCCTTATAAATATATATTTAATAGCTGCGCTCCAGATAATAAGATGTGTTACCGGCCTCATCGAGTACGGAGTATGCAGTCGCTTAAAGGACCATAATATTCGCCGTCATTTCGAAAAAAAGAACAATTTTTTTAAATATATGTCACTATTATTATAGAAAAGATATATGTGAAAACACATTGGAGTTTTTGGCGGGATCTTAGTCTGTCATGTAGAGGTTTTTATATTTTATTCATAATCTTGTATTATTAGACTCTATATTTTGTAATATTGGTGGTGTTTTACGTAATATAGTTCGGTTATTATGCACAAGTGAAGTGGATGGGAATTAATACCACGGAGCATGCATTCTGAGATGCCGCCAAAACTCCATGGAAAGTTCTAACAAGGAAACCACCATCTTGTTAGAACATTATAATTATCACAAGACACTTACTTGGCAAAATCTTGTTACTTGACGCTGACTAGTGCACAAATCGTGACGGAGCCAAAAAATAAAGAAGACAACACATTCGACGTCGAAACGCTCTCTACGAAACCACTATAATATATATACATATATATAATCTTTGGACCACTTTGTACTGATATCATCACCGCTAACGCTCGCTCACGAGGTGCTGAGTTCGCAGGTTAGTGCACGCTTTTTATTTGGGGTCTTTGTTATTATATTTATTTATAGGCAAGACCACCTACCGCTCCACGCTCTCTCTCTCTTCCTTCCACGAAAATTTTTTACATATTTTTATTTTCACCGTATCCCTTCCTGGTGGGACCTATTTACACGGTTCCATCAGCCCCTTCACAATGCAAGTTGGTACATTTTAAATTGAATTGAATACATGCGCGAGGAAATCAATATGATCTTGTATTTCTTTATAAACTACTGCATGATCATATCTTCCTCATTGCTAGAATTTCTAAAATTTCAACACCTAGTTTAGATAACTATTTTCTAAGATATTTTTCTCTAAAACTTATAAGAAAAAAACCTCTTATTTCAGTCCCGTTGAAGCTATAGCTGTACTAATATAATATAATAATAGCTAATCGGCTATACAAAGAGTTCGTATCCAAACACATCTCATTAACAATATTTGACGCTCGAACTTTTAAATAAGAAAGGGTAAGGAAATAATTAAACTCATTATATAGACGCATTATAATTTACCAGGTCAAAAACATTCCACAGAACTTATCAGAGTATTCAACCAGCGTAGTGTTGAAGAGGCCCTGATGCTCATTAAGAATCAGATACGGGTTCTAGTGCGATCACTGACTGGACACTGCTGCCTAAAGAAACACCTGTGTAACATGGGTGTCCAGAGCACAAGAAAGTGTAGATATTGCGACACCGGTGATGAAACTCCAAAACACCTCTTGTGTGAGCGTGATCCACTGAAGCCTACACGCAACCGGATTCTGGGAAAGCATGTATTGCTCCCGGATGACGTACAAGAGCTCTCGGCCAAAAAAGTCCTACAGTATACAAATGCTATAGGACTAGATAAGGAGCTTTGACATTGTGGGGCGGTCACTATAGATTACATTGGTCTCAGTGATACAGGTCTAAGGCCTGCATAGCCCCCTTTAGAATAATAATAAAAATAATAAGAGACGCTGTCTTTAAATACATACAATAAATAGGTTTCAATACTGTATCAAGGTTTTTAATCATGTGGATTACATTTATCATTATGTTTTGTATTTTAGTTTTTTAACATTACATAGTAAATTTGTACACACCATTTCATACTTATTAAAAACGATATTTTTTTACTTTATACGTAAACGTTTGGTACCACAATCTCATCTGATATTAAATGATGATGTGGTCTAAGATGGTAAGTCACGCTTAACCTAGAGGGAGACTGGCTCTCTAGTGCAGCCACCGGAACACGCCAACAGGTGCTTGGCGATAGATTTTCAACTTGAGGGTGGTAGCTAGACAGACGGACTTAGAAAAAGCCCTACCACCATCCGACTCGGTTGCTTGCATTCGAGCCTTACGTCCTTCGACGCTGTGTCCAAACACACTACCAACTGAGTCATTATCGCTTCGAAGCAAACTGTTTGAAAACCCCAGTCATACATTGAATACCCAAACATTTGATTGTAAATGGAGAGAAAATCGATATTTCACCCGAAAAACTGTTGTCAACTACGATGTCCGATGAATGGTTTGCATTAAAATTAATTGTGCATATCATAAATAAATTAAATTCTAGACGTAGGTACCTTGTTAGAACCCAGTCACTTTCATGCATTATTTATTCACCCGGTGTCCTTAACTTGTGACACATGATGCCTTTAAAACAAAAGTCAATTTATAGAAGAGGACAAAATGTATGTAAGTCATACCAAAACTTCAAGATGGCACACAATGTGAAATATAATCAATATTAACATTTATTTCATTATAATTGAATCATTAGGTATTTCGAATGTTGACACCGATCTGTCAAAATTTTTCGCTCTTCATATGAAACCGGGTTTTCGACTACTATCCGTCTGGGAGTTGCAGAATTGTGCAGAAAATCATAAAGGTGTGGCAGTAGCATAGCAAATCTTTAAGGAGACCCGAATCCAAATTTTTCTCTTTTCTTCCAACTGAAATATATCGTGCTTTCGGAAAAATGTGACCTTGGACTCGCTAGAACCTATGAATACTATTGTTACCTCTTCTTATTTTATTAATAAGAATTTACGGTTGTAGGCACATTTTTGTATGTTACGCTTTGACGCCTTACCCACTTAACCGATAGTCTTGAAATTTTGCATACACGTTTACAGGGATACAGAAAAGGACATAAGTAGGGAACAAATACATCCAGAACAATTTACTGTTTCCGAAGAATAAAACTAATCTACATAGGTAAACGCGAGTAAAAACTAGTCATTGATAAGCCGCTAGCTACGCTCTGGAAGTCCTACTAGCTGTTATCAACATTCAAAATAGATTTTGTAAAGAAAAATCAGTCTGTCAGTGAAAAGTTATTCAAAAATAAATTAAGAAAACTCCAACATACATAATTAGAAACAATAACAAATAGGTAATTCTATGTTTTTAAGCTCACCAAGACCGGTAAGAGTTTTTTCGATAATAGTGTTAGATTTTATAACAAAATTCCAAAGCACATTACACTTCTGTCTGACGGTAGGATATAACCGTTGAGTCTATCACATATATATATATATGACACGCGCTGTAGTGGCACATGTAGGTGTTCCAGCGTCAACCAATGAATATCAAATAACCAAGTGGGAATCATTACTCGACTGGGTCGCCACCTCTATACACATGGTGATAAAAACAACCACAGTGACTCTTTTTAGGTTATCATATTTCGGGATCAGTTATTGTCAGTCGATCCAGCTATCGAAGCTTGCACGCTGGAATGAAGGTGGCCGCAGGTGTGTAGTTGTGAACCTCATGGTGGTCGCCGTAGTTTTTAGACTGTGCTGCGCTTATCACTTTGTCGCTCTATAATAAAAAAGAGTACCTTATGTATATGTACAGAGCATACAAATTAATAAGTGATTAATGTAGGCGATCCTGTAGACGATGCCTATGTCAGGCGATGCCCGATGTCAGGACGAGTGAAATACCTTCTATAACAATCAGGCCACCTATCTTCTACCTACCTAGCATCTACTTGCGTACCTATCCATCCGTGTCTGAACAATCGAATGTTCGATTGCTTTATACCCGGTGATTGAGGTACTTATGTCATCATACTAAATGTAGCTTTATCCGAAAATATTAAGAATACATCACAAAAATACTAAAAATACAACTAAATGAATTTAGGTAATTTCCTACGTTATGCATTAATTATTAAAGAAAATTACGAATCAACCTTATTCCCGGTGACCAGTTTCCTGTTCACACATTTCGCAACTAAAAGTAAGTATTATAAATACATATCTAATGATGGATTGAACGCATACATATAAACTAGTATAATAAACCTATATAAATTAGTATAGTGAACCTAACAATAAGTACTTTAATTAAAATCGAATAAAGGATTAGTAGTAGATAGGAAGGAAGGGTTAATCGTAAAAAAGGAATGTTGGTGACGAATACAATCAAGTTACAATTAGGAAAGAAAACCAAGAGAAAAAAATTACAGCCGACTAACTTTCTATCGCCTCCCTTCTCGGCAAGGCTGAACCCGGGAGATGAGCCCTGGAAGCCGGTCACGGTTGGTTCTCCCGGAGGCCAGTTATGGGAGTTTCGCACGGGAAGACATTTTGGTCGCAATGTGGTAGGATTCCACTGACTAAGACATAACTTATATAACCTTCTCAACACTATTAAATATCAGTTTCTAAAGCAGAAAAGCAAACATGAGAGGTTTTCTATACAGAATATATTATAGTGATGTCTCCAATTGAACAATCTCTCTGCACATAGTTACTATAATTCCAATCAAAATACTTGCCAGGTCTACTGAATTCCTATAATATTTTGAATAAAAATTTTTAGTTATTTTCTCATATGAAACAAAAAGCAGAACCTTTCCCACTGCATCACCTCACCATTCAATCATAGAACTGGGTGTAAGATCTTGACACTCTCTGAAGAATGACGAAGACCTCAGAAAATAAGGAATCCATAATTAAAAAACACTCTCAATTTAGTGTTTTTATTTTTTTTATACGTCTCTACCACTGCTATAAATTAGGTTTTGTTTTGTATAAATAAAGTCACTAATATTAAATACATAAAAAGCAAGAGTGAGTACCTATGGTACTAATAAAGATTTTTCAAATCACAATAACTTACACCAGTATATATACATAAATTATTTGAACTAAGTTTATTTGGAACAACATATTTCCTTTGTCATTGTTTGGTAGCATTTTAAATGGTATAACATTTTTTTTTAAGATTAAGCACATAAAGCAATCACTTTGAAGAATTTACAGCGCAAGAATGGAGCTGAAAATAAAAATGATTTCTTATTTTAAATATCACCTTTTCTAACTGACTGACAGTTTACAAAATCAAAGATATTTATATTTACAAGATTATTTCCTGTCTGATAATTTCCTAGTTTTAATTGTATATAACAATATTGTAACATGAATGAATGCTCCAGAATTGTACGTTTTACCAATCACTGGTAAAAGAGTTATATAAATTAAAAACATTGAAGAATTCGAAATTGTCAGCACGTTGCCAGTTAGCGTGTTGATGGGGCCCACATTTTCCTCCGAAACAATTGCAAATATATGTAACACTTAGGGGCTGGGTATTATATTAAACATAAATGGGATATTGGGGAAAATCTTAACAATTAGAAGCTAAGTATTTTCAACTCCCAAAAGATTTATAACTAAGTGTAAAAGAAAACAAGGAACAAATGAATGTTAGTCTATTTTTAAAGAATGTTGTACCATTTAAAAGAATTATCCCTAAAAGCTTATTTCAATTATATAAAGCACAATGATCACATTGTATATCACAATAGCAATTGTAAAGCGTACTAAAAGAAATTAACATATTTCTAAGAAATCTTCTACATATGTAACAATATTTTCTGGATTTTCTAACTGGACGTGATGTGTTCCTTCAACTTCCACATATTGGACATCGGTAACTTCTTTTAATTTCGCTATTACTTGCATGTAATAATCTAGCCTTTCCCAATTTTGTCCAGGCACGGCTCTTAAATTTAACACTTTGCATTTAACTTTCGACGCAAATTCCAATGCTGTTTCAATGGACATCATAGCGAGACCCGCTACTTTTAGCCTCGGGTCCCTTTTAAAGAAATAACCGTTCTGCTTCAGATGCAACGGCGTCGGCAGCATTCCCCTTTTCATTAACACACGGCAATTTTCTCTCGACACAGAACCCTTATACGCATGACATACTATATCTATCATTTCCTCATAACTATAGCAGGGTATCTTATCTTCTGTCAAGTTTTCGTATTCTAAAAATTTGTCTATGCTCAAACTGGCGTTTTTAACCATATTTCCAGGATCTCTGACAGCTGGACTCGCTATATCAACACAGATTATCTTATCAGTATCATCGGGGAATATTGCTGCATACATGAAACTTAAGGCACCGCCGAGAGAGTGTCCCATTAATGTAACTTTACTCCATTCAAAATGTTTAACTATACGCCTTAATAGATACACACCATCCCAAAACACATAATAGATCATACCTTTAGGATAATGCGATGAAAGACCATGACCTGGTAAGTCTAGGCAAAGTACGGAAGTGTTTCCTGGGAGGAGTGGGATTAAATTGTCCCATGTGCCAGCATTGTCTTGCCAGCCATGTAAGGCAATAATTGGCTGCTTGTCTCTCGGCCCCCACCATCTGCCGGCAACATGACCCCATGGTACGGCTATTTCGATTTCTTCAACTTTACAGCCTATTGGTAATTCTGAAAGCAATAAAGGGCAATAAATAAAAAATTACACTATTAGCGAAAGACTTGGTAATTTATTGATCATTGGTACTATAATATATGATCGTTAAAACTATTCAAATGAGTCATGCTCCATGGAAACTATTTATCTTATGCACATTACAATTAGGCAATATTTTATCTGTAATAAAGGAAATTTTATCATTACTGATTATTGAGCCCTTATAAAAAACTGCAACAATATGTAGTCAAGATCTATCCTCCATATTAGTCTTCTATTATTTTATAATCTAAATTCAAGTCGGTTCAGCATTTCCAAATGAGATGCGCTCTGACACGAAAAATAGGTTATATGCATATCTGTAGAAAGAATGAAAGGGATGATGACAAATAGAAGGTCCGATCCGGCTTCAACAAACTGGTCAGGATAAACGTTTTGGTCTTAGTAGTCTATAGACTATTAGTAGCTGTATTTCTAAGTATCCTTATTTCCTTGGTGATATAAAGGCGATTGGCACTTTGTTTCTTACACTTTCATGCCCTAACTACTTAAACGACGATAATGTAAATTTGCATACCTACACGTCGTACGTAAACAGAAAACGATAGAAGATACATTTCAACTAGAAATAACGGACTGTTCCTGAGGCATAGGCCATATCTACTACCGTTACCGCAAGCAAAAGCTAGTATTTTAATAAATTAATGAGGGTTTAGTATTAATGTTTCGGACAACGTGTCGATCGACGTAAGTTCAAATCTCTACAGTGAGTCTGGGCTGTCGGTGAAGGAACTAAGGTGGTAGGGCTTTTTATAATGCCCAAATACTTAGCTACCACTATTGAGTTTAAAGGGCAAAGACTACTTTTATCCAAATGAAATGTACTGTGTTCGAGTGGAGTAAGTCAAACCTACATGAACGCGAGCGTATCACTAATGAGGCGTGTCGCATTGTGCAATGAGCCGGTGTATTTCCTGTAAGGTGGTAACGATCTGTACTTGACTGGGTCACTACCACCACACACACGTTTATAAACCCATTACAGTAACTCCCTTATAGTTTATCACGTTTTGATATTAACCTATATATATCTGGCAACTAAGAATCTGGCACAACATCGTGGACCGGTGGTGACTTGCGGTTCTCTCATTGGTCGCCTTTATATTCAGATTGTATATACCGTGTTAAAATAAAATAAAGCATATGGGCGTTAGATACAATTAGTTTGTTTTGACTTAGACACTTAGACACACAGACTTAGACTTCCGCATTTAACATACGTGCATATTATACATTTGTGCTAATCACATGTGCATACGTAATATTTTCGAAACATATAGCTTCCTTACACAACTTCAACGCTCGATGTTAATAATAATATCCTCAAGAACATAATTTAATGACAAAAGTTACGATCAGTAACAATTAAGAAGATTAGTAAGAAGCGATGATGGCTCAGTTGGTAGTGTGTTCGGATACAGTGTCGAAGGACGTAGATTCCGAATCATAAAAACCGAGTCGGGGTTTTCCGTAAAGGAAAACCTCGTTATGATACCATAGCATGGTGGTAGCGCTTAAAATCTAAGTCCGCCTGGCTAGCTACCACCCTCAAATTGAAAATCTGTCGCCAAGCACCTGTTGGTGTGTACCAGTAGCTGCACTTTAGAGCCAGTCTTGCTCTAGGTTTAGCGTGACTATCATCTTAGACCACATCATGATTTAACATCAGATGAGATTGTGGTCAAACGCTGACCTATAAAGTATTAAAAAAATAATTACTAATTTAACAACATAAAAATAGCGGAGTGATTTAAAGCGCGGTTACCTAGTCACTGCCGCGACAAGTGTTACGAGTTCTAATATTATCACACATAACGATTATTTGTGTTATTTAACGATTATAGTTAATGGCAAAAAGTCATAAAATAAAACTTATATAATTAAATTATTCCTTTAGATACATTTTAAGAGGTATTAATATTTTTATGCCTTCATTTTATATCCACAATAATAATAATAATACTTTAAGCATCTATGCATAAATATTGTATCCATTGTAATAAAGAAAAATTATATCTTTGATTTCCTGTCTATGGTAAACTTATAGATAGATACATATTTATTTTTTACTTTAACATTATTGCATGCGAAAGTCCAACAACGTGATATGAATAGACTTTGTACTGTTACATGTTTGTACAGTCAGCATGACATAACATTATTTCGGATTAGGTAATAGAGATTAATATGTCCGTAAAACTATGACTCAAGTGTCTGTCGTCTTTATCCTGACCGATCTTTAAAACTACTACTTCGATTTTGATGAAAACTGGATAGATTTTTCATAGTATTATTTAGAATTTCATTGAATTACATATAATGAAGATTCTCTATGGAAGTTTAAACTGTCATGTTAAAATTTAACAGAGGTAATTCGAAATTGTTGAATTAATTATAGAGGTTGCAAAGTAATAATAAAATCATAAGGAACCATTCAAGGCTAAATGGGGTGAGAGGTTCTAACCATTGCTTTTATGCTTTTTTTGGAGGCATTAACTTGGAGACATCTGAATGATTGATGTTGAAAGCTTTTAATCACCAGCTGAACAAGATAACACAAATCACCGCCACATAAGTGTACACATACACAGAGGTGGATACACGTATGGTGGAAGTGATTTTTTTCCCCTTATTTTCGAACTGTGTTAGTTTAGATTAGCCTAGTTGTCTAGTCTGGATGACGATGGGAGGTAGCTCATTGTGTACCCGGTGTACCTCCCTATAAAGATGGAGCCCGGCGGTTACATTCCGCCCCAACTTAAAGCGGTGGCCGGTACATCGTCGGGTTTTAGTCCCTGCGAGTCAGACATAACCCATTCTCTCCCCTGGGAGCATCTGTATCCAGATGGAATTTCCCCACGTTAATTTAAAAAAAAAAAGGGATAAGAAATACATGTTTGAACTCGTCACATGTGTCTCATGAATTCTTATATATATGAATAGCTAACTTTGTTTATCTTAGACAGATTCACAGTGTTGCATCTAAAGCAACAGCACAAGCCGAGTTTTGGCCACTATGGCACCTGGAGCTTGTTGCCACACAATGAAGTGCCTCAATCACTCGTCTTAGTAGTCTGGTGAAGCTGTGAAGGCTCGTCAGGCTAATAGCGAATTCAAAGAAAGGCGATTAAGTCAGCAATACTTATTTACTTTACTTTTTAACTTGAAACGTGGATGCGTTTTTAGAAGGGTGTGGCGAATGTTATGTTGTAAGTATGGTTAGGAGCAAGTCAAAAATTATTAAAATTCTATTTGTTTCTTATTAATTTATTAGTTAGTAGATTAATTGAATAAAATGTTATAAATGTAACATAATTGAGGCAAAAATAGTTACCCTATAAGCAGTATGTGTGTTGAATCAAGTGTGTGACCGTTGTGTACTCAGATTGCTTTTTTTTTTCAACTGAGTGTCCACTAAATCATTTACTTAAGATTTATAAATAACATTTGTGAAAAAAATCCACTACTCGAGCAAAATTACTTCACCATAAAGTTTTACACTGAAGTTTCTATGTTTCATGATAACTTTTTGTCTTCTAGTTTATCATAATCAACTATCAACCATATACAAATTTATACCGGTTAATGTAATGGAAAGATAAATCAGATATATTCATACAGAAAGATATCATTGCTAAAGTGTTAAAGGTCTATTAAATATCTTGATATTCAGTCATATAACTAAAAATTTAAGTGTCATATATTCAAATAAGGCATATAGTTCACATAAAACAATACAACCATTTCATGAGAATTACTTCAAAAGCACTATCTACACCACAGTTGTAATGAAGTCTATCAATATAAAGGACTACCAAAAAATATGTAGATGTCAGGGAAGCCAAAATTATATACAAGTGACCTACACATTATTTAAGGCGAGTTTATTCTACTTGGAATAAAATAGAAAAATTGTAATAGAGCATGGCCTTATCATACTTTTAAATTTATTTTTATAGCTATAAAATTAACAAGCAAGCAATGTCATAAGTTTAACTTAATAATTAGCATATATTTCTAACGAGGGACTTAAACTTACGTAGAATTTTAAAATTTTAATCAACTCGAAAAAGTACTTACTATGATTAACAACTTTATTGGTAGAAACGTATTTAGGGATGTATGAAATTAATTTGTAATGTGTTACTTGATCAATATGTTCTGGAATGAATTAATTAAAACTGTAGGTGAAAATCCGCACTTTCTTGAATGAAGCGTATTTCAAACTATATCATGCTCTGATAATTACCTTATTCTATGTTCAATGTTGTCTAATGTGTAACTTTTAATTTGAATAAATATATACGTAAAAGTGAAGAATAAGTTTTAATATAATGAAATAGGTAAAAATGAGCAACAGAATTTTAATTACATCGATTGTTTAAGCGTTTCATTAATTAATGCAGTTGAACTAAATAGATAATGAAGTGTAAAAAAAAATACAACATATAAAATACCTTCTCTAATGTGACGATACCCATTAATATTTTCTTCAGTCATTCTGCACGATATATTCCGGTTATTGATTTAACTTATACAGAGAGTATGAAACGATAGCACGGAAGCCAAAGGTGCAAAAACTCTCGAACGACGTATGATATCAACTATTTTTTAATATTCACTATAACTGAGATTGTATAAAAAAGTGTTATTTCTCCGAAATATCATGAAACAAATCATTTAGACTTCTATAAAAATTGAAAAAGCCCAGCCACTGTGGTCACTTTTACTGCCTATTAGTACGACTAGTCGTCTGTAATTATCATAATCTTTTACCTTGAAACCAGAAACTATGAGAGGATACCGAAACAATTATTACGTCATTAAGGTTGATTGATAAAATTTTCTTTTTGGTTTCTGTTTTTTCTATTCTAAGGAAAAGGCAAAGGTATCTAGACAACGCAGCCGAGTCAGACATCATTTCATAATTTATATTAATTTGATAGATAAAGTCACGTCTGTAATATTATTAATATAAAGGCTGAAGCTATGTCTGATTTTTTTCCATGTTGGCAATAGTCTTAAGTTAATAAGGGATTTCTTATTCGTAGTTTTCTCTTTTTATAAATGAAAGTTATAATCGTGTTTCCTTCGTAAAAAAGTAGCCATCATCCTTCTTTTAAAATATGCAAATGAAACGATAACATTGTTGGTTCTTCAAAATTTTTGCAGAGAACACAAGATATTTGTCTTTACTTAACAAAACATGACCAATAAAAACTGTGTTCCAAAGATTGTGTTAAGACAAAATTACAATGGGTGCAAGATTGTAATGTTATTATATTCATTCTATAAAGCTGCTCATTAAATTTGCAATGACCAACTGGCAAGCGAGATATTGTTGTATAAAATGCTTATTTTAAATCATAATTATAAATTGTTCAGTTTTGCCAAGTAGGAAAAAGAAAGAAGTAATTTTTGTGTCTACTGTAATTTATTGTCTGTTATAAATGACATTATTACTGAGACGTCAGAGCTGTTTGGAACTGTCAGACGAAGTAGCAAAAGCAAATCGGTGAAGTCTACGTTGGCAAAATATATTTACAATGGCAGATAAAAGGAAAATTAAAAAACGTAAAGAAGTAAGTTGAATTGTATTTCTTACTTTTATCTGTTTTATCTTTTACATTAATATCTTTGTATCCGCATTACTTTTATCTTAGTATTTTCTCATAATGCCGATTCGGTTTGTGGTTTTTTTTATAATTCTCGGTTGATATTTAATTTATTTTCACAAATATAATTGATGTTATAGTATATATTACCGCGAATATTTATTATGTTTCGTTTTTATAAAAAATGGTAGGTATCATGTGTATATTTATCCGTGGTATTTTGTGTATGACGTACTAAATTTGATGTTGTTTAGATCATTGCCTGGCTTTATACCAACGTGTTTTATGCGTAGTTCTTCGTCTCTACTGTCTTTGTACGGTGGTTGCCGGTTATTTTTGGAATTCCTTTGTTGACTATATTTGTTTACATATTTATTAGACCTTAATATTTTGAAATGTTATTCATATAATTTTTATATTTAACGTATCAAATTTATTACAATACATGTGAGAATTTTATTAAGAACTTTTTAATATTATACTGCCTTTTAAATGATTAGTGTTTTAGCAAATTACCACATCAGTTATGAATTGTCTTTTAGACTGGGCCCATATTTATTTATAATTGAGGAGAAATTGACTAGTATGCACCTTACAACCCTACTCTCTTTGTCCGACCTTCTTGCCATTCCTATTATGTCTTTATCTCTTTGTGCTTGTCATTCACTTATGTCTGAACATTGTGATCTATGTAAATGAGAATTGTCTGTTGTTGTGACAGGTTTGATATTCTTAGATCCATGCTATATGCTTATATTATGTGATGTCATTGATTTTTAGCAAATAAGACATTAGTGGAACTGGTTTAATTTACAACCAACTTGAAAACTAAATGAAATGAGAAATG
The DNA here is from genome assembly GCA_035772565.1 of Antheraea assamensis. Lineage (NCBI taxonomy): Eukaryota > Metazoa > Arthropoda > Insecta > Lepidoptera > Saturniidae > Antheraea > Antheraea assamensis. The sequence continues at coordinate 252,897 of JAQQSE010000152.1, forward strand.
CATCAAAACTATTTATTAAATATAATATGCCAATACTTTACTGTGACTATTAGTTTTTTCATTAATTGTATTGATTATTTGACTGATACATTCATTTAAAATCAAACAGATGGAAATATTATTTAGTAATTTTAACAGACTTATTAAAAAACATCACATCTCTTTCATCAAAAGTAAGCTAATTTATTTTGTTGCACTGATTGTAACGGTTTTGATGAAATCTTCCCTTTAGTTGATTTAGTAATCAGTTTAAAATTTTAAAATGGAAACCTGCAGTTTTTATATAAATAGTGGCTTAATCCTGTCTGATATACATCATCTCCTTACCCTGATATAACCTAAGTAGGGTCGGCACAACATGTTTATGTTGTGATGTATGATGATTTGGCTTCATTTTTACATTTGCCCACCTGCATCAACTCTCCTTGGGATCATTTTGTAGTACCATGGAGTCTGTTCATCATTGGTGATTATTATAGGATAATTAGTCTGCACAGTTCCATGATTTTGTGTCCCGTAAGTCAGTCTTAAGTAAGTCTATTGATTTCAAATAATAAATTTGGTATCTTTCAGAGTATTCATTAATAAAAATTTGATATAATAACCTTTACAATAATGGAAAAAAATATGATAGAAAAATAAATGTAAATAAAACAACACGTCATGTCAAATAATCCTGTCTGGTATTATATATGTAAATATGAATTTGTTTGTTTGACTCCTTAACTCCTTGACAAACCACCATGAAATTGTGCATACACATTGCCAGTAGTACAAAATAGGATTTTTTATATCATTTTAGTCTAAGGTCCCTGTGGAATATTCCATAATTCTGCCAGTGTCATGTAGAATTAAAAAAAAAAGTTATATGGCTATATATTTTATCTAGAAATAAAAGCTTTGGTTCCCGAGGGTTAGGTCAATTTTACATTAAAGCAAGGGAAGTCATAAACAATAAGCAATATGATGAGTTTTGAGATATTATGTTGCGTTTAGTGAGGGGGTATTTTAATTTTCCTTTTAATTTTTTTGAACAAAATTTAAAGTTTAGAAGTCATTTCACCTTCAATTCTATTAAACCAGCTGAGTTCATGTATGGGCATTTCGTATCTGCTTCTCAAGTCGTTACAACCATATTTATTTAACTTTTAATCATACTGTATATTTAATTCTATTATTTTCTGTTTACAGCGGAAAAAGGTTTGATCAATTTCATTTTTTATAAAATGCACTGTACTGTCATTTTTTAAACTGTATTAAAAAAATATATATATATGTGCACAATAATGTTACACAAGACTTTAATTAAACTAGGCAATAAAGTTGTTTAAATTTTGAACATTTTGATGGTGTGGAAATTTAGTAATTAAATAATAATTCACTTTTATATGAACAGACACTTAGATTTTGTGTTTATTACACTTTTGGATTTTTCTATTTAGATATCACTTGCACCTGAACAGATTTTATTAATATAGTCTTACTAAGGGCCTTATATCTGTTTTAGTATTATTGTGTCTAGTTCTCTATGATGAGCAATAACTTTTCTAATTAATGGGCACAGAATTTATTTTGAGTTTTAGAAAAATCAACAAGAAAATAATTGTTTTTTTTTTTTAGTTTGGTTGGTTGGTATCAGAATATAAGTAATTTCCGGGGCCTAATTTGTATAGATAATATTATTTAATGTGGTGCTGAGAATATATTTTAATTCCAATTATGATGACAGATTTTAAAATGACTAGTATTGACGCAAAGGTAGTCTTTTTTTGAAGGCTAAGTGGATTATACAATTTCATAAAATTACCAGTAAAAAAATAAAACCTATTGCATAAATTTTTTTCTAAATAAGTGCCTGAATGTCTCCAAAGATAAGTACCTATTTAGTTTAACATTGACATAAACCTATCCATATCTCAGTCACTTATACATTTCCTATTCGATTTTGAGAAGTTCTCTAGAGTGTCATCGAAATCTTAAGTCTCCAATGCTAAAATAAAATTGGAACCCCATTGAAATCCCCTTTAGATTTTTCTTTTCCAGGTCCGTTTATAATTCATAAATTTCTTAGGTAACAAATTATTAAAAAAAATACAACCTTATTTTTGAAGTCGGTAAATGATATAGTAAGTAACTTGTTTCATTGCTATTTTTCAAAATGCAACTGGTACCACTATATTTATCTCAATCATTGGCTTTATTACTCACTGTTTGGACAACTGTTGTTTGAACACACTGGAATTTGAACAGTTGTCGTTTTTTTTTGTACAAGAGATCAATTTATTACAGTGAGAAATGGTAATTTTATCTTTATCATTTTTGACTTACGTTTTATAGTGTTTTTAATGAAAACATTCTATAGACATTAAATAAAAGTTAGTTTTGTAGGTGGTAGAGCTACGCTGAAGCTATTACTGGTGTCAGCATGAATGGGTCGGCTCGCCCGGGGTAGTACCACCTTCTCACAGAAAACCGATGTGAAGTAACAGTGCTTGCACTGTTGCGTTTCGTTCGGTCGGTGAGAGCGCCTGAGGCCCACATATTTAAAAGGCCGGCAACACACTTGCGACTCCCCTGGTGTTGCTAGTGTCTATGGACGGCGGTGATCACTTACCATCAGGTGACCCAACTGTTCGTTTGCCCCCTACAATATATAAAAAAAAAGTTAAATTGCGAATATCTTAATAAAATGAAGACTAATACACAAGATATAGTTATTGATATGTATTATAAAAGTAAAACAAGTATACGAAGTTCACCATACTAATGTTAGAAATGTAAAATTAATTTGGTAGTTTGTTTGCTACGCTTTCACGCCTTAACTACTCAATGAACAGCTCAAATTAAGCGAGCGAAACTGCGAACAAACGCTAGTCACAAATATTTACCTATCAAATTTGGTTCGATTACCTCTCAAGTGAAAACTTGGTCAGAATTTATATTTGTATAAATATTTGAGGTATGAAGAGGGAGACAAATACTTTTCATCGTAATTGATACATTTCACAAAAATAAGTTCATTTTTAAAGTGAAACTGTTACATCGCCTCAAAATTTGCTCGTCCATCTAACGCATGTCGCATTACAGCCGCGTCGATCATTCAAAAGGATTAAATGAAATAAATATTGTTCTTAGTTTTAAAAATGCTGCGATCAGAAAAAAGTTTCACTTCTATCGTGTTTTTTTATCTGTACATAAGTATACATACAATTAAAGTATTCGTTGTTTGTCCGGACTATTTAAAAAAAAAAACGTCTACAATCCGTGTAGAAGGTGAGAAGTGTACTAGCAGATTTAACCCTTTTAACAGTGTTATCTAGGTTATGTCTCATTATGCTTTACGAAAGAGACTAAGCAGTCAAACATAAGAGATTTAACTTAAACCGGTACAATTTCATAGGGGTTAAATACTAACCAGTATTGACTATAAAAAAGACATTAATAAAATAAATAGTTCCTATAAAATAAGAAAACCATGAAAGAAGTGGAGGGAACCAAGTAATCTTAATCCCTGGACTGTCTGAAACCATAAAGGTTTAAGTTCCATACAAATCAATATAGACCTCATGAGGCACAGGTCAACAAACAATTGGCAGCATAAGTTTAAAAAAAATACCTGTTTTATTACAAAAACTTTGATAAATAACAAATTTTGTATTGTAATGTTACAATTTTGAATTTGTATGTATTTTTAAATTATGATATAATTTGTACGCACTTTTTTTAATAAACCATAAAATTTACAATGTACTATGCCATGAAATTAAAAACGTAATCCGCCATTTTGAGGCCTGGGACTTAAGAAATCTGCCGAGCGGTTATATCCTTACTAGTATTAATAATGCACCACACAAAATGTACTGTTCCCGAGGCCATTAAAGATAGATGGATACTACATTATCGCTAGCGAATCAGCGAACAAAAACTAGTAATAATTAAAGACGAATGCTATTTCCAAAATGTACAACTCGACCTTTACACCCTATGGCTCTCAAAATCCCAATACCTAGTAATAAGTTAGAATCTCTATACAACCGATATCCCAGAAGCCAGAACACTATAAAGCAATGCCCTACTTTCACTCGTACGAACGGTTAGCTTGTGACTCGCCACACATAACTGTCACAGTAGAGCGCAAAGTTAGTAGTTGTGTTTGGAACTTTATTCTAATATGAGGGAATATGTAAGTACAATTCAAATGTTCTTCATTGTTTATTCAAAAGTAGGGGAAAATTCGTTGGAGGTTTTTTTTATATGACTCACTTTTGTCGTATTTTATTATGGGTTTTTACATTATACGAATCATTAGACTATTTATGTTTTAAAATATTCTCTATACCTATTCAATTAGTTTAATTATGTGATATTATTATATATAGGTAATTTTAATGGATTCTAACAGGTAATGTGGTAGCGATGAAAACGGAATAAATATATGCCGAAATATATGCGCATATTAAACGTTTTAGAAATATTTAAAATGTATACATATTATAAAACAAAGTCGTCCACCGCGTCTGTCTCACTGTCTGGATATTCGCGATAAACTCAAAAACTACTGAACGGATTGTAATGCGGTCTCCTCTAACAGATAGAGTAATTCACGGGGAAGGTTTAGGTATATAATTTGCCATGGTTTTTTTTTATAATTGATTGAAATATAATGATAATTGTTGAAAGAATCGGAAAAAAGTCAAGCCGCCTTAAGCGTTTCGTGCACATAAGTATATATTTTTTTATTATCAAGGTAGGACAACGTCCGCTGCTCCTGCTAGTACAATATACTCGTATATATAGGTATTATATATTACATTTTAACATATTTCTTAAGAATAAATTCCCAAGAGATCTCGTAATAAAATTAACTTTTTCCTGTACTCAGATTATATCTAATATATATATGGGGTTGTATGAGTTTTATTTGTTTCTATATTATTATATGTATAAATAAAATAATAGGGGTCTGTTGTTGTGCGTCGTGCGCGTATCACTTAAAACTCTGTACATATAATATACTATTAAGATAATAAGCGACACAGACGAAGTAACATACGGGTATCAGCTAGTATGACATACATTTAAATTGTATAAATATGTAAATCCTCTCGAGATTTAATTATTAATGTAAGCTATTTAATATACTTTATAAATTAATCATTTTACAGGAGTTCGGTGAACCGACCGTATCGGAGAAACCTACAAGCGAAGAGTATTCAGTAGCTAAATGGCTGAAAGCGAACGTGCCCACGAAGAAGACGAAATTCCTCAATCATCATGTCGAATATTTCACTGGTAAAAACCCATTCATGTATAAAACAAAAATTATATATAATTGTGAGGTGTGGAAGGTCTTCAAACTACCACGTTTGATCATAGGGATGAGGGGGGAAAACGAAAAGTGATGGGGGTTAACACTGTCTCGGATAAAGTATTGAAAACACCTGTTCTGGTCCGATCACCGAAGATAGGCAACGGGGGGCGCGCTCAACACTTGAATGCATGACCGCCTGGGAACCTCGCGTGACGTTGACTTTTAGTTGCATTTTTAAATTAAATTGCTTCCCTGTGAGACAAACGTTTCACTTCTATCGTATGTCTTTACGATACGTCCTGTTTTTTTTTTTTTTTTTTTGTAACGCGTAATTTTAAATCCGTTATATTGATAATAGCTACAATTATATGCCGTAAAGGGCAATATTGATCTACATTAAGTGTATAACGTAATTACATAAGAATAAATATTATATTATATAAATTAGCATAAAAATAACACGTTTTTTTTTTCGTAATATGTAGGAGATAAAAATATTATTCCTTAAGATATTCACGTTGCGTTTTTTTTAAAAACTATTAATTCTAAAGTACAATGCAAGTTTTAATTCTAGAGTACATTATTTTGTCGTATCTCGTAAGGCTTAACCTGCATGAGTTCATTGTGGAACAGCCGGTTGTAAAGCTGTAAATTGTAGAATCTGATGGATATTATAGAAAAAAAAACAATTATATAGGATTTACAGTCTTACCATTTTAAATAGTGTTATCTTAATTTCCTTATAATGAACCGATTCATAAACATGTAGCTGGTAAAACCGATAACCTGATTTCAAGTAGTAGGTCAGGTATTAAAACGCTTAAAGCGTATTATTTATAATCTTAATGTATATTAGAGGCAAATGGTGGACCGTTGTCTATCTGTTGTACATTAAAAAAAACATCAAAATCCGTTCCAATTTCTTGTATAAATGTAAAAATGGATTTCGATGTATCTGACTTTAATAGAACCGACAAGATTAAATTAAATCGCTATTAGCTGGTGTCCGGATGTTTTATATTATAATTTCACGCGAAGTCGCAAGCGGTTGTTAGTTATACTATAATATATTATAATAATTAACCAAACACGGTCCCTTTTAATACCGTAAATAAAATATTTGGCAATAACAAATATAGGAGCAGTGGTTAGCGCAGGTTTATTAGTGACTAGCTGTTGCCCGCAGCTCCACATGCGTTTTTTTTTGTAATTGTAAATTACTTCTTATAACTTCAGCTATCTGTCATTGAAAGTCCCATAAAAATAGGTCCAATCGTTTGGAAGATAGTACTACAGACGAAACCACGGATGATAGCTAGTCTAAAATAAAATATCCTATGTTACCCGCTGTAATTTTAACTATCCAACAGTGAAGTTTCTGTGAAAATCGGTCCAGCCGTTTCGGAGTTTACTCGGAACATACAGACAGATAGACAGACAAAAATTTTAAAAATTGTATTTTTGTTATCAGTATACATACGTTCATATCCAATCAGTAAAAAGTCGTTATTTTGATATTACAAACAGACACTCCAATTTTATTTATATGTATAGATATATCTACAATCCATCAGTACACTCACCACTGTCATGCCGACCTGCATCTGTGCTAGGCATACACTGCTAACTCCCGAAACGCCACACATCAAAAGCGAGATGCTGTGACGGATTTATCACATTTGAATGGATCCAATGCCATACAAAATACAGGTTAACCCGCCCAGGCCTAGAGACCATTCCCTTAACCAATAATAATTTATTTCTATTCTATAAATCGTAAGAAGTAATAATTTATCTACAGGTACTAAGGCGGTAGACGCACTCCTCACATCTAAATGGGCGACCGGTAAAAATCCATTGTTCACAACGAGGCTCGAGGTCACAGATTTTCTACATCAGATGCTTCTACACAAACTATTCCACAGAGCTAAAAAGGTGAGCCCCGTTTTTTTTTTTACATATCAACTAACTTAACTTAAACTTCCATATATCAACACTTTTGTTTTGTAGTGTAAAAGTCTAGCCTCATAAGACGTTAGGGATCCACACTTTATTTAGACTTAATTTAAATGGTCAAGATGGATACAATTTGGTTGGTTGAATTTCTCATCTATCGATATTTACATTAGATGCTACTTATGTAAACTGTTCCACAGAGCTAAAAGAGTAATTTCGATATGTAGGTACATATGAACTATAACCTAACCTTCCATGTATACCAATACTGATTTTATTAAAATAAGAACGGTCAGAGGGGATATAATTTGGTTGGTTAAATTTCTCACCGTTGAATAAAAGCAACTTTAACATTTTGCACATGAGCCTGATGGCATTTTCCATCGGTAACGTTCTCCAGTGTTAACCTTTTTAGAGGATGAATTAACAAAAAAAAAAAGTATTGTTATAGTGCTCGATTATGTCCTGCATGGAACTCTTTATAGGACATATCATGATATAATTTGGTTGGTAACATTTCTCACCATTGAATAAAAGTAACTTTAACATTTTGATAGGTTTTTTCATAATTAAGTATAATGAGCCTGGTGGCATTTTCCATCGGCAACGTTCTCCAGTGTTAACCTTTTTAGGGTATAAATTAACAAAAAAAAAGTATTGTTATAGTGCTTGATTATGTCCTGTAAGGAACTCTTTACAGGACATACTCCTCCCCCTTGAATTTTGTACTTCTTGATTCACCTGTTTAAATTGTGCCTTGTCTGTCAGTGAGTTTTAAGAACTTGATTTTGTAAAATACTGTAAGTCGGATGATGAGCTATATGAAAAAGGGTAAAACACCCGAGGCATACAATTCGATGACTGTAGTCGGTCGAAATCTGCTATCGTGACTAAGCATTACAATGAACATGTTTAAAAAAAATTACTATGATAAATATATTGACACTGTAAAGGTTAATTGTCTAACTTAGACTTGACAACCTGTGCTCGTCAGCCACTTAGTCTTTTCTAATTTAGTCTAATATGGTAGACGTTGTTGGAAACTTGAGTGTTCTTTCTTGTCTTTGCTAATATCCAAATTTAGAATTAATCATCTTTGATTGACAAAAATAAACATATATTTATTTACAACAGCTTTTAATATCCTCATGATGTTATTTTAAATGTATTTGATAACTTAATAATGTATGTATTAAAAAAATAAATTCAACTATTCCAGGTACCGGTAACTGAGCAAGAATTAAAAGGGAAGTCGAAGAAGAAAGAGTTGGAAAAATCAAGTAAGAGTGGCGATGAAAAGGATGGAGATAAGAGTCAAGCTAGTGCTTGTGAAGGAAAGGTATTGCTTTTTGCAATTTTTTTCATAGGTTTTGTTAGTATTTAACTACAATCTCATCTTAAAATCTCATCTTGTACGTGGTAGAGCTACGCTGGGGCTATCACTGGTTTCAGCATGAATGGGTCGGCTCGCCCGAGGTAGTACCGCCCTCTCACAAAAAACCGACGTGAAGTAACAGTGGTTGCACTGTTGCGTTTCGTTCGGTCAGTGAGAGCGCCGGAGGCCCACATATTTTAAAAGGCCGGCAACGCACTTGCGACTCCCCTGGTGTTGCTAGTGTCTATGGACGGTAGTGATCACTTACCATCAGGTGACCCATCTGTTCGTTTGCCCCTATAATATAAAAAAAAAAAAAAAAAATTAAATGATGATGTGCTCTAACATGGTAAATACGCTATATTTGGAGAGGAGCTGGTTCTCGAGTGTAGCTGTCGGAGCACATCTATATAGGTGCTTGGTGATGATTTTTCAACTTGTAGGTGGTAGGTAACCAGAGGGGTTTAGAAATAGCCCTATTACCATGCTATGCGTTCATCGGAACCTTTTCCTTCAACGAAACCTCTGTTGTAGTTAATGGATTTATGATATATGTATTTTAATATTAATGATTATAGAAATGTCAATAAAAATGTTTGAAAAATCATAAGGGAAACGTGAAAAAAATAGGTGAAATAATCTACCTATGAATAAAGCGAGCGATTGAAAGAGGTTTTCAAAAATCTTGTCAGAATTGATAGATTAAAGTTCAGTCGTTCTGTTCCTATTTTATTTTTTCTTACATTGTCGCAAGGTAAAGGGAAGATTTGGACTCATTTTCCTGATTAATATACCTATGTGAAACCGGGGTGGATAGTTAGTAGATTATAAAATGTAAAAAAAAAAAAACAAATCTGACTGATAATTTTGTAGAGATCACCGTGTTATCATACAAAAACAGAGAAAAAAAGTGTATAGACTGCATATGACCTTTGCTTTATGATGTGCTATACAACTTCGCAGGATACAAAAGAAGGGAAGGAAAAGGAAAAGGAGAAAAAGAAACGCAAGATCCGCCTCGAAATGCACATGGATCAGGTGTTCCTGGACACTATCGACGCTTACGTATGGATATACGACCCCATGCCGTGGTACTACTGGGTGTGTGGGGCTCTCGTGGTGTTCGGAACGATCACCGTCTGTATGTTCCCGCTGTGGCCTGCGACAGTCAGGTGAGACTCTCTTCCCTTTGATTTTATACAAAATACTGTTTAACACTTAGATAATTTGAAGAGTAATTGATCGGCTCGGTTTATTACATCACAAGTCTAACCTATCCTAACCTATCCCCATCATGTCATGTTGCGAATGATAGGGTCTAATCTGTACACCAGTGAAACGGGAATTTATATATTTGTTAACACATTTACGAATCGTTCTACTTAATTAATACATAACATAGATCATTTATAGAACGATTTAATATTCCACTTCAATGATATCACAGCTGAAGCTGGCTGAATTATATATATATATATATAATTATTTGATTTTGAGTCTGTGATATCATTGAAGTATATATATATCATTTACCTCATTCCGTTTCTCAATCCATTATTTTTATTAATTTTTTGGTTTGTAAGTATTGATAAATTTTAGTGCTATCTTTTTGAAGTTATACTTCTTTAGGCGCGTTTGGAAAAAATGATGAGAGTAAATTTTTACGATGAGCGCCCACACCAACATCACGAAAAACCGACACCCTGAAGTTAGCTGTAGTCAACATTTTATTCAAAAAAATTATAATTAAAAATATGTATTAAATACCTCTTTTCTATTGTGAGTGGCGTTTTTTCTACAAACTTAGAAAAAGGCGAAAGATTAAATTTTTGAAAATATTTTTATCTTGTTACGCCAAACAAGTATAAGTTCTAACGCGTGTACATAAGTACACACTACTTTTTTTTTTATAAAATGTTATTTTTTTATAAACTTAAGGAACCTAACAGTCGAATTAGGAGCACTAGACGATCATTAGCATTTACAATTCCAAAGCGCTAGTTGTGTTTCACAAATTTCGATATGAGACTAATTAATCGATAATATTACAGTTACTTAAAGTGATAGTACCACTATTGTACTAATTAATATTTCAATAATTTACAGGAAAGGCGTTTATTATTTGAGTATAGCTGCGGCGGGATTCCTCGTGATGATCATAGCGCTGACAGTACTGCGGGTGGTCGTCTTCTGCCTCGTGTGGATAGTGACTCTCTCGCGGCATCACTTGTGGTTGTTGCCGAACTTGACGGAGGACGTTGGATTCTTTGCATCATTCTGGCCGCTTTACAAGGTTCAATACTTATCGATATATATCTTTAAATAATAAAAAAAAAAATGGTTATAAACAAATTACTAAAATCTCGTTCAAAGAAAATCCATATATAGGTCCATATCTGTAACTATATCTATAATATACTTATGTATGAAAAAAGGGATAAAGAAGATATCTAACGGAGATCAAGTTCAATGAAAATTGTTTCGGATATTTTAATATATATCTATACATGTCTACATGTCTATGTCCATTCCAATCTCTACATCCAAATCCATATCAATCTATAATTATATACTAAAAATTTACTTGAAAACTTTTAAAGCATATAGGAATAATAAATTCACAGGTACAAGATTATTTTCAAGGCGAATTAACAGGTAGAGATGAGAATTTAAATATGGTTGCGTCACATCCTCATGTAAAAGTTTAAAATTTTATCGATGTTTTTTTTAAACTTACCATATGCCTGAATTGTCAATATCACAAAATATTTCCTAATAGAAAATGTGTCTATTTAGATACCCTTGTAAGCCAAATATACTTCTAAACATAACGCTTAACGTAGTGGATTACATTACTACAGGACATCACTTACAATATCGAAGTAATACTTGCTCAGAGAGTCGATAAAAAAAAACGTACGCATAATTTTGCGGTTACCAATGTACTATTGCGTAGTATTACCACTTTGACCTAGTAGCATTACGTGGTCCTTTGGTCGATATAGTAGTCATCGATAATAATATTATCGATATTTTAACAGTACGAGTATCGCGGTCCGGGATCCGATAGCGATAAATCGAAGAACAAGAAGAAACGTAAGAAAGACAAGCAGTCTGACGACGAAGCGGAGAAGACTCCTCTAATCGAACCGAAGACCGAACTCGAGAAGACTTCGTCAGAACCAGCAGAGGATTCACCGAGCATCGATACCGGAGAAGTCAAGTAAGTGTCCTGTTTGTCGACTTCTATAACTCACAGGATTTGTTTTTTTTTTTTTGTTTTTACTGAAAATTAATCAAACTTCCGTGCTTATGTGCTTCGTTCCGCAAATGTATATCTATTTATTTTGTATTCCCTTCCATGGCAAATGTATTGAGTTCGATGGTTTTTATAAATTTTGTGTCTTTATCATAATCTGACCTCATATTAAAAGAAGGATGTTAAACCTAGGGGAGATTAAAAATGTGTAGGCAAATAATCTGTTACATAATTTAATTCTTTTTACAGAATATCAGAACCAGAACCGTCAACGGGTCAAACGACAGAGAAACTGTCAGAATCAGAGTCTGAGAATAGTCAGCGCTCGTCGACAGACAGGGACTTCGAAATGGTGGAGCCTGACGACATAGAACCAGATAAAGAGGACAACACAACTTAAACTATAACTATTTATCAAATAAAAGGGGTTTCATGACCGCGTCGTTGGTTTGGCGTATTTTTTTTTAATATCGACACATTTACTGTCAATCGATTATCGATAATATCGATACAAAATAGAGAGTAAATTGTCGTTAAAATAAACACCCTAGTTATTTATTTAAAACATAATAACGGAATATGAAATGAAAATCAACTTCCAATAATAATTATTTTGCATTAAAAAAAATATAGCTATTGATATCGTACAAGTTTTATTATGTTATCGGTTTTTTTTAATTCTCTTATGAATGCGTTTTTTTTGACATCTTCCAGTAAATATTAATACAATTGAAGCATGTATTTAACAAAATATTTGAGAGAGAATTTTAGACTAGTACAAATTTATGTGTATTTTTTATGTAAAAAAAAAACATTTTGTATCATTTGATTCCATTTCAGTTTGTCCATTTCCTAGTAATTATAATACAATAAAAATTTTCACGCCCAAGTAATTTAGACTTTGTTATAACCATTGACTCTTTAGGGATGAATCGATAAACGTCACAATACTACAATTTCTATAGAAACTAATATTAATCGGTATAGTCGACATCGTTTAAAGATAATTATTGAATAATCCATTTTAAATATTGTTTTGATTCGTTCCGGCGTGTTACAAGAATGTAAGATCAGTTAGTTTGAAATAGTTAAAGAATTATTCGATAATTTTACCATCGGAATAGTACAATAAAATCAACTTGTACACGGTTTCATCCTAAAAATACAGCTTGTCTGGATTTCCTGAGTACTGTGGTTATTTGTTTACCTATGTTAATAGCACTGGCTAAATATCAACTTACCTTAGATACTGGTTATATAAGTTAGGTGGCAAAGTCTATAAAAATTGACAATTTTTCTTGGCACGAGCTACTGTAATCTATCAATAGACAAGTTCCATAGTAAGTTAAATATTTACCACAATTTTTGACTATGCATTTGTAGCTATAAAACCAGTTTACGTTGTTGTCGATTCATAGCGGTAAAACCGGTTGGATCGTTTAGTGGTCAATTGATTCATAACGGTAAAACCGGCGAACGCTTCTATAGGTCAATTGATTCATTGTGGTAAAGTCAGCGAGCAATATTATTGGTCTATTGATTCATTACATTCTTTCGATATTATTGATATGAGTACATAGCAGTAAATTCGGTTAGCACTATAATAGCCCACTTGATTCATTCAGTCAAAACCGACGATTGGTCAGTTGATTCATAGTGTTACACCGGCGAGTATGACTAGTTGTGAGTTGATTCGTTTCAAGCAAATGATTTTACTGATTGATTGCATTTAAGTTGCATAAAATTGTTTACACGTTCGATTACCGATTGTCGGGAATCGGTTTGTGTTTTCTCATGTACACAAGGAATGCCGATATGTATAATATTTTTGGGTAAAACTGTACTTTATTACACAGTATATCGAATGGACGATCCGTTTTCACAAGTTAACATTACAGTTGTAGAAAATTAATTGCACATTAGTTGGTTGTGAATCCGGGGTAAGATAAATAACATCGACAGTGGAAAGGTTAATTGGCTAACATGCAGAGATTATCACCGTCGATATGGTCAACACTTGAATGGAAACGTAGTAAAAAAAATGATCAGATTGTAATTAAAATCCATTTAATTCAATTTTTGATATTCAAAGTTATTATATTATTCAATTGATTCATTTGGTTACGGATTTGAATTAAACCGGCATTGACATCTATAAACCGGTAACAAATCACAATGTCATTATGTAACAGTCAGATTCCGTTATAGTGATTTAATTATTATAAATAATTTAAATATAATTTATTTGTGACAAAAATAACGATGATAATGATTTTAGAGAAATTATAATGAGTATAATTAAACAATTATCATAAATTGTAATACTATTTTGTATGTTTGTTTTGTCCACAATTTTTTTTTTTAATTTTATATTTATTTAGCCAATCATGAGAGGGGATCAGTTTGGATAAAAATTGTTTGTTTTCATTTCATTGCAAAGGTAGACGTTGAAGACAAATAACGCATAATTATTATATTTCTAACAATAATTTGAATACAGTATTGTGTAGTGGTATTATGAATACCATATAAGCTGAACTATACACACATATCTGTTGGATTTCGTGGAACCAATGAAAATTTGAATACACCGGCATAATATTTTTTTATAACGAATTATAATAAAAAAATAGCGAAAAAATTTTTTTTTGTGTAAAGACAAAGACTACACGGCCCTTACAGTTCGGTTATGTTATTTTAATTATTATTGTTTTAATAATTGGATATACTAAAGTTAAAATGGTTTTTCAAATCAAAATAAATATTACCTCCTTGAGAAAATGTTGACAATTTTTCTTTGTATGGAAACACAATGGCAATGGCCAGTACGTTCTTTAAAGTGCTGTTATGGGATTTTGATCAATTTGTTTTTTTTTTTAATTTGAATTAATTTACACATAAGTTGTTTATTAATTTAAAGTCTAAATAAATATTATTTGAGGGAATTACGCTGAACTATTTTTTTTTTGTTCGTAAAGGCTGTGTTAATGGCACTTTTTCCATGGATATCCACATTGTTTTTTTGTTATCATAGTAATTGTTTAGAATGAATTTCAATTCGAAAAAAGAATTGGCAAATTAAATATTGTTGAATCTGCTTTATATGCGCGCAGAGAAAGGTTGTACGGTTTGGGGGTTTTTACGAGTCCACTAATTCGACTATAGAATTGCACTTTAATTTTTATAAATTGGGGTTGCCATATGTGATTTTTCGTATACTTTGGTGCTCTTTATTATAAATATTTCCCTCGGGCTCTTCTTTGTTTTCGATGTAATACACGTTTATTTATTCGACTATGGTTCTCGCGTTAAGATCTAAATGGTGTTAAAATTAATTAGTATGTAATGTTTTTTGAGGGTTATTGAATAATAAACGACTCTTATTTTATTGATGTGTTTTATTTTGACAATAACTTGAATCACAAAATTATATGTATTATAATATAACATTAAGTAATATATGACTCGCTACAAATTTTTGCGATAAAAAAATGTGACTTTACTAATAATTAGGTATTTTTTACAGATAAAAAAAATAAACTTATTTGTTCTGTGATGTCCCTCGTTCATTTAGTTCAACGATAAATTAAAATAGAGTTTTTGGCGGGATTTTTGTCATGTAGTTAGGAAATATAGTTCAATTATGGAATAGAAGTGGAGTTATGGAAAATAATACCAAAGAGCATGAATTTTAAGATATTACATTTTTTTTTTTCTGTAAAGTTCTAATAAGGGAGTAAGTTGTAATAAATTAAAATTATTTATAAATTCCCGCGTCTTTCTTGCTCGTGTTCAATCGATTCGAAAAGTGTTTTAAAATTGCCAGCTCCGAAACCCTGAAAATGAAACGATGAAAATAAAAACATTAGAATAGAAAAGAATTCCATTCCAACAGCCAAATATAATTCTAGGAAGCAACACATTGATGGTACTGTGATAACGTGTACAGACTGGTTCAAATCTTACGATGGACCTGTGATTTCTTTGCAGGAAAACCCCTTAAAATAATTATAGTGTGGTTGGGCTTTTTCTAATGCCCGTCTGGCTAATTACGATATTCGAGCTGAAAATTGGTCCAAATATATTTAACTAGTTGCATCTGACAGCTGGTTTTAAGGTTTAGGATGTTGCTCTCTCAAACCATTTTATATTTATGGTCTGTCCATAAATTATGTCACATAGATTTTATGATTTTTGTAGTTAAGTTCCTATCAAGATGATTTGTATGATCCCGTATTTATAAATCTTGGAATTTTTAATATAGAGATTATTAAATTAAAACAGCACTACCAACATTACTTACATATTTTTCTGTTTCTGCATTTTTTTTTTCAGAAAATAAATTTTTATCACTTGTACTCTTTATTTTCCTTGTGGTAAAAGTTTTAATTTAGACTCCTTACATATGACGTCCCGTAGCATAAGCCAGTCTTAAAAACTAGTAAACGACCCCCGACCCCCCCTTTCTCTCCACTTCGGCACATTTCGTTGACACTTTTCGCCGTTTTAACGTATGACGTAATTTATAGATGGCATCTACCATCGATGAGATTATGTCCAAATGCTAATAACCCTATTTTTTTTTTACGTTATGAAGTAGCAAACAAGTACACAAACCACTTGATATGTAAGTGGTAGAGCTACGCTGAAGCTATCACTGGTTTCAGCATGAATGGGTCGGCTCGCCCGACGCGCGGGGTAGTACCACCCGACACACAGAAAACCGACGTGAAGTAACAGTGCTTGCACTGTTGCGTTTCGTTCGGTCAGTGAGAGCGCCGGAGGCCCACATATATTAAAAGGCCGGCAACGCACTTGCGACTCCCCTGGTGTTGCTAGTGTCTATGGACGGCGGTGATCACTTACCATCAGATGACCCACCTGTTCGTTTGCCCCCTATAATATATATAAAAAAAAACCTTGATATTAAGTGTTCTCGACAGTCTATGACTATGGACAATCAATCAGTTTAAGCAGGACTGCAGTCTCGTAGCCAGTTATATATGAGTGTAAGCAATGTTACCAACTTACACCATTTAAAATGGAACACTAGCGCAACGTGTTCTGTACTATTTTGGGATAAAGACTGTCATTGTCGAGTCAGACTGTACATCTTATAATAAAAAAAAAATACATCCAAACTCACATTATGGTTCCGTCGTTGAATAACTTCAAGGAACAACGTCGGTCGATCCTGAGTGTTCTTTGTGAAGATCTGCAGCAGGTAGCCATCATCGTCGTAGTCTATGAGGATGTTGAGCCTCTCCAGTACGTCGATGCTCTCGGCCACTTTGACTTTACTGGTCCGGAGCCGTTCGCGTATCAGCTTGTAGTATTTCGATGGTATTGTTAAGAACTCAACGCCGCGAGCTCGTAAGTTCTCGATCTGAGAATGTTTTCATGTAGATTTAGTTATATATTTATAGCTATTTAGAGTTATTTAGTCTTATTTATACTTCTCCATTTTAGAATATGTTTACTACGTAGATATAATTAATTTTTTATAGAATTTAGTAATCTATACATATAATAAAAATGAAGTGTCTCGCATGCGTTTTTTTTATAATTGTAAATTACTTCTTATAACGTTAGCTATATGTCAGTGGAAGTCCCATGAAAATAGGTCCAATCGTTTTGGAGATAGTACTACAGACAAAGCCATAGATAACAGCTAATCTAAAATAAAGTAGCCTATGTCACCCGCTGTTATTCTAACTATCCGTTAGTAAAATTCCTGTCAAAATCGGTCCAGCCGTTTCGGAGATTACCCGGAACATACAGACAGACAGACAAAATTTTAAAAATTGTGTTTTTGTTATCAATATCGCGTATACGTTCATATCCAATCAGTAAAAAGTCGTTATTTTAATATAACATACAGACACTTCTAGATGAGCCCTTCTATTGCAAAACTTAAAATACCCTACAACTTCGATATGTGCCCTTACTTTATTAAGGGTGGGATATAGAAGTGTGGATTACTCGCGGGCTGAAATTGCCAACACTTTGAAGGCTGACGTGGTGGTCTTTGGGAAGAGGACTGTAGGACGCGGGAGCAGCGTCGCGTCACCACTTTAGCGGAAGTGGTAGTGTGATTACCACTTGCTAATTTCAGAAGGTTGAAATAAAATAACTGACTCCGTTTGTGCAGACTAGTAATCGCTTTGGCAGCTGGATTACGAATCCTTTTTTATTGAACTGAGCAAGCATATTTAAAGGAAACAGAACACGTGTACAGGATTAAAGTCGGCGAAACACAAATAGTATTCGAGTAATAGAAACTGGGAATAACACAATGTCCGAGCAATAAAGCAATTGTAACAATACGGGGAGTACAATAAAAATGAGTAATAAAATAAAAGTAAAACTACAAATATAAATAAGTACAAAATAAAACAAAACAATAATAATGCGCCGCGTCGTAAATGGGTTTTGTCGGGGAGATTATAATTACACCCAGGTATCATGTGGCCGACACCTGGGCTATAATCCGTGCTCTTAATCTATTTGTTATTGCTGTTTAAAAGTATCGCTGGTTTTTCGCTTAAGTTGTTGTAGTACACACATATCACGTTTGATGTAGGTATGTGTGTCGCTACAGTGCTCCCCCTTAAGCGAAGCGTACTGGTGGACGAATGATATGTCTCGATCGGCTGATCGGTGCGGGCGGCGTTTGTCGATATGTAAGTATTGTTGGTTACTGTTCGGCGGTAATGTGTTAGCGGTAATGTCACACGTGTGGGTGAATTAGGTGTAGATGCTCGGCGTGTAGGTACTCGGTGCTATCGTTGATCCGGTAGAGAGGCTTGAGTCGGTGATGCGAGGCGGTCATCTTAGCGGTCGCGTAACTGGATAGCGTAGGACTTGTCGTATTGCTTACTAATGTTGAAATGATCTTCTGGTGATCGCTGAGGTTTTATCGCATTGCTTATAGGAACAAAGTTGCGGGATTCCTTAGATGTGAACGCAGACCCAATGCTTCTATGTGTTGCGGTGTTTGTATGCGGTTTGATTTTGTTCTTGCTTGGTTGCGGTTTGAAGACTCGATTATCAGACTTCGTTGGTATGCGTGGTTGTATTATGCACTTTTGGTAACGCGTGCATGGCCTCGCCCTAGTGAAAACGTCGGCATGTATAGATGGTTGGGAGATTAGATGCGATATTGTTGCGCTTTTTGCTAGGCTGCCAAGATGGTTCATGTTCCGTGAGGCGTCGTTAGTGTTATGGCGAATTTCTTCGGGCAAGTTTTGTCTTGAAGTTGGGCAAATTGGGAGTGGTGTATCCGAAGAAATAATAATCTTTTTTGCCTGAAGATTGTCTTGCTGAGGTAGCCGTTGGATAGTGCAATTTTGTTCTTGTGGCTTTTGTGGTTTGGTTGCGGTTGTGCAATCTAGCGTAGACGGGCAAGTGATGGCTTGAACTTGGCTGAGTGTGTTTGCGACTGTGGCTTCTCTTAGGCTGTTGACGGAGACTATTGTTTTGGGTATCGCGTCTTGAAGCGATAGAGGCGTTGATGTTCTCTTGCTGTAAAGAGTTTTGTTATAGCTGCACGGTAATGTGCAGTTGCGTGCGTTTTTGCCGAAACGACCATGGTAATAACAATAACCGTTGAATGGTTTATTGTTATATGATGGTGTTTGTGGGCGTTTGCTTGCTGAACGGCGTCTGGAATCGTATGTGGCTTTAAGCTCAGCTAATTGGTCTTCTAGTCTTCGCACTTCGCTGTTCAGAGCGTGTACGTGTTTGGTGCAGCTTGTATAGTTGTTTGACGCGGTGTTTACAACAGCTGGCTCTTCAAACGTAGACACTGCTTGTGCCTGGTCCATAATTTTGTCAGCTAGGACGGCGAGTTCGTCTAGCTCTGTATGCGTACTGATGACAGCGAGTATGGAACTTACGTAAGGTGGCAGATGGTTCATCCAAATGAGTTGGAGAGTTGTCTCTGGAAACAGATTACGCGCTAATGTTCGCATTTTGCGAAGTAGGTGAGAAGGCTTCTGATTTTCTAGCTTCATTTCTGAGAGAAGCTTATGAAGTCGACGGCTGTCAGTTTCTTCATATGTGTCGATGAGACGTTTCTTCAGAATAGTGTACTGATTCATTTTTGGCATGTTGTAGAGTAGATCTTCGATTTGTTCGATGTCTTGATTTTCAAGGCGTGTTATTAATTTTTGTGCAAGTCGTGCTTCGTCTCCTCCGAGTTCGCTGGTTGCTGCCTCGAACGAGAAAAACCAGAGTTGTGGTTTGTCACGCCAGAATGGCGGAATGCACATGGAGAATGCCATAGTGAGTTCTTTGTAGTGTGGTCTATGCTGATTCTTTGTGGCTTGCGCTCGTCATGTTGATGATATGTAGCTTCGGTGTGCAGCGTTTTCTTTGCGTGTTCTTGCGGGTGCGTTTCAGCGTTTCATTGCGTGTTCTTCAGGGATGTAGTTCAGCACCTCTTTGCGTGTTCTTGCGGGGTCACCACTTGTACGGTGCGTGACTCGGTAAGCGATTTCTTCGGTTTTGGAGAGCGAAATGATGTCGGCCGGATAGATTATTACGTCGGTTGACGGCTTCGGAAGGGTAGGAGATCACGTCGGTTGATGGGTGGATGCTTCGACCGGGTAGGAGATCACGTCGGGCTTGTATGAAGATTACGTCGGTTGACGGTTTGAATAGTTCGACCCGGTAGAGGATCACGTCGGGTGGCGGCTGCGCCCGGGTAGGAGAACGCGTCGGGGTCACCACTTGTAGGACGCGGGAGCAGCGTCGCGTCACCACTTTAGCGGAAGTGGTAGTGTGATTACCACTTGCTAATTTCAGAAGGTTGAAATAAAATAACTGACTCCGTTTGTGCAGACTAGTAATCGCTTTGGCAGCTGGATTACGAATCCTTTTTTATTGAACTGAGCAAGCATATTTAAAGGAAACAGAACACGTGTACAGGATTAAAGTCGGCGAAACACAAATAGTATTCGAGTAATAGAAACTGGGAATAACACAATGTCCGAGCAATAAAGCAATTGTAACAATACGGGGAGTACAATAAAAATGAGTAATAAAATAAAAGTAAAACTACAAATATAAATAAGTACAAAATAAAACAAAACAATAATAATGCGCCGCGTCGTAAATGGGTTTTGTCGGGGAGATTATAATTACACCCAGGTATCATGTGGCCGACACCTGGGCTATAATCCGTGCTCTTAATCTATTTGTTATTGCTGTTTAAAAGTATCGCTGGTTTTTCGCTTAAGTTGTTGTAGTACACACATATCACGTTTGATGTAGGTATGTGTGTCGCTACAGGACTATGACTCTTGCAGTTTTATCGTATAATTTAATGTAACGATGATATGAAATGCTTTATAAGTTTTTACATACAGCTGTTATTATATCCTCCGTATTGATAGCTATATGTTGTACACCAGCACCGCCGTGGTACTCCACGTACTCTTGGATTTGACTCTTCCTCTTCCCCGACGCGGGCTCATTGATTGGCATCTTGACGGTTTCCTCCCAGTTCGCCATCACAATCGATCGGAGGGAAGAATACTCTGTGCATATCTGTTTATCGTCCACCGACCAAAACCTGAAATAGATATTTTTTATCTACTTTCTAAGTGAAAAAGGTAGGTTTCTTACTTCATAGGAACAACGTTTTTATCTTTAGACCGACTCTCAGTTATCTTAATTTAATTTTATCGTTAATGCTTGACCTTCTACTTTATATATACATAGCATAGTAATACTCTGAAAAGTCTTCTATCCGTTAGGAGAAGTATTGGCAAAATCAGTTTCGGCGATTATCCCGGAAAACTAACAGACATATCAATTAAATAATAATTATATTAGCAGACCCGGCGAATTTGGTCCTACCCAGATAATAAAAAAAAATCTTAAAATCAAATCACAGCGCCACTTACTGCGTCCAATAGTAAATCTAAACCATTTTTGAATACACTTCAACACACGCATATAAAAGAATTCATGAAAATTTTTCCAGCCGTTTGTGGGGAATCCTTAAAAAAGCCTCACGTAATTAATGGACGCCCTCCAACAGATTGAACGACGATAAATTTTGTTCAAGGCGAACAGAATGTACTTAAATTGTACTAATATTTAATGCTATGTATATAATTTTATTTCGCAGAATCTCTATTTTGTGGAAATATGTGCTTATCCGATTAAATAAAATAGTGCATTTTATAGTCTATTTACTGAAGAAAGTATCCAACATCACGCTACGACTTTTAGAAGCGAAGCAATTACCATACAAACTGTAAATAAAAAACTATACACTAAGCGACAAAGAAGTATTAGTGCGGGAGCCGAACGACACCACGTGACAAATACATACGCAACTTTTATTGGTGGTCCTCCGGAGGTTGAAATTCAAACACAATACATTAATTTTTATGTCTTTTTTTATACTTTATAGGTTAGCGTTTGACCACAATCTCATATGATGTTAAATGATGATGTAGTCTAAGATGGTAAGTCACATTTAACCCAGAGGGAGACTGGCTCTCAAGTGCAGCTGCCGGAACACACCAACGGGTGCTTGACGACAGATTTACAACTTGAGGGTGGTAGCTAGCCAGGTGGACTTAGAAAAAGCCCTACCACCACGCAATGTGATGTGTTACAGCGCCACCTAGATGTAAATAAAGCATAGAAACCTTATTCAGGAAATAAAACACTTGGTAATGCCAGCTTACGTAGTGATCGGTGTATTTCTAATTATATAGAATCTATCTTTCGATGCATTTGAGATAGGATAAGAGACGTACCTGTGGAACTGCAGACATCTCTCGTACCAGGAGGCGGCTTCCTCCATACCGTGGTCAGGCTGATTCCCGACAACATGGTCTATGAAGTTTATCTCCACATTCGGTCTGTATATACGCATAGCACATAGTTAAAGATGGCTGTTTTGGAGATGAACTAAGGTCTAGTCCCGATTAAGAAGTACGGTCCTGTGGGAATTTGAAGATAGCTAACGGCAACAGTTACTACCCAATATTATTTTTGAAATTAAACAGAGAAGTAAAGTATATACAACTGGGAACTGTTTAATGATAAATGAGAAGACAGATACAAACTTACGCGGGTCAGACAGAAACAACAATAACCATGACTTACTGTAATATCTAGTGTATTTTTTGTATTATCACTTTCATATAATTTTAATTCGTAAAAAAATTAGAAACATTTTAAAACTTTTAATCGTTTTTTTTTTCATTTTCTGTGCTGTAACCTTTGACCGCAATCTTAGTTGATGTTAAATGATGTCCTGGCTCTTAAGTCCAGCTGCCGGAATGCACCTATAGGCCTGTCGGCAGATTTACAATACGAAGATCATGGCAACTCAGACGAGCATTAGAAATAGCTGTAGTTTTACGATGTTTTGCTTCACCAAAAACTCCAGCTTACTAGGATTCGAATCTACGTGAAACAACATGTTAGCCGAGCATACTTCTACTGGGCCATAGTTTCTAAATTTAATGTACATCAATAAGCATGCTGTATTTATATACATCGTCATTAATAGTAGAATAAGAATTATAAAAGTAGACTCACAGATATTTTGTAATAGGGTCCTTATTAAGCATTTGATATCCAGGTAAAAACTGTCCGGTGTATTTCGATCTATCTATCAACGTATGAGTATTACTTCCGTACTGTAATCAAAACATATAGCTTAAGAAGACATACAGTTCGCATACATTTTATTACAATTTAAATACTACGCTATTTAAAATATCAAAAATACACATTGAATGAAAAATAAATATAATATTTTACGATGCATAAGTTAATTATTATGTATGTATATATTTATGAATTAAAAAAAAAACTTGACTGCCGCCAAACTACAGTGAAATATCATATCTAATTATCTTAGCCGTCGGTTCGTTGCGAGGCAGTTACTAATACGTTTGAAAAAACATACTGGAAAACAATAACTTCGAATTCAAGATGCATAATTTAGTTATTAATTCTACATATATATTGACGAATACGAAAATAAACATAACAGTTTTGGAACAAAAAAAATGGACTGTCGCGTCGTCAAACTGGGGCGGAAAAATGTGACTAACGTCGCGTCGCTTCGGCTTGTCACGCGGGAAATAAAATGTGTTTGTCACGCGGGAAATAAAATGTGTTTATCACGCGGGAAATAAAATGTGTTTAATTAACAACATTTAATGTAAAAATATGTATTAATGTACGACAATATAAATACTATACAGACGTGAATCAGCCAAAAATTATCTGTATGTGTATAATTTGTGTTTATTACTTTTATTTATATTCTTTAGGAGTGAGTTAATATAGAATCACCGTCTTCAAAGTTGCCATCCTGACGACTCCGAATTCGTCTCTCTCCTCCCACAAATCCTTGACCACAACTGCACCCTGTTTTCTCGCGTATTCTAATATATAATCAAGATTCTCCACTTGGAATGCGACATCTTTTACAAAGTCCCCGTGGTACGCGACTTCGTTTGTGAAATCTGTCTCTTCGGGCTCGTATTGTGCTTGGAATACGAAAATTATCTGTAAAAGATATGTAAAATTGTATATAAGTATAATGGCGTCATTTACCGTCATAAGAATAACCTAGTTACATCGAAATTATTTCATTATTGTCAAAACCGCCATATCGCGCACCACGAATGCATCTTTGGTGACGTCATCATTGACCTCAGACTATCAAAATTAAAAATCCTTTATTCGAATTTAGTCCTGAGAAGGCTCTTGGGTACGTTAAAACTCTACCACTAAATCGAAAAACAACTCAGTAATGGAAAAGAAGTGGCAAGAAACTCGATGTGGTTTGTCTTCTTATTGTATACTAGTTGATACCCGCGACTTTCGTCTAAGTAGTTTTATTATCTTGAGAATATATTTTATGTACACAGAAAAACAAAACGAAATTAAAATATACTTGAAGTTTGCGGTGGTGATTGAATTTACTATCCAGCAAATAAGACCTTGTTGTAAAACCTACCTCTAATTATAATTTAACTCCGAAGTATGTACTTATTTAAAAAAATCATAATCTGTAAATAATACAGGATCTGATATTGAAGAGAGAGAAACCACGTGGATTTGAGTCATGGACAGAATGGAATTTACCATGGCTGATGAAAAATACATATATAAACGAATTAAAAATCATGCCCACGGAACAACTTTACTTCACTCTGGGCTCCTATAGCTGCGGATTGTCTTTTGTTAAACTTAAACTGGTGATCTTGTGGCTTAATAGTGGACCATGATGCTTCTAATCGTTAAATAGTAATGTAGTATCACACAAAATAATGCTAAGGGATGATGTCTCAATGGTAGTGTGTTCAGACATTACCTCGATTGACGTACCGCTCTGAATATAGCCGTAGGTTCGGGCTGATGCATAATACAGTGAATAGTTTAAAACAAAACAAAGTCAAAATATTAGTATAGGAATTTAAAATTCGCATTTATGTATCGTTACGTTGTCCCGACCTTATACATTTAATATATTCAAAACTGTCAAAAAGTTTGGTGCGAACTGTACATTTTCATCCTGCGATGGTCCCGTAAGTTTCGGTCAAGTAAACCTCGAATTAAATGATTGTAGTATGGATTTTTTTTAATACCAGCTCCTAACTAGCTACAAATCTTATAGTAGAAAACCTTCGTTAAGTACATTTTTTTTATATTATAGGGGGCAAACAAACAGGTGGGTCACCTGATGGTAAGTGATCACCGCCGTCCATAGACACTAGCAACACCAGGGAAGTCGCAAGTGAGTTGCCGGCCTTTTAAAAATGTGGGCCTCCGGCGCTCTCACTGGTCTAACGAAACACAACAGTGCAAGCACTGTTACTTCACGTCAGTTTTCTGTGAGAGGGTGGTACTACCCCGGGCGAGCCGACCCATTCATGCTGAAACCAGTAATAGCTTCAGCGTAGCTCTACCACCTATGTGGGTAATGTCAGCTGTACTTTAAGTCAGTCTATCTCTAGACTTTACCATTATTATTTTATATTTTTTTCTTCGAACTGACTACAGTTTACACTGGCAAGGCCTCTACTGTTTCACCAGACTACAAAGGGGAGCGTTTAAGAAACTCATCCGATTTTATATAGGCTACTAGCACAAGGACTTTACTATTAAATTACCGTCTCAGAGCAGGTGCGATTGTTGTCAAATGCTAAAACCTATAGAGTATTATAATATGCACCTATTATATAGAGATATATTTACATGTTTAACTCGACTGAACTTCTTTTTAAGAACCGGTTATTATTATTATACGTTCCAATTCAAATAACATCGCAACCACTTTAATACAAAGAGGCAAATAAACATTATCATTTTAATTGGCAGCTAAAACCAGTTTATGTAGGTTCTTATGATTACCGTGCCGCTTCCAATTTATTCGATACATATTTGTTGTATTGAAATTATTTAATATTTAGATAATAAGTCAAAGTACTGCGTTACCTTGTTCATTCTAACAGCATGCGAAGATATCTTTCTCGAATCCTGTCTCCAGTCCGCGGTAGGCTAGCGGCTCGAAGCCGAATCTAGTGACGTAATAACTGGCTGCCTAAATTAGAGGTATCATATAATTAATAAAGAATCCGTAAAAAAATATAATTAAAATAAATACTAAACAATTAATAAGTTGTTTCATAAAATATTATTACAACTACTGCCTTCTTTCAAACGATAAATAAAGAGAGCTATTCAGATTTATTACACATACGGTATCTTTACGAACTCTGAACAACATTCAAACTACATCAAACTCTAACACAATGGTGTTCGAGTATTTTCTCGGGCTTAAAGAAACCTCGCTAACTAATGTCATGCTGTTTAATATCTACCTTTGTTAGCGTACTTAAGAGCTACTCTAGCATTAAAATTTTACCATTCTGATTCGTAATATAATGTAACATAACGACATCAATTTTCATCCAAATACTTGTGCTGTAATTGCGTAGAGTATTTTGAAAAAAAAAAAAAGTATTTTGAAAAGACATGATACAGATGTGGTTCATATAGACATAATATATCAATGAAAATCAATCAATCAATGTAAACTTATTTGCTTATTTTTTTGTGTTTTTGTATTACATTATTGGTACAAGGTTTGTATGAATGAAAATGTTTGAAGGATCGTACAGAAGAGTACATTAATTGTATAAAAAAAAATCTCCATATAAAAAGTGAGTGAGTGAAGTGAGATAGAAGACAGTAGGATAATTTCAAAATATTGACAGATGTTCGTTCAGTTTCTATTTTATTTCGTTACATGGTCGCAATATAAAGGGAAGAATTGTCTTATTTCCTTAGTTGGTATACCACTGCGAAGGCCGAGGCGAACTATCTAGATTGCCAGTAAAGAAATAAGAATTGTAATAAAAAATTTAAAAATGCTTCTTACCTGTTTTGCATTCGAGACCCAAAATGTAAGATGGTCGAAAGCTAAGAATCGCCCATTATCCGGTTTTATACCTTTATCCGTGTAGGTTGTCTGAAAAACAAATATTTTTACGTCTAGAGAGTAAACATTAATTAAACTCCTATACCCAGATCATGATTTTTTTATTTGACTATACGTTGTTGGCCTGATCGGCCATCACAGCTTCATCGCATTCATGGGATGAGCGCTTATGGCGCTCGGTCGCTTGACAACAAGCTCAAGGTTGTCAAAATGTCAACATTAGTCAATTGTACCCAAGTGCATTCAAAGGGTCTTTTATTGTCGACAAATTGCACTACAGTCCTTTACGGTAGTAAAGTAGGACAGTAATGCCGTTAAGTTAGGGGGCGTTTTTTGGATTTTGGACTCCTAGTCCCCACTGGTGAGAATTGAGATGTCGTGAGGTTTGTCTCGACCGCCTCCTCCTTCCCCTAATCTCACTTAAAATCTTTCAAAATTTGTATTTTGTTTATAAATGCGTTCGATTTATAAGAAAAAACACAATTACTTTTTCATATAATTTATTATCTTATAATTACAATTATTACGACGTTACATTTCGATATATCAATACTAAATAGTTTTACATCTATTCATGGAATAAGAATTGTGTCAAATTTCGGCATATCTTTATTTTTGCATTATTTTTAGCCCGCAAAAAAAAACATGATATCTGCCAAACCCCGCCCCTGTCTTCCCTTACGAGCGATTTAGTGACATTCAGGTTGACCGCTTACCCTCTAAAGTAAGTAATGACCGCCCCCTTATAAGAAACTGAAAGAAACTAAGGCGTCATTTTTCCAGGATTTATTTTTCAGTATATACAACGGTAATTTGCTGGAGGAGAGAAAAAAAAATGTCCTACAACTAATGAATCTGATTTGTTATATGCTAGATGACCCGATGAACTTCGTATCATTTACATATAATTGTGCAAAATGTGGTAAAAAAACATATTTACATTATAAATGCAGTTATGCACTTAATCAATTTACAGCTTTCTCATGTACTATTTTTATTTTTGAAACAGAACTGTTATGTATTCCAACAACACAGACCAAAGAGATCGGGCCTCATCATACTACAGCTTTAGCCTTAAATTTATTTTTGAACGCATCTATAAATATTTGACAAACGAATGATAACTTTTTTATTTTTGAAATGACAAAAGACATCAAATGTTTATATTTGAAAATTCAATTGTCTTTATTATTTATGTTTTTCACCGTTTAAACCTTCACCGAGCTTCGACAAATTTTTCAAGATCAAAATAAGCCAAATTGGTCCACCCATGCTCGAGTTTTAGCGAGACAAACGAACACAGCAATTAATTTATACATATATATGTATATATGTGTATAATAGATATATAGTTGTTATATGATTCGTCGACGATAACTTATTGTATCTGTTACATAAGTATGTGTGTTAAGTTATGTAAAAAATATTTATATACACGATTTTAATACTTGTGCTTTGAATAAATATAGTAATAAGACCGGCTATTCAACACCATTAATAGAAAAAGAAACTTCCTCGACCGCCATCACTCGACATTTACGTTCGAATAAATTTAGATTATATTAAGAAACGTTATCCTATTTTTCGATTTAAACGCAGGGGACCTATGCATTTATTTGTCTTTTAGGCATTAATAAGCGTTCAGGTTATAAGATAGGCTAATATTTGTTAGTCGAACCGTATATTGAGTTTGTGTAACTGTACATTGAAGTTATTCATAGCAATTTGAAACAAAAATCTGACGAAGACATAAATGGTGAAGGTTTTTTTACCGAGTTAAATGAATATAAAGCTAATAATCAAATCGATAGCGCATCGAAAATCTTTGATAAAGACCTAGCTAGCAACCAACCCTATCAGCTTATTTCATTTTGTATATTTGTGTGAACATTTGAATGGATTTATGGAGTTTTTGGCGGGATCTTAGTCTGTCATGTAGTGGTTTTTATATTTTATTCATAATCTTGTGTTATTAGACTCTATATTTTGTAATATTGGTGGTGTTTTACGTAATATAGTTCGGTTATTATGCACAAGTGAAGTGGATGGGAAATAATACCACAGAGCATGCGTTCTGAGATGCCACCAAAACTCCATGGAAAGTTCTAACAAGGAAATCACTATCTTGTTAGAACATTATAATTATCGCAAGACACTTACTTGGCAAAATCTTGTTACTAGACGCTGGCTAGTGCACAAACCGTGACGGAGTCAAAAAAATAAAGAAGAAGAATGGATTTATTATGTTGTCAATTCTATATGTATTCCATTGTTAGCTATAAGATTCCCTTTAATTTTCAAATAAATAACAAGTGTAAGGGAACGCCTAATATTATGCACATATATGTCACGTATATTATGTTCTTTGTGCTCTGATATAGATAGGTTTACCAACTGTAATTTAATTAATGACCTACAAGTATATTAGGATTAGTGTATACAGAGGAAACCTTAAAAATATACATTAATGTCCAGTGGCGTATCTATAAAGTTGTAGAGCTAGGCAAAACGCTATGAGACTCGGCCACGGCCCGATGTGACAGGCGTCCACAGAACTTTCGGAGCCACTGATTTAAAGAAATCTATAAATATATATATATCTAAGATATTGTATGTACTTCGTTATCCTGTCTATTGATAATTCTATAGCCCGATCTTTATACTTTGAAAATGTTATAGAATAGAAAGCCAGGAGAAAACAATCTCGTTAATAATTAAGTTTAAATATTGGTTAGTAGAAATAAATATGTAGTGCCTTTGCTTTTGAACATTTTTTTTTAATATATAACTAAAATTAAATTATCGTGATGGTTATTACTGGGGCTCTAACCAATGAATTTGCCGCCGGCCTCAGATATGATAGTTATGCCCCTGTTAATTTCTAAAGACTAACGTGTGCATTCCTAGAAATTTTAATGCGTACGAAAACCTAAGTACTTTTCGACGTAGTTGTATAAAACTAGTTTCTGCTCTCGGCTTCGCCCGCTTCAAGAAAATTCGAAAGTACTTATTTCTAGCTAAGCGTACCGACATAATGGATTTTGATTCGATTTTCCTAAGAATTAAACTCACTCACAAATATTAAACGAAAATACATGGATTATTTTCGACGCCATTTTGATCAATGCAGTGTTTTTCATTTGAATATTGTAGTTACATTGTGCGTGTACTGTAGATCGTAAACATGCTTATTACAGCATATTATTTGAATTAATACATCAATTAGAATATATCACTGTTTTAAAACTAACCGCGACAATAGCAAATTCATTTGCGAGGAAATTATGTAGCTTCTATGACTTTTATGAACTATGAATATCGAAGTATGAAAAAAAAGGGTTTATATCATACAGATACTTATGACATACATTGCGTATTATATCGGAAGGTCACAAATTACATAACAGACAATTAAAAATAATAATAATAATTGTCAACTACGTACCATAATTGTTTGGAAAAATAATTGCCACTTTATAACGTTATCCCCGACAACGTATACCCGATTACTGAAACGAAGTTTCCAAGCGATCGGTTATTTATTGTAACCAGAAATGTTAAGAATATAACGATATATTGTATATAATAAGAAAACAAGATACCTAAAGGCATGTACACACTTGTCGATATCTTTCCACATATATGAAAGAATAAAATGGGGGTTTTGATGTTCATAAGTGCCTTCTTAGGGCTTAAATCGTATAAAGTGATTTATGATTTTGTTTTTTGAACTGACTGTTATATGCATATCGACGCAAAACTCAAACTGCTAAGACTTCGGCCGTGTGACAATGTGTATGCATGCGGGTTCCTTTTACAATTGTAGATGAGCCTAGGAAAAGATTTCTTAGATGCACAGAGATCGTTTACACAATAACTAAATAACTACAACGCAACCATTTCTTACAAATTAATAATAAAAAATGCGTACAGAGCCACTGGCACAGCTAGTTATTTCGAAATTCTTGATTACCTATCTTACAGTCCAATGGAAAGCTTAGTTAAAGTCTAGTATAGTTTAGTAACAGTAACGGCCCGAAATGGTAACAGGTAACAAAAAAATACATAAATATAGTTCAATTCTAGTTTCATAGAAAAAAAAAATATATTCCGTATTTAAATTTGATACCTGTACTGTATTGTAAATAGCAATATAATATTTTTAGGTAATGAATAACAAATGTCATTATTCTGCTATCAAATATCCGTTATTCGTTATTCGTTATTATTATCGACAATGACAATGATGAATTAATGTCGAGACAACGTGGTAACAATTGGTGAGCCACCGTTATCGCAATATGACGCAAGTAAACATTATTTATTAACACTTCACGTTGCTGTTATTCAAAGTTACAACCGGTTTTAAAAATGACTTAACAGCAAAATAATTGACAACGACGATAACATAATTGTAATCAATACAAATAATTTTTCGTTTAAAAGACAGGAAGATTCGTTGACATTTGAATAATATAGAATGTGGAATATAGCGTAAACAAACGCTTATTTTTGCTAAAACTTGACGGCGCAATCAAGGTTTCAAACCTGCTAGTCGAGCCTCCGATGCACAGTGGGCAAGATAATAATTTTCTGCTAACAAAAATCTCTTCGTGGATTACGAAAATTGTACGTGCTTTTTAAAAAAAAAAACAAAAACAACTACTGAGTAAAAACTTCAGACGACCGTAATTCTAGCGATACAGAAATGTAAGTTTATTATATATTTACTTAGTCTACAAAGCGGTGACTGTGCAGTAGTAGTGACACCTTGACGACACCCGAGGTTTTGGAAGGTTGAAAGTATGATTTCTAGAACGTCTCTAATAGCTACCACTCTCAAGGTGACACACTGTCACCAAACACCTCGAGGTGTGTTCTCGCATTTACACTAGGCTAGGCTTAATGTGTTAAACTTCTTTAGCAGTATAACCACGTAGCATCGAAGTAAATAACATATTATGGAGGGATAAAAAAATCATCATATGTGTAAAATGGGAAAAACAAGCTAAAGTGTTTTGTGAACGGAAGAAACAAATAAAAGTGAGTTCTATTTATTTTTATATAAGTCACTATCAATATTTACAATTATTCTATTACAAAATAAATAATCTTAAATAGAATACCAAAAAAAGGGTACAAATTATATTTGAAAAGAAAAATTCAGTACAAAACAAATTTTTACTTTAAGCGTACGTAAATGTGACATGAGACTTTTTTAGGTCTTTTTTGTCCAACGCTTCAACTTTTATTGTCCACTGTGATCATTGCTTGGTAAACAAAATGCAAATGGGTATCAATATAGAAAACTGGATTTGTTCTACAAGCGAGAACATAAACGGGGAGGCGTAGCATGTTCGTTCTGACCCAGTGTACAAATATCGTCGTTTCCTTACCGTTAGAGTAGGCAGAGACGCATTTTAAGCCTCGTTTTCCCTATTCCTATATATCGTGTCCAAATAGATCAACATCCATGGTATTATTCTACTGCAGAGAGGTTATTGATAAATATTTTCTACTTAGAAATGTTTATAATGAACTATCTAGAATGTTCCATCCTAAAGTATTCTTTATACCTAAACAGTCCTAAATCAGTTTTGTTGATGTGAATTGAGTTGATTTTCGTCCGTTTGAATATTTTAGCCTACAAATATGTGAACCATTGACTAATTAAATGCACCTGGACTATTTATATTACCTTCTAGATCTTTCTAAACATTTCAGTTTTTTTTTTTGTTTTAGAAGCATTTTTCGTCATCTTCAGCTAAAATAAAAGAATAACTTTACAATATATTCAAAAGTATTTTCAACTTATTACGAAGCGGACTCCACCCCACGTCAGTCGAGGTTCGGGTCCGGTACGCACCTGGTCGACAAGTTTGCATATATAATGATACAAAAATATTGTGCAACATTTATTATTCTCTTGGACCATCGAGAATTTTCCATGACATTTGATTTTTATGCTAGTTTTTGGCAAATATTAGAATTTTATCACATTTACCTCAACTGATTTTTGTTGTATTCGGGTGAAATTTTACATTTGGATCTGAACTATATGTATAATAAACTAGAGACTCTTCTTGTCGCCGTCGAAAGTTTTGGTGGTCTAGTGGTTTGACCGGTGGAATATCAATCCGGTGTCTGCAGGTTCGAACCCTCTAACACTATCAGCTGACGATGAAGGGAAGCATTGTGAGGAAACCTGAACTTGAGGAATGTTCTAGCAGTACCACCGTATGTGGAAGGACTGTGGATTTCTCAGAGTTTGAAAGCACAAATACATCGTGGGCTGGTGTGGTGATTATGCCGATACCTTCCCTCGTGAAGGGGCCTATAGCGCTGTAGTGGGTCACTTGCAGGCTGATGCTGATTATATTATTCGGTTTAGGTGGCTTTTACTGGGTACCAAAATATTCTTTCCTAATTTACCTTATAATTAAACACTTATTTCGATTTATTTTTATTTCTCTTTAATCACACGTTATTAAAATATTAATATCTATAATATAAAAATGAATCGCTAAATGTGTTGCTAAGCGCAAATCTCGAGAACAGCTGAACCGATTTCGCTAATTCTTTTTTTAGAATATTCCTTGAAGTACGAGGATAGATCTTACGGAGAGAAAAATTTAAAAAAATGCCTGGAAAAGTCTAAAAACAACACTTTTCTATACTCCCATACAAACGATTCGTAATAATACTTATAAGTCAATTTGAACTTTAATACCATATCATAAAGTTGAAGTATTAGTGGAGATGTTTCAGGAAGGCAAAACAATTGAGTGACGTTAGTATCGTATAAATATTAATGTCATTATTTGTCAATATTTATACGATGGTAACGCTTAACATTATATAGCGTCCCGAATAGCAGAATAAGTATTAAGAAAAAATTAAAGAATCGACTGTTAGGCGGTACAAAGTTCGCGGGGTCAGCTAGTTTTAAATAAATGCATTTTTCTTGGAACCAAAAAACAATTCGTACAATATAAAAAATGACCGATATCCGTAACATTAGTGGAACTGTGTCGTAGCCAATAGCGCTTACCCTAATAACAATAAACGTTTCTCAAAGAAAGTAAACATATTTCTTTTTCTTTTGTGTGAAGTGTACCTTTGTGTGTGTGTGTGTGTGTGCTGTATGTACTTAATATTATATTTGTCAGGATAATACAAGGACCAATATTATTAGACACGATGAAAGTCGGAAACGAATTGTGATGGTTATTGAGCTGTGAGTGGTGTTCCGATATCATAACTAAATTTATTTTATGGGGACGACTCGTCCAAATCCCGTCGTTTTATAAAAATCACTTTAATGTGCAAATCCTACAATGCGGTGTAGTTCAGATTTTAAGTTTATAAGCGACGATGACTCTCAGTGGTAAGCGTGTTCGGACCGTGTCAATCGACGTGAGTTCGAATCCTTAGGAAAAAGCTGATGCTTTCGTTGAAGGGAGATATCTTGATGAAGCCGTAACAAGGTCTTAGATATTTTCCTAAACTCTCCTGCCAAGATACCACCATCAGATTGATAATCTGTCGCCAAGCACATTTAGGTGTTTCGGTAGGCTATACTTGAAAAGCCAGTCGTCCTCTAGATTTCACGTGGTTATCATCTTAATCTACATTGTTATTTAAAAAATAGTCTAAAAACTATAAATAAAGCTGAAAAAAATCGAGCATATTTCTTTACCGGATAACTTCTCCCCTTAAAAGTGCAGGATATGTCCATGATAGATAGGGGTTATTTAAAAAACGGCTGTCTTCCCATAATGTCCGCATTTTGGAGGGATTCTTTGAGTGCAGAATTATATTTTGGAGGCTGGGCAGTTTTCCATAATTTGAATAGATGGTTCTTAGTTACCTCTGCAACTCCATTATGGTATCTTACTAAATAAACGCTATAGGGTATCCTGTATACTCTACTGGTTCTATAATGCTAACGTCAATACAGCACAGCCGTTCACACGCGTCCGTGGTTGTCGTGACAATGGCGCTTGTTTGATATTTGCCTACCACCACCACGGAACACACACGAGACGACGTACGTATCCTATAGCGTATACACTACAAACCCTTTGCTTAAACTTGGTTTAGTATAAAGACCAAAGTTATTGTATGTTATTTTATACACAATCAACCGATTTAACAGTTAGTAAATTATATAAGCTTAAAATGGAATTCGGAAGGTATTTGTCTTGCTGGTTTTTGATAGCACGGGAGAACGAGGTTTCTTAATTATTATTTTTTTCTCGAACTGACCTACACTGTTGGCTTCGTCAGGCCTCTACAGTTCCACCGGACTACCAAGGGGAGCGCTTAAGGCGCTCACCCGATTTGTTTAGGCGAACACCGCAAGGGCACTCGGTGCGCCTCGGCTTGAACAGTCGCCGAGTTTCCCCGATCTGACTAAGCTAATAATCTAAGCTATTTTTTTTTTTTGTGAATTTCTATTAAATCAGCGATATTTACCTTTCGTGTTTTTTGTTAATTCCTAACATGCGACAGATTTTGTAAGAACGATGGCAAGCACTCACGTCAATAGAGAGGGGAGTGCTTAAGAGCCTAACTTACTTATGCTAACAAGGGGGGGGGGGCGAGTTAAAAATCACTACGCTTATTTTACTATGTAAAGTTTTTGAATTGACTACATAAATCAATATCTAAGTATATTAGCGTTATCTATATGTATAGCTGGACAAACAACGGCTACGCTTCTAAGAAATACTAGAAACGTAATAACCTTCAAATGACATTGAAAACAAATTTAAATATTGTTATGATTTGTCCAGTTGTGGTGGTAGCAAATGTATTCTGTGGAAGTAAATACTTTTATACCACAGTCATGTTTGCTAATCAAATGGCTTATTATTGTTGTGGTATTAATGTTTATTTATCTAACTAAAACGAAAACAAGTGTCCAGTTTTCTAAGTTGTACACGTTTATCGTTTACGTCGCGTATTTCGTACAGAGTTGCATATATTTTCTTATATAGTATACTAGCGGACCGCTCCGGCTTCGCACGGGTATAAAATATATAGCCTATGTCATTCACTGACAAAATCATTAAAATCGATCCAGTAGTTTTGATTTATTCATTACTGCCCGTGGCCCGCGAGCGTTTAATTTGGAGTAACCTCAAAAATAACAGAATTTCTCCGATATTTAATTTATGTTACTATACATATAAAACTTCCTCTTCAATCACTCTATCTATTAAAACAAAACCGCATCAAAATCCGTTGCGTAGTTTTAAAGATTTAAGCATACATAGGGATATAGGGACAGAGAAAGCGACTTTGTTTTATACTATGTAGTGATATGCATAAATGAATTGCTGTTCGTTTGTCTCGCTAAAACATGAGAATGGCTGGACCGATTCGGTTAATTTTTATTTTGAAATATTTATGTAAATTTAGGAAAGGTCTAAGCGGTGAGATAAATAAATAATAAGCAAAGGTAAATATTGTCATGAACGATTGTCTCTGAAATCGTAAGATATATTCTCTGAATCCTTGATTCAAATTTTAATTCAATATTGTTGTTAGTTTCTATTTTATAATATTGTTATTCTTTTAATGGCTCCCTATATCATTGAAAAATAATAATCTAGAAATAATAAAAAGCTATGAATTGCATACAAATATTTAATTTATTCAAATTTGCAACAAATTGTTTTATGAGGTTCCAGATTGTAACGGAAACTTATGTATAAAACGTGAATACATTTTTAATATTAATAAGTATATAGTTCCTTAATATGCTGGAATATTTACAATAGACTCTTTTACGTACATATACGTACGTGAATAAAAACTATGCATACATGAGACAAATAAAATGAAGTAAATAATTTTATGTATAATTTTATATGAGAAATAATGTCTTCTTTTTAAATTTCTTCTTATGTTATTATTTTTCTTCTTTAACATCCTTCTGAACTCCCATTCTCTCTACAGCTTCGAAAACCCATTTATAGTTCATAGCTCCAAATCCCTGAAATAATAAAGAGGTTATATTTAGACATTTCTGAAGTTGCATATTATAGCAACACTATCAACATATCCTTGATAATGTAACAATTTATGTTCGTAAAAACTTAGATAAGTATGACTTACTAAGCAACCAGCATAATTTTACTCGAATAACTAAACAAAAATCAGCTGATAAATGAAATTATTTTTTTATCACTGATTCGCGCAAAGGACTCGTATCCAAAGGACTTTTTTGCTCTTACATTTTCGGTGACAAACAGGAACAAATAAAGGCCCCTTTGAGGGTCGATGATCATATTTATGAATAGTGTTGTACAATAAAGATTTTTAAACATTTTTTATAGGGTAAAAATCAGAAAAACAAAATGGAGGAGGGGCGTGATTGTCATGTGCACGTGAGCGCTGCGATCCGATAATTGCAACTGTATTTTTTGGTTGAATATTATTTTTATTAAAATTCATAAATAGAACATTCTAATTTTTCCTTGTACAAGTATTTACATTAGTATAAATATTTGTATGCACTTTTCTTATGCTCATATATTCTCTATTCTTTTTTTTGTAGGATATTCTATACACTTGAGTGAAGGTCTTCGTTTTATGTACAGTCTTAAAAATACAAAATAAGTTGTATAAATAAATAATACTAACTCTATGGTTTCTTCGCTGCAATATCTCGACGAATAAAGTAGGTCGTGCTTGTATATGTTTTGTAAAAGCCTGTAACATATATCCTCTCTCATCAAAATCAATTAGGACGCTGTTCTCTTGAAGCGCGTCAATACTCTCTGCGACTCTGACAGCGCTGTGTTTTAACTTTTCCCGGATAATATCGTAGTATGTCGGGGGCCAAGTCAAGATTTCCGCACCTCGTGCTTTGAGATTACTCATCTGTAATTTGATTTAACATCTTAATATATATAAATTACGTATCACGTTATTTGTCCGCAATGGAACTTTGGAACTTTGGAACAATGGAATTTTTTTGACTGGCAACATTGTCATGACTAGACGTCAAAGTTGCGCTTAATTATAATTTTACTTAATTAAATACTTTTTACGTTGCAAAAGTCTGTGTTCAGATACAAAATACATAAAGCCTTGTATAATAAACGTAGTGATATAATAACATTTGCACGATATACGGAGATTGCAGTGATATACCCGGCCACAATCAACGGCTTCAAGGCGGCTCCAAATTCAAAAATTCAAAAAATCTGGGGAGTATATCTATAATAATTTTACATTTATCCATTAATATCTTCATTTAGACTCCACACTACATACACTATACTAAGTTCACATTGTGAACAACGTCAATTACATCATAGGCATCGTGCTAGTCTCGATTTGCTTGACAATTTGTGGAAGCATATTTGAAGACAATTAAATTTGCCTACATACAGTCATACATCCTACTTTGTAATACGCTATACATATATACATAACTGTTTCAGTAATACATACAGATTAAACTGGGTCTAATTTTTTCTCTTTGTTTTTATTAACTTCATTCTTGCTACTCTGTTTAACTCTCTTACCTTAGTATTTGTGCTTATATTGTAGGTGCTTGTGGAGTACTATGATGAGTAAAACCATGATGACTCGTAAGGCCACAGCACAAGAAATGGAGAACAAATTAAGAATAGCACTAGGAGAACTAAAAACATCTAAAGATCTCTGCAAACAATTGTTGGATGAGAGAGAGGATAGTGAGATTGAACTGAAAAAGATTATTGATAAGAACACTAAATTAAAAAATGATTTGGCTGAATTACACATTGAACTAATGGACAGCCTTGCTCAGCGGGAGGAACTGCAGGAGATAATCACATCCTTGAATGATTGCAGTGATACCCATGAGCATGCACTAAATCACATTACTAAATTAGAATTAGAATTAAATAACTCCCACAGAGTAATTAATGACCTTGAATTACAAGTAGACAATCAGAAAGTTACAGAAACCGAAATACTGTACAATAAATTAAAGAGAGTAATCATAAATGTGTTCAATGTCATACAAAGATCAATATAAATTGTGTAGGTTCAAACTCAGCTTATCCTGTAATGACTAGCCATAATAAATTAAAAAAATATATTAGGATAAATAATATAATAAAAAAATGCACTAAAAATATAAAATCCAGAAAGAATAATAGATCCATAGCAACATTATCACATGAAAAGATGTTATTAAGAGAAAAATTTGAAAATTTAAAATCAGAGTTCATTGAAAAACAAGTTAAATACAGCAATGACATACAGCGCTTACAGACTGATTTACAAATAAAAGAAGATAACATTAAATCTATTTTATCTTCATACGATTGTTCACAAAACCGGTTATGTGAACACATGGTGTCTGCAAATGTTTGCATGGAATCCGTTGCTGAAAATATGACTCAATTACCCAGCAGCAATTTTGTATCTTCTGCTTGTGGTCACTCTGAGTCTGAATTTGATACTACAAACTTTATCAATGGGTTAGATTCCATGCACACTGAGTCCTCCATGATTAATGTTAATCCAGAAATTATTACCTCTGCTTCACAGCCAAAATTAGAACAATATAAAATCAGTAATAACACTCAGAGTCATGGGGGTGCTGATGTCAATGTTGTTCCAAAAACTATAGTTTTTAGTGATAGGATAGGTAGAGGTATGGGTTTTATGTTGGCACAATCAGTAAATAACAACATGATTAATTATTGTATGCCTGGTGCCTCATATAATCAAATAATTGATAAAATCTTGAACACAGACTTAGACAACCAATGTAATATTGTAATATTAGTAGGGGACAGTTCTGATGTAAAAAAGTTTGATTTATATAAGACATCAGAGAAACTGTTACAGTTGAATGTGAGAAGCATATTGTTGTGTGCTTTTCCATATTCAACTTCCCTAACAGAAAAAAAAAATAATAACATTCATATGTTAAATACCTCCTTATACAATTTGACATGTCGTCATAGTGACAAATTTCTATTTTTTGATATTAATAAATTTATTAATAACTTTACAATAACGCGGGAAAGTATGTACCTTCCCAAAAAGTATAAACGTGACATAGCTACATTGATAGCTTATAATATAAATAGGTTAAGTGACTCAGCAGTATCAACTAGTTTATCTAATGATACTGCAATTAAATATTTAAACTAGTAGATAAGACAAAGGAGCAGTGTAATATCACATTATACCACCAAAATATTAATCGCTTCTCCGGCAAGATATTAGACATAGACTTATTATTAAATAGAGAGAGACTAGATATATTATGTTTTACAGAGACATGGCTTAAACCAAATAAGATGCTATTTGATGTACCCCATTTTTCGGTTGCCAGTGTATTTAATAGAACAATCACAGTTGGTGGTGGTTGTATTATTTTGTTTAAAAATAATTTAAAATATAAAGATAGAAAAGATATATGTAGTCTCTCAATCGACCGTATTTGTGAAGTGGCTTGTGCAGAGATGGATAAATTGATTATTCTCTGTGTCTATAGACCTCCATCGTCGAGTATTTATCAATTCTTACAAAAAATGGAGGAAATTTTAATAAGAATATTTAATAGTAACAAGAGAGTTTTAGTCTGTGGTGACTTCAATATAGATATTTTAAATATGTCGCCAGAGGTCACTATGTTCACATCGTTATTTAAGTCATTTAATCTGGATCCTCTTTTTAATGAGCCAACAAGATGTACGTCTCAAACTGCATCTTGTATAGATAATATATTTACTGACTTCAAGACCATTGGCGGTAGTATTATTACTGGGATACGATCTGACCACAAAGGACTCATTGTTAAAATTAATTGTGATAAACCTAGCGGTGTCTGTAAAAAAACAACTAGACTTCTATCAAAAAAAAGATTACAACTTTTAAATCATAATATTGCACAACATTTATCTTTCAAGACTTTTAATAATCAAGGTTCTAATAGTGACTATGAAAGCTTATTTAATATCATAAGCTCTGAATTTAATAAACATTGCCCAAGAAAGGTTATTAGTATAAGGAAAAAAACTAATTTTAGCGAATGGGCAACTACAGGCATTAAAAAAAGTAGAGATCGATTGTATGAGCTCTATTATAAGAGATCACTAACAAATAGTGAATCCTTTCATGCCTATGTTAGTAGTTATTCTAAAGTTTTTAAACGTGTTTGTGTAGCTGCTAAAGCAAAATTTTTAGGAAATAAAGTTCTTGAGTCTAGAAATAAGACCAAAACTGTCTGGCATATAATAAATAAAGAATTAGGAAATAATAAAACAAATGATAATTCACTTAATCTAAATGTCGACGGAGTACATATTTCAAACAGTTCAGAGGTAGTAACTGTTTTTCAAGATTATTTCACTAATATACCTTTACAAGTCACTAAGAATATAACATCATCAGCCCAGGGTGCTGCAGCTCTTTTAAAAAATATGAGTGCACCTATAAACTCGACATTTAATTTCTCGTCTATTAGTGCAGGTGAAATAGTAAGGGCTTTTAAACAATTAAATTTTAAACAAACCGAAGACATATGGGGAATGTCGGTAATAGTAGTACAGTCCATAATTGTCACTATTTCGCCACATTTGGCTAATATATTTAATCAAAGTATAGCAAAAGGAACTTTCCCTAATTTAATGAAAGTAAGCAAAGTGGTTCCTTTGTTCAAATCAGGCTGCAAAAGTAATCTTGGAAATTATAGACCTATTTCTGTACTTCCGTCGTTAAGCAAAATTTTTGAAAAGATTATGCTCTCACAGTTAGTAAATTATTTCAATGTGCATAAGTTTCTGGATGGTCGACAGTTTGGTTTCACGAAAACGAGGTCCACTACTGACGCTGGTGCAACGCTGATAAGACATATATTGGGGGCCTGGGAGGATTCGCGAGATGCAATTGGTGTGTTCTGCGATTTGTCTAAGGCCTTCGATTGCGTTGACCATAGTACGCTTATTCTTAAATTGAAACACTATGGTGTTTGTGGATCTTCTCTCGGCCTTCTAGTCTCTTATTTAAAAGATCGCTGTCAAAAGGTTAGCATACATGGGGTAACCTCTGCGGGATCGTTTGCGCGGATTGGCGTCCCACAGGGCTCTATTTTAGGGCCGTTTTTGTTCTTGATATATATAAATGATCTGCCGCTAATTGTTAATGACTGTGCTGACATGGTGCTTTTTGCAGACGATACTTCACTTATATTTAAAGTAAAAAGGATAGATTCAGAAGTTGGGCATCTGAATAATAAGTTAAATGAAATTTGTCATTGGTTTGCGTTAAATAACCTGTTGCTAAATACAGAAAAAACGAATTGTATGAGATTTACCTTACCTAATGTTCCACAGGTTAATAGTAGTATCAAGATCGAAGGGGATTTGGTAGGATTAGTTAATAATACTGTATTCTTGGGTATCACACTTGATTCCAAATTACAATGGGGTCCTCATATAAAAAAATTGGCTGGAAGATTAAGTTCTGCTGCATTCGCGGTACGTAAGATTCGCCAGCTTACAGATATTGCCACAGCAAGATTAGTCTACTTCGCTTACTTCCATAGCTTAATGTCCTATGGCATTTTGCTGTGGGGGACAGCAGCTGAGGTAGACACCATATTCTTATTGCAAAAACGAGCAGTTCGAGCAATATACAATATGGGACCTCGCGAATCATTAAAGACTAAGTTTCAAGAGTTCGGTATCTTAACTCTGCCTTCCCAATACATTCTAGATAACTTGATGTATGTTCGCAAAAACTTTGATAAGCTGGAGTTCGTAAAACACAGGCATGATTTAAAAACTAGAAACTGTGACAAACTGGTCGTTCCATGTTTTAGACTCAGTAAAACCAGTAACAGTTTTTTAGGTAATAGTGTTAGATTTTATAACAAAGTCCCAAAGCGTATTACTGATTTGCCAGACTATAAGTTTAAGTGCCATGTTAAGCGGGTTTTGGTGTCAAAGGGTTATTATAGAGTGGATCAATATGTGAACGATGGTGATGTCTGGAATTGACTCCTCTCTGTGCATCCACTAAAATCGATTGTAATGTAAAATGAATTTTAATTATATAAGTATATGTTAAAAAGATAAACCCGATCGAGTTTCTTGCCGGTTCTTCTCGATGTCTGGGATGTATTCCGAACCGGTGGTAGTTTTGACGTTCATAAGCGCCTTCTTAGGGCCTAAATTGAATAAAGTATTTTTGATTTGATTGATTTGATTTGACTCTTAAACTACTGAACCGATTTTAATAACATTTTAAACACTGTGTGTAGTATCATCCAACTTGAAAGATAGGATAGTTTATATCTCAATTGATAATTGCAATATTATTTTATTTCGAATTATTTATTTATTGAGAAAGAGTCATGATTATCTCTCTTAGTTTGATAAGATTCTAACAGATGGCGGTATAAGGTAATTCGTTGACTGGATTGACGTCCGTGTAAAACCGGACCGGGCAACTAGTAGAACAATAAAATGTCAAAACGGCACCGTTTATTCTAAAAAGAAAGGTAACATATATTTCATAAGCATTATCAATAAACATTCCTAAAAAATAAAAGAAAATTATTCGTTTTTATCTTTTAATAAGTCTACGAGTTTAACAGCACAGATTATAATTTTATAATAAGGAAGCAGATAGTAATTGCGATATTACTGTTACACACACTCCTGATTAATATTATAGCAGTAAAATTATTTTTTATCACTGTTATATTATAAGTTACAAACGAAAACAAGTTATATTTACATGTACAAGAAATTACGTAAGGAGC
Source organism: Antheraea assamensis (assembly GCA_035772565.1). Taxonomy (NCBI): domain Eukaryota; kingdom Metazoa; phylum Arthropoda; class Insecta; order Lepidoptera; family Saturniidae; genus Antheraea; species Antheraea assamensis. The sequence goes on from JAQQSE010000152.1 coordinate 297,077, forward strand.
TCTTAATCGAGCAATCTTTTTTGGTCCTTCGTTGTCATTGTATACGCAAGTAAGGCTAAACAAATGGCTTCTAGAGAGCTGATTACTCTTATGTAAGCATTTCACTGCAATATACTAATATAAAAAAGGAATTCTGGGCTTGTCTGGGCATTTTTTACCTTCTGTATCTACTAATTATAATGAAATAAGAAAATAACAATGATATAAATACTGTTACACGACATAACAAAGAGCGATGATACAAATTCACAATTGTCACAAGACAAGTTATTTTTCATTTCATACATAAAATAACAGTGATGTATGGAATGTTGTCATTCTTAGTTTTGCTTACATATACTTTAGAATAACTAAAAAATGTTTTTGAATCCTTTAACTTTCCTAATATACGCCTGTGTTAAAGAATAAATAATCTGCTCCTAATAAGGAAAATATTTATAAACTTAGTACTTTAGAAACACATGGAATTAAATACATTTCTATTTTAAGTACTTATTACAAACTTAGTGGTAATGACAATTTTGTTATAGTACTTACTGTTGAAATAATGTCATCAGTATATAAAGCCACGTGTTCGACTCCAGACGTACCGAATGATTTTACGAATTTTGTAGCCTTGCTTGAAGGTGTCAAGCCAACAGCAGCCTCGTTCATTGACAACTGAAAAGTTTAATTTTGAACAAGTAAAAAAAAAAATATTTATATGTATCATTATTTTTTTTTTATTCCTCTTGTAGTGGAAGTAAACCGAAGACTGAACAACACAAAAATCAGTTTAACATACCGTCCGAAATTAAACAGTAAAGAACATATGATTATTTCATTAATTATAGGAATCTTTATACCGCGGTATAAAACCATTACACTTGAGAGCAGCGCCATCTATTAAGTGTTTTATACAACGAAATATTTTATTATGTAAACTCGGACAACATTCTCGATCGATGACGCTATAAATGACAATGAAAACATTACGCCATTATTTATTTATAAGTATTCTCATAGTGGTAACTTATTCTACAATTTACTTTGTACTCACCAACACAGTTTCATCTTTGTTTATAACAGATGATGAATTTATGCAAGAATAAGGGACCAGATCGTGATTGTAGTCAACACACCAGAATCTAAAAATATAAATGCATACGTTTTGATTTATTTGCCAAGGCAGTTCAACAGAAATGCATATTGATAATATATTTCGAGACATAAAATAAATAAACAAACATTAAGTCCTCATAAGTTAATTTTATTCCAAACTAAGGATAGTTTGAATTTTAATAACTAAACAGATGCTAAACGCCCACAGACAAAACAGTCAATTGTAGTCATCACTCAAAAGTCTGTAAAATGTATGAGGAGAACGAACCCGCAATCTCTCCACTCTACCACTACACCCCGAGGCCAGACATTATGAATACGCTCCAAAAATAATTTCCGTAAAGTCTTAAGCAAATATTACACAAAATCCTGCAAACATCGTTCACAAATTTGGTTTTTACACTATGTATTGTGATGGTAATCTGATCTAATTGATTCTGATCCAGAGAGGCTTTAAGTGCAATAACTAATATCGTAATACATTATTACTACGCAATAAATTACAAATAATCTAAGACTTCGTTATTGTTAATCGTTATCCGTTATTATTATAGAAAGTGACAGTAATCGATCTATGTGTGTGTTATTGGAGCGAAATAACAAGCAAACATTATACAACAATCAACACGTGTGAAAGGAAGAGCAATACGGGTTGATCATGCTCACATTCATTTGTTGTTACAAATACAACACATAATAGCAAAATACCCAACAGCAGTTGAAGTAACAACAGCTTATTACAACAATTAATGTAAATTAATGTAACTGCGAAATATCATTAGTGATATAATTATAACCGTTATTGTTATACATATATAATGCAGTAACCAATTAACCGAAGGTATAATTGATGTCTCTATGCCACATAAAATAAGATTTAGAATACTATCCATTGCATGATTATAATCAACAATATAAATATAAAGATTTTTTATAATATGTAATTTCTTTTATAACTATAGTATCCCTTACTTACCGATGCATATTAAGATTTTTTTCATACCAGGACACTGAATCTTCGAGAGTCCCGTCAGCCATATTACCCTCTACGTGATCAATGTACAGTAAATTTGTATCAGATCTGTAATATAAAAGAAAAAAATATTAATGTTCATAATTAGAACAAAACCGACAAGAGCCTACATACACATAACACATATACGCAATGATTAGATGAAAAACAAAATACAAAGAGACGCTAATTTTCGACAGTTTCAGCCCAAAATTTCCTCACGTCTTCTTCACTCTCTTAACCGTTAATTCTTTTTAATATACACAATAATTAGTTAATTCGAAACGTTTTCAGGTAACTTGAAGCGATAATGGCTTAGTTGATAGCGTCTTCAGACACAGCGTCGAAGGACGTAGTTTCCAATCCTTGTAACAGACTCGTAGCCTTCGGTGTAGGAAAACATCGTGATGAGACCATACCATGGTGGTAAGTCCGGCTGGCTAGTTATTACCCTCGAGTTGAAAATCTGTCACCAAGTACGTGTTGGTGTGTTTTGGGCTCTGACAGCTGCACATGAGAACCAATAGCCAGCTAGGCTTAGCATGTGTACCATTTTAGACCACATCATCATTTAAAATTAGATGAAATTGTGGTCTAGCACTAAAAACCTATGAAGTATAAAAAAAACCTAATAAATATAACGAAAAAGTATTTTCTATTACAATTCATAAAAACTCTATGATTAATTGTTTACAGCAGGGCTGTCCAAAACACGGCCCGCGGCATGAATTATTGCGGCCCGCAGAATCTTTTTTATCTTCTTTGTTTAAATACATTAAATGAGTAAATTATTTTTCTTGCGACGAAATTCAAATGTTTTGGATATGTATTCGATTATGCCGCACACAACACTATTCACTCGAGAACTCGGCTTTAAAAGACAAATTAATGAAAAAGTAGATAATAAAATAATGATACTTATTATACTTGTATTTTATTTTTATAAATATTTTGCGGCCCCCCAATGTATTGAGTCATTTTTGTTGGCCCTGGGTCCCATGTAGTTTGGACAGCCCTGGTTTACAGTCATTTTTATAAGGTGTATTTTTTTAATAACGGCATAACTCAAACTTAACTGATTTATCTGTGGATGATATTTTATCATTAAATTATTATTTAATAATTTACGATATATAACAGTTATAACTTCCCGTGATAAATAATCACCGTTTTATTATTCGTGTGATATTTAAAATGATACTTACATGAGTTGATTTAAAGGGTCGTCATCTACCGCTTGATATCCTGGTCGGAAGATACCGGAATATTTGGTACGATCGATGAGAGTATGTGTGTTATCGCCATACTTATAACAAAAAAAAAAATCAAACAATTATTATTATAGTAGAAAAAAAAACATATTTGAACAACATTTTTTCTTCAATATGATTTTTAACAAGCAACACGTTGTGATATTTATGCATAATATTGTATGTGCTCTCTTAAGTACAGGTAATCACAACCTGCTATTATCACACTCTATATTAATGTTACAAAGCTTAAAGTATTTTCTGTTCTTTTTTGGTACCTTTGGAATAATAGCTCAGATTTTGAAAAAAAATTATTAAACTTACTAAGTTCGAAAAACAAGGGAACAAAATAAACCCCCTTCCACTTTACGTGTCAATGCACTAAGGTTGATCATAGGCTATCTAACATCAAGTTATGACTCTTAGGAGTGAGGCAATTACAGTACAAAATGTAGGTCAGGAGATACGCTAATAAATAATGCTGATGGTGGGGTACGTGGCTTTGCACGGGGGTGTCGGGTGCGGAGGGTGTTAAATATTAAACGCGAGTGAATAATTATTAATTGCTAATATAATGATAAACTTTTTAGTTAAATTATAAGAGAAAGACAAAATAAAAGTACTGTGACCATAATTTATATATATTTTAGAGAATGTTAAAGTTTGTCTTTTAAATTAACAGTACGAAATATCTACCTAAGTTATATTATTTAATAAGGGCTTTGTAGAATTCAATATCTTGAAATAGATAAATAAATAAACGTCATTGAATCTAAAGAATTAATTATTTATATAATAATTATTATGATTTCAAGACGCTTTAACGCGTAAAACTGTTAGTAAACGACGAAATCGACTTTGTCCCCGATAAATAATCGTCTTTTTGTCGCAATAAATTATTTATCATTGTTGGCCTCAATAGGGAATACAGCAATGTTGGTAACAATTGATACACTAAATATATATTTGAATTTTGACATTAACCCTTAGGGATATACAAAACCATAAAAGTTTAAGTTCTTCTTCTTCTTGTTTTGGCACCGCAGAAGCATTTACCAGTGTCAATGTTTTGTTTCAAGAGGGATTATAGCAGAATGTTTACAAGTAATATAAATTTATTAAAACGTAGGAAGTTCCAAGTAAGTGTCTTGTGATAATTATAATGTTCTAACAAGATGGTGGTTTCCCTGTTAGAACTTTCCATGCAGTTTTGGTGGCATCTCAGAATGCATGCTCCGTGGTATTATTTCCCATCCACTTCACTTGTGCATAATAACCGAACTATATTACGTAAAACACCACCAATATTACAAAGTATAGAGTCTAATAACACAAGATTATGAATAAAATATAAAAACCACTACATGACAGACTAAGATCCCGCCAAAAACTCAAAGGTTTAAGTTCCATACGAACAAATGTAAGAAAAAATACTTGATTTATTACAAAACTGATGAAAATTGAATGAAAAGTGATGTATTGTAATTTTTGTATTTTTATGGTAAATGTTTTTTTGAACTATTTTTTTATTTTTACGAACTTTTTTTTTCCTGAATGAAATTTTGCCATGAAATTTACAATGTACGATGTCGTGAAACTAAAAACATAAACCGCCATTTTGAGATTTGGGTTTTAAAACATTTGCCGAGGGGTGAACTCACCGTTTTCAGAACAGCATATCGCAGAACTCCGTTATCGTCTTTTTCTTCTGTAACACCTTTGACAATTTTTGCACCGTTTTCCTTAGCCCTTCGTACTAGTTCGTCGAGGTTATTAACTTCGAATGCGACGTCTTTCACGAAGTCCCCGTGGGCTGTTATATCTTTGGTGATGTCTCCAGTTGGTGAGGTTGGTGACTCAAAAACTATAGTCACCTAAATGAAAACTCGATGCATCAGTGACGATAAAGTTCATAACGTAATTTTTGGAATTAATAAGAACTCGACTCTAAAAATACTGTTTTTTTTTTATTTGTAGTGGTCCTTTAGTGGTCAAAAATCGACCATAATATTGGTAGTACAAAGTTTTTTATTCACATTTTGATATATAGATGTTTTTAACTAGATTTGTATTTTTTTATATCTAGTATAATTTGTATTGAGTATTATTGTTATTATTTCATTTATACACAAAATAACGAGGATCAATTACATAAATATAAAAAAAATACTAACAACTAACTTAAAATAAGAAATTAAATGCAATTAAACTATAATTGAATGGAGTTTGTAACAAAAGTGACATTCAACATTGTGTCGCTGTATTATACAACCACTGACTTCAAATCCTTCAGAAAAGGAATATCGTATATATCTAGCAGTGTTTTCATTATTCTATTATACGAATATTCTAGATTGTAAAAAGCGTGACGTTTGACGTATAAATATTTATAAATGAAAGTTTGGTTTTGTTGGCGATATGAAAAGAAAAACCGATTCCCAATGATAACACTAAAAGCTCGACAATAGCTACTAAATGAATATAAAATAAAAATGAATATCGCTTGACGAACACAGGACAATAATGTACTAAATTGTTTTTAACTTCGGCAAATTTAAATACTGGAACTTTTATTTCGAGTTCCATCCAGTAACTTGTTTTCATTGTAATTTTGACGATGGCTAGGCTAATTGACTAAGATAATTGACTCATTATGCAGTTAAGTGTAAATATTATTTACCTTGTTTAATCTAATAGCGTATGAGACGACAGGTTCAGTTTCCGTCGCTTCTCGTGCAGCTAGCGGCTTAAAGCCGAACCTTGTTACAAAATAGCTTGACGCCTGCAATTTAATTAAAGCTTTTTTTTATATAGAAACGAGCTCAAGGTCAAGGTTAGTTAATAAAGAAAATAGCCCGACTTACAGTTTTAGCGTTAGCAACCCAAAATATAAGGTGGTCGAAGTTCAGTACTTTGCCTTCGGAACGTTTGCTAGACTCTGTTTTACTTTTAGTCATGGTGTGTGCTGAAACAGAAACCATAGACGATAGACGCATTTGTTTTACTCGAGTATACTCTCTTAAAAGTATTTGTAATAGCAAATATAACTGTTTGTCTTTTCCGATGAGAGTCATTATATTAAAAAGTAATTTATTCAAAAGAAGTATGTGTCCCAAATATCATGAATTCTTTTTGCCATTTTTTACATTTTCTAAATGTGTTACTGACGATCTCTATAGGCTATCAAATTTGAAATTGCGTATGCTAGCTTTACTTTAGGACAGAAGTTATCTATCATAAAATCAAGGAAACAAAATCCGAACAAAATTATGTACGTCAGTATTTATGAATATAGATTATTGATTTTTTTTTATTAGACCACAATTCTACATGTTGTTAAGTGATGCTATCGCTAATACACACATTGCTCACGACTCTAATTTAAGTTATCCAAGCAAAATCTTTTTTTAATAGAGCACTATAAAGTCACTGCTCAAGTATAATGCAAGCTAAAAACAATGGCGATCACCAAGAGATATATAATATTTAAGCGGTTATCGTTTTCATGCCGGCCTGCATGACTCTTGGCAGTGTATTTCCGTACAAGGGCCGATTGCGAAACGTGACAAATAAAAGACACTATGACCATGGTCGCGACACAATCGGGTATTGATCTAAAACCACGCTAGTTAGTGGATGTCACACTTCTGCACACGTAAATATGGATCAATCAATTCTGACACGATCACAGTGTCTTAGGAGTGCCGCCGGACATACGAACTTCCTTAAAAAATGCTATGAGCATATCATTACCTTTTCCTTCACCGAGATCTCACCTCCTATAAAAGGGACCCATCTGATGGTGAGACTCTATGTGTGTAAATATGTCAGTAAAAAAATTATAACAAACCGCTTTACAATTCACTATCTCACGACAACTCCGTTCAAACGTTCGCACAAAATTCGACTTCCGATTTACTTTTGTTCACATTTTATATTCCTTGCAATCGATAGTTATTACGATGGAATAATAATATAAAACATAATTATCTCCATTATCTATACGGCTTGTAAATTATTATCAACAGAGAATTATTTTCCCTTTTATTAAGGGGAAGTTGAACGACTCAATGTAAATAACTTACCTATGGGCCGTTTACTAATTAAGTTTTTGGGATGTGCATGAAATAAGTAAAACGTAAAATGTAATGTATATATATAAACACACATATTGCGATCTTAATTCTAACTAATACATATTATACATTTGAATGTGTGTTTGTACATATATTCGTTTGTTACGCTTTCACAATTTAATCATTCAGACGATTATAATGAAATTTTGCATACACTTTGTCTGGGGTACAAAGGCGGATATAGGGTAAAAGGGAAATAAATACGAATTGTATTACGAAATATCTAGGAATCTTGATTAAAAAGAGACTGTTGTAATAAATCAATGTAAATAAAGCAGGAGTTTCGGGAGGCAAATACACTTCAGCCCTGTATAGTTTTTTAGTAAGCAGAATACTTAACTGAACGAATAACCTGTTCCTTAACACAGTTCAGTCGCATCCAGAAAAAAAAAGTAGTGTGTACTTATATACACTCGTTAGAAGTTATACTACTTTGGCATAGCATGATAAAAATCTTTTCAAAAACTTTAACTTTCGCCTTATTCTACGTTTGTAGAAAAAACGACACTAACAATAGAAAGAAGGTGTTTAATACATACGACCTTAGTTTGGATAAAATGTTGACTATAGCTAACTTCAGGGTGTCGGATTTTCGTGACGTCGGTGTGCGCGCGCATCGTAAAAATTTACTCTCATCATTTTTCCCTAACGCGCCAAATAAGTACAACTTCAAAAACTGTTCTCGAAGGATAGATCCGATCTATATTTACAAGAGAGAAGTCGCGATCAAAAGCTAGTGTATAATAAAATATAGTATACAATCAATTTCGTTCAAATTATTGTCATCGAGGCGATGATGGTTGTGCGCGTTTGGACGCCGTGCCGCGACGATTGTTGTGGGTTCGAATTCCACAATGAGGTGGAGCTTTTGGTTTAGGAAAACGGTATTATGAAATCATATAACAGTGGTAGGGTTTTACCTATTTCCGCTTGGTTAGTTAACATACGTGAAATTAAAAATCTGTCGCTAATCTTCTATAAGTACGAATGTTCCAGAACCTTTACTCGAGAGATAGTCCCCGCATATATTTAGCCACGAAATCATTGAAACGCCTACAAATCATTTTTGGCGCTTCATCACAATCTCATGTTAAATAAGGAATGGTCTTCCATGGTGACCATAATTAATCTAGAGGCGCACTGGCTCTCAAGTGCTACTGGCGTAATACAACTATATGTCTTGAGGACACATTTTTAAATGAAGGTTGGTGTATCAACGTATACTAAATAAAGGCATAACCTCTCATATTATAAAAACTATGATAACGTTTAATGTATATACAGCAATATTAAAAAGAGAAATTCGATCGAGTTTCTAAACCGTTCTTCTCGATGACTGGATTGTTTTCCGAACCAGTGGTAATTTTGACGTTCATACATTTTGGCCTTCGTAGGGCCTAAATAGTATACAGTATTTTTCATTTTGATATTTATTGTTCGAGCTGTAGAATACATACTATAAAAATAGGAAAAATATTCCGGGGAATGTGTGAGAACAGTCACTTTAAATCACAGTATAATAATTATTGTGTGACATTATTTCCAGTCAATAATTCCAAGAGGTAAATGTAACAACGGTTTTGGAATTATGTTATAACTATAATAATTATTTGCCTGGGAAATAATTGTAGAGGTATTAATTCTATTCTTATAGGAATTTATAACGATATCTATATTAAATTGTATATAATTACAACTAGTTTAGAGCATAGTTTTGCGTAACTCGAGAAAATGTTTTATTCGTAAAGTTAACAGATATAATTCAAAAGTTCATTCATCATATAATTACAATAATCATTATGACTTCTAACGTATTTAATCGTCACCGCTTCTAGAATAAAATGGAATAGCATTAACTATTTTGATCAAATATGATTTCAGTCAGTAGCAATACAGTCCGGCTTCGTGGGGATGCAAAGGGTTAATTTAGTTGGATCTTTTTTTGCGAGGCCGTCATCTCGCAGAAGGAGGTGGCAGAGAGAGCCCGAGAGCTGTACCCTCTTAGCGGCCCTCTCCGCCAAAGAAGAGCCGGTGGAAGGAGGCGGCGCTTTGCACGCCGGGGGCCCATCTCCTCATTGTACAAGTCCGGCTGACGAGGGAGATAGCTGGTTTGTATACCAGTCTACTTCCCTATAAGGTCGGAGCCCAGGCGGCCAACTTCCGCCGGGCTGACCGCAAGGGCGACATGATGATAGCTTTGCGCGGTCCCATGTCGCCCCAACAAGAAAGCGGCGGTCGGTACACCGTGGCGTTTTAGTCCGTGCGAGTCGGTCATAACACACTCTCTCCCCCGAGATTTCCCCCATGTTAATATAAAAAAAGATGGCGTCAAAGTGACGTCAAAATGATTGAGATTCATTTTATGGCTGTTTTTAATTGCCGTTCACTAAAGTCAGAGAATTAAACTAAGTAACCGGTACCCCGTGGGGCTTTAGTCCGTGGGAGTCGGACATAACACACTCTCTCCCCCGAGATTTCCCCCACGTTAATAAAAAAAAAAGATGGCGTCAAAGTGACGTCAAAATGATTGAGATCATTTTATGGCTGTTTTTAATTGCCGTTCACTAAAGTCAGAGAATGAAACCAAGTAACACTCACACAATAATAAATTGTGTTACGCAAAATGTTGAATGTGAAATATCTTCTAAGCTATTCATTTGAATGATTTCCTCTAAAGGGTAACTTTGATCTATATTCGATGCCTGATGTAACTAATGAATTGAATTGGGTAATGGTTAATATTATATTGTAATAATATGTAATAAATGTTTGCTGTGAGTAATCTTTTGTTTTTTTAAGTTTCGGAAACGTTATCAATATAATAGGCGTCCTACCCTTGTTATATATTGTCATCTCATTCTTTTATCGATTTACTGAAGTTTCACTTCTATCGTGTGTGAATCGCACACACACCTTTTTTATTTTATTTATATGTGTAATTTATATATGTTTGCATATAATTTACTTTGAATATATTTTATTTACTGTGTAATGACTTGCAGTCATTTCAGAACAAACTATGTTTGGCGAGATGATACGTGGATGATACTGTGTCGCGACACAGTGGGGCTTAACTACTAGGTCATTTCATCATAAGATCTATTCCAATTCTTAATATATGACAAAATTATAATTAGATAAATTTGAAATTTAGTGTCTGAATAATCTTTGTCGAAAATATATTGATCATTTGGTGTATGAGAGATGCCACGTGCGTCCAAATAACATTAAATATATGTTATAAAAAAAAAGTAGTGTGTACTTATGCACACGCGTTAGAAGTTATAAAAATCTTTTCAAAAATGTTATCATTCGCCTTATTCTACGTTTGTTGAAAAAACGACACTAACAATAGAAAAAACGAATTTAATACATACATGCTTTTTTTGAATAAAATATTGACTATAGCTAACTTCAGGGTGTAGGATTTTCGTGACGGTGTGCGCGCGCATCGTAAAAATTTACTCTCATCATTTTTCCCTAACGCGCCATAAGAAGTATAACTTCAAAAATTGGTTCTTAAAAATATCAAATACTGATTATAGTGTAGTGAACGTACGGCTAGTCTACTGTCCTATGAAATAAGATAGTAGGCTAGTCCGTTTAAACGCTCCACGAGAAATTAGAAGTAATTACCGAACAAAAGGATTAAGACACACCCCTTTTAACATACGATAAATGACGACAAATCACCGTATGTCTTAATCCTTCCACGTTATTATTATTATTATATTCTAATATCGTCTATATAAGCAAATGCCTTGTATTGTTCGCTCTCTTCTGCCATAAATCGTCGTGCGCCATACTAGTCTTTTTCTTCCATACCCTCAAGATTCAATAAATATAATTAGTGGTTTTGAGTGTAAACTCCACAACCGAAACCATTAAAATAGTAATAATATGTAAGAATATTATACATTTTTACCTGATCGAATTACAACGTAGTTCAATTGTCACAATATATTTATAAGGTACTCTGTTACGACTAGCGTTTTGTATCAACTAAGCTCACTACCACATACGGATTGTTTGTCTTCTTCACAAAACAGTTACATATATAATATAGCATTATCTCTAATATAAATCTAGATGCTTTAATAAAATTAACAAACGCTATTGAAATATTAATTACGATTTGTTTTCGAAAACTAAATGTCATTTTACAGTATCTTATTCGGGTTGTAATAAGAACGAAAATTCATTATGTCATGTATACATGTAGATGTATTTGTTGATAAGAGATGGTATCTCTAGTAATTTACCGTATTCTCATTGGAAATGTCGAAACAATTCCGTGATACGACCGCTATTTAATATATCAAGGTTTCATAAACATCATAGGTTTTAATATGTGCATAATTAAATCGATATTACTTTATGTAAATTCTTTGAGGGTCTCCATATATTCTTCCAAGGTGATCGAATCATCGAATCATATCGAATCATATCGAATGATATTCGAATCTATTTTAATTACTAAGGTTTAGGAAAACCGTTCTGCGACTCCGGGAGTCCATCCAGTTTTTGTGATTTTACCTTAAACGCTGTAGCTTTACCAGCCTTCTTAATTTTCGGTACCTCAGTTCACTGATCCAAAACGACGGTGACATAGACAAGGACGCGAGGAATAGGATAAATGCGGGATGGGATTATTTAGCGAAAGGTGTCACCCAAGAGTGCCGTTGAAACTGAAGGGGAAGGTGTTTAAAACTAAAACAAAAGAGAAAAGAAAGACAGAGAAAAGATGACGTGTCGCAGAGATGCGAATATTAGTTAAGATGGGTATGTGGTGTAACCAGGATAGATATGAATGATCGAATGATATTCTAAAGACTATTTTAAAGACTAGGGTTTAGGAAAACCTTTCTGCGACTCCGAGAGTCCATCCAGTTTTTGTGATTTTACCTTAAACGCTATAAGTTTACCAGCCTTCTATAATTTTTAGTACCTCGGTACATTGATCCAAACTGACGGTAGCATAGACAAGGACGCGAGGAATAGGATAAATGCGGGATGGATTATTTAGCGAAAAGTGGGACCCAAGAGTGCCGTTGAAACTGAAGGGGAAGGTGTATAAAGAGATGGATGAGAAAAGATTACATGTTGTAGAGATGCGAATGTTAGTTAAGATGGATATGTGGTGTAACCAGGACAGATAAGATTAAGATTGAATATATGAGAAGAGGTTTAAAAAATAGCAGCAGTGACAGAGAAGTTGCGCAGTAATAGTTTAGCATGGTACGCATATATTATGAGAAGAGATGAATGTCATGTAACAAGAGAAGTTTTGAGTTCAAAAGTGAAACGGATATAGGTGTAGAGGAAGACCGAGGAAGGTGTGGATGGATTGTGTGAAACATGATATGTGTTTAAAAGGTGTGAATACTGAAGTGACAGAGGAGAGTGGAAAAGGAAAACTTGTTGTGACGACCCTACTTAAGTGGGATAAGGGTAAGATGATGTTCAGGATTTCAGTATCTTCACTCTGCCTTCTAAATACTTTCTTGATAATTTAATGTATGTCGGCAAAATGTAGATAAGCTCCATCTGGTTGAAAACCGGCGTTATCTTTATAGTACAAACTATCACAGAGTAACCATCCCATATTTCAGGCTCATAGATCAGTAACAGTTTTTTAGATAATAGTGTTAGGTTCTATAATAAGGTCCGAAAGTACATTGTAGGTGGTAGAGCTACGCTGAAGCTATTACTGGTTTCAGCATGAATGGGTCGACTCGCCCGGGGTAGTACCACCCTCTCACAGAAAGCCGACGTGAAGTAACAGTGCTTCCACTGTTGCGTTTCGTTCGGTCAGTGAGAGCGCCGGAGGCCCACATATATTAAAAGGCCGGCAACGCACGTGCGACTCCCCTGGTGTTGCTAGTGTCTATGGACGGCGGTGATCACTTACCATCAGGTGACCCACCTGTTCGTTTGCCCCCTATAATATAAAAAAAAACCATTACCGATTTGCCGGATAATAAGTTCAAGTACCATTTCAGGCGGGTTTTGATGTCATATAAAAATGAAGTGTCTGTATGTAATATCATAATAACTATTTTTACTGATTGGATATGAACGTATGGACGACACTGATAACAAAAACACAATTTTTAAAATTTTTGTCTCTTTGTTCCGGGTAATCTCCGAAAAGGCTTTACCGATTTTGACAGAAATTTCACTGACGGATAGTTAAAATAACAGCGGGTGACATAGGCTAGTTTATTTTAGACTAGCTGTCATCCGTGGCTCCGTCTGTAGTACTATCTCCAAAACGATTGGACCTATTTTCATGGGTCTTTCACTGACAGATAGCTAACGCTATAAAAAGTAATTAAAGCTTTTTTTTGGACTACCTTTTACCCATGGTTTCGTTTGCAGTACTATCTCCAAAACGCTTGAACCATTTTTCACGAAACTTTCACTAACAGATAGCTGTTCTTATAAGAAGTAATTTACAATTATAAAAAAAAAACGCATGCAGAGCTTCGGGCAAGAGCTAGTTATAATTAAAATAATGAAAACACCCCAAAACCCAGATATAATATATGTTAGCATGAAAAAACGGAACTCTAGAAGGAAGTCACGGTCACAAAAAACTAGTGTTTGCTGAGTCTCCCAATAGTACCGCTTGTGGTACTTTAGAGGACTTATACCACATATTACTAGAATGCATTCGAGGAAACATTTTCAGGAAACAGATTCCAAAAAATCTTTTTTTCGAACTGAATAATGTTATTGTCCCGACGTGCCTTCACATCTTCACCGGACTACATTCTAAATGACTTCTTTGATGTTGGCTATTGTAATAGTATGCTATCTTCAACAATATCCAACGATGCGTTTGAACTATATACACCTACTAATAACATTATGAAGTTAGTTATCGTTAGGTAGTGTTAGCAGCGTGGTCGCGGCCATGCTCGGCAGCGAAGCCATATGGAATGCAGTGACCTCCTTCTGCGAGGAGGTCATCTCGCAGAAGGTGGCGGCGGAGAGGGTCCGTGAGGAGAATTCTCTGAGTGACCCTCTCCGCCAAAGCAGAGTCGGTGAGAGGGGGCGGCGTTTTGTCCGTCTCCTTCCATCTCCGTAGCCAAACCTGGGTGGATGGATCGGGGGGCCCATCTCCCCATTGCACAGGTTCGGCTGACGAGGAGGGGGCAGCTGGTGTGCCCAGCTTGCCCCCCATTATTAAGACGACACCCGGCGGACACCTTCCGCTGGGCTGGCCGCTGAGGCGACATGGTGATAGCACTGCACGATTCCATGTCGCCTTAACCAAAGCGGCGATCGGTACACCGTGGGGTTTTAGTGAGTAAGAGTCTCACACTACCCACTCTCTCCGCCGAGAGGGTGGCGTGTCCATGATGGATTTCACCACGTTAATACAAAAAAAAAGTGTTTCACAATAGGTAGGTGTACATTAGAACGATATGACCGTTTTAACAGTCTAACCTTTAGATTTTATAAAAATACTGCTTGATGAATGAAAATAAATGAACTGGAAATGTCTTAAAAACGCCCGGGAACTGAAGGAAAACCACAAATTCGAGTAATAAAATATTTTTTATTGATTTAATTTTTTATACACATATTTATTTACATAAAGATCGTCGATATATTTATTACAATATTAAAGAGTATTTAACTTGCACCTACATATTTCATTTTTTTAATTATTTAACTCTATCCGTTTAGGTAAGGCACCCTTAAGGAAGCTTCATTACAGGTCAATCTCTGAGTTTTATGGTCGAAAAAAAAAATAAAGCAGAACGGCTGAACTAAAATTTGTAAAAATTGATTAAACATGAAAGTAATTGCTTGTACTAACCTATACTAATCTCTCCATTACAATATAAAAAAGTAAATTATACATTTTGTGACAAAATTAAGCTAATTAATTATGTGTTTAACAGAAATCATCACAAATGGCGGTTAATATTTACCAATAAATTATTCTTGCTTCTTTCTCTACATTACCAATAAATTCTCCATATTGAATATTACTACTGAACTGTCAAATGAATGAGTCTAATGGTATATCAAAATGGCGGCGCCTTTAATTGAACTTTCTAGAATTTTTTGTGACATCTCAGAATTAATTTCTATGTTTTTTATTTTAAAACACATCACATGTGCACAATTACTAAACTATATAACACCGTCAATACTGTCTCATTAAGAAAAAGGGGCGCATTTAAGTAAAACATAAATCATAGATAAAGTCTGTAGCTTGTAGTTCAGCGAAGAGTTCTAACTTAATTTTATTATTAGGTATAATTTGATAGGTGAACAAACACATATTGTGGGATGCACTCTTTGTTTCCCGATTCAGAATATATACAAAACTCAATATTACAAAAAAAAAACAACAGATGCGGTGTGCATCTTTGAACGGCAGAATATTATATTATATGGGGTCTAATAACCCAAGTTATTTCGTTTTCTTCCTACTTCGGCAATGCATCCTCTTTATTGAAAAAAAAATTAAGATAAATTAGTAACATTATTAGAAAGTGTCTTATGAAGACTTCGATGTTCAAATAAGACGGTGGTCTTCTTGTTATAACATTTGAGGGATTTTTTAACATCGTAAATTTTAACTCTAGTGTTATTTTCCCTCCACTTCGCTTGTGCACAATAAACGGAACATATTAAGCAAAACGACACCAATATTACGCGATATACGGTCAAATACCCCAAGATCGTGAATAAAATATAAAAACTAGTACGTAACATACTAAGATCCCGGCAAAAATTCCAAAAATAATTGTAACTAATATTTGTACATTGCGTTTTATTTCCGCATTTCATTATGCGTCTTATTATTACATACATATTTTAGTCAGAATAAAAACAGTTATGTATTCTGTTTTATGTTCAAATCTATTAACAAAAATTTATATATGTAATTACATATAACTAATATTTCGACCATAAGCCGAATCGATTGCGAAACACTTCACACGAATGTACACAGCTTAAAAAGAATCAGATTATTAAAAGACTAGGTAGATTGTTCGCAATAGATTCAACTATCAGAAATCGCCTCAATAACCACATAATATAAGAATAGGTAACAAACTTAACAGCTATATTTACAAATATATATATAAGTATATTTAATTATAGAAGTAAAGGAAATGCATGCAAAAATAATTTACATATCTGGTTTCTTTTTTTAATGCATATGCTGATTTCTTTCGGAACGGTAAAACTTTGACAAGCTTGACGTGTTGAGTACAAAAAAAAAATGTGCTATATAAATATGTAACTCATTGTTATATACGTTTCTTTATTATTTTTGTAAAATGATTTAACTACATTGCGTCTATTTTGTCTTGTATTATTTACACTTCTAGTGTCGAAAGCTAATAATCAAGTTATTTACTTATTGATGCTTTTTAACAACAAATAATACGTCACTAAAGGCATCGTTTACAAATGAATTGAAGTTATAAATGAAATAGATGTCAGTGTATTTTGTATACTGTAATATTTGTCAAATAGACAAAAGTGTACATTGTGTATGGAATGACATGCGTACTATGTTTTTTTCTAGTGTGATGTCTATGTAGACAATTTCGCCACTGTCAAGCGTCACAAATATACGTTTTAAACTTAATTGCCAAATAAATACGTAGTCTAATTAAAATCATTTCCTGACTTCTATTACAAAATCATATTTCATTGTCAATTTCACATAATTTTTTTAAAATGTAAAGCGGTTTTAAAGATGGACATATGAGTCATACAGCAGAAAAACAGTTATATTCACTTTTATTGTCAAATTAATTTATCAAATATTATATAAATCATAAATACAGATAACTGTTTTTTTGTCACATACTCTAAACAAAAACTCCTGAATAAAGATCTCATATTTATTTAAATGGATATATACATAGATAATAAAAATCGATAACGAAAAAACAAGACTGAAAAACGACCGCATTTTCTTCTTCTGTTTGACTCGTACATTCCAAAAAATACATTTCCGACGTTATACCTATTAAGTGATGTGCTTTATAGATTATATTTTTTAGTCTGTGCACTTAATAATCTGTGGTAAGCATAGATTTGTTTTTTTTTACAAACAGTTCGTTTGAACGTGCCAGTATTTATAAAAAATATAATCGAGTTTATGTATAGTTTTTAAAGTTTTAAAATACAGCCTCTTATATAAATAAGCACTTATATATAGGATTATTGTGTCGCGTATCACTCATACGAATGTGATGTGATCATCACGTAGGATATTTTATGTAAATAGATATACTCGTACAATATTATCGATAAATAAATCGATATTTTTTTATACATAAAAATATATACTGTGATGAACAGTCTTAATAATATTTTGAAGTCAAAATCTTGTTCAGCGTCAAAAGGCTTATTCAAAGGCGCGGAAAAAAATTGACAAAATTCGACTAAGCTTGAATCGATTCAATGAATTATATAAAGATTATTTCTGCTATTAGCAAAAAAGTGATTAATTCGTATCACAAAGTTGGTGCCTTCTGGTGAGAGTTCTAACAAAATGGTGGCCTGGTTAGCATGACGATAATGGATATAATTAGAATTTGTTAATATTTGTATAAAATAAAATAATAAAAAAACGTTAAAGCACAGTAATTATCGATCATTTCCACGCTAAGAAGTAATAAGCCTTTAACAAATAATTTATACCAACTATTTTAACGATAGACGAAGTCCGCTCACGTTTTTAATAATTGACTATATAGTTCATATTCTATCCAACAGATGGCATTACGTGTTCATATAATGGTAAGCTCAAATGATTCACAAACATCCGGTAACTTTTTATAGTTACATTTCATAATAAAATATCGTCTTAATTACATAGAATTATAATAAAAATGGGAATACATTTACAAAGATAAAGGAACACAAAGCTCTTATATAAAAATAATAATTATGTTAAAAATTAAAATATACATTGTGGTTGATTTGGTATGTCAGCGGCCGGTTGCGTGAAGTGACGAAGGGAATAAAGTAAAAAAAAAAAATTGAGATCAATTTCACGTTATAGAGTCATTTCGGAGCGTTTCTGTGACTCTTTCACTTTTAAAATCACTATTAAACTTTTCAAAATGTTTTACAATAAAGTGGCTTATAATTAGAAATGGTAAATATTGCAATAACAGATAATACAACGCATTATTTCGACACAGTGAACACCAAATTATTCTGCTGTTGTTATCCGTTATTACTGACAACGGCAACGGTAGCCAGGGACTTACTATGCACACGGAATAGGCGTATACGAGATCGTGATACGAACTATGAATATTTATTTCGCTATCGTGTCATTTTTACAAATTGCAATACAATACGTAACTGCAAATTTACATGACAGCAGAATAACTGATAACGGTTGTCGAATAACGTAACTGCGGAATTCTTTGTTGTTTCATTGCAGGTTTTGTTATCTATAATGCTTATTATATAGTTTGATTTGATAGATAAATGTTGACAGGGATGTAAAACGGTAAGAAATGAATCATTATAGCTTATAAATGATAAATAAAATAAATAAATTGTTATTTATTTTTCACCAATATATTTTCCTTCACTGTATAATTTCACATTAGTATATTATCTATTAAAGGATTGGAGATCGGTTTTGAAAAAATATTCCGTTTATTCTCCTTATTTGTCATGTCTCTCTATACATTCATATGCTCAGGAAGCACGAGGGTTGGAACCGTCACTTCACGGTACGGCCCGCCAAAGAGATTTCTCGTTTGCACCGAGTAGCAGTCTATCGTTGTATATCACAGAACTGTTGGCAGGGGGGTACGTCGACGAGATGGGCGCGTTCCACAGCGACCAGGCACCCGCCGGGCGCGACCAGGAGCGGTGCGCTTGGCGTCCCGACCCACACCTTCTTCACGTCCTCTGTATTATTTTGAGATAGTGGAGACATGTATCCGCCTCTGTAAAATAAAATTGACTATTTTGTAATGCTACAATGCTTCCTTATAACAGGTATTATGGAAATCTGTAGACGAATATTTGGTGGTGTCTTGACTTCACTGATTAAGAGGTTCGTAAAAGCAAAGCGGTAGCAAAATTAGTTGACTATTCAAGATGATGCATTTGAAAGGATGTACGAGTCTTAACCAGACCTTAATAAAGCAACTACAACACTTGAGTGAAATAAAAAGAAAAGTATATACATATGTGCGACTCCCGCAAGGAATGAAATTTCGTAACCTAAAATAAAGAATCATATCAAAAAATTACATTTAATATTCTAGGGAACAAAACATGATATACATAATAGTGAATTATAAATTATATAAAAAAAAACGCTAAATAAAACAAAAATAAATGAATGAATTTTCCATACGTTCGAACTTCGATACTCGCACACACACACACACACTCGTATATAATAGAAAGAGACGGCGAAAGAGAAAGCCGTATGAAGGGAACATAATGCTTTTCTAAGAGTCAACTATTTTTTTTCTTTTACCCAAGGGAAAATCCTACATCGGATAACCTTCCACTGCCGGGGAACAGCGAGAGAGTTATACCGGAATCCTAACGGCTAAAAACTACTACGCCGCAATGCGCGTATGTGGACTAGACCAGTCGCCCATAGTTGGTTAGACGGGGACTCTTATCTTGTGAAGAGACAGCATCTCTCTTGTGAAACCGTCAATTACTACCGCAAGCCAGGTCAAAGAACGTCGTTCCAAAAACATATGAAGGTGTATGAAACTTGATTGATAGAACTGTGCTAAACTAACCTTAATTTTCTATCAGCTTGTAATAAAGCGTCGGCTTTTAGAAGCCTCACGGCGACTGCAACCAGCAGGAACAGGATGAGGGCACCGCAGACGGGTACGGCGATGGTAGCCGCTTTGAACCAAACCTCTCCATTGTAGACAGCACCGCGTTCACTCGCTACAGCATTCCCATCTAGAACGATTATTATATTAGTAAAATTCGTATGAACTTCACTTGTTTTTTTTAATACGCCATATTGACGGCTTAGTACCCTGATGGCAAGTATAGCGAGTCACGATAAACCAAACGAGAAGATCTGAATGGTTTTTTTTCCACGTGTATCTACCTCTTACCGCCCTACTAATTATTGGTATATACATCGCTTGATTCTGGAACGCGAGACGGCCAAATAAGCCACTGTAGTGTGTGTTACACTTGGCGTATGGTAGTCGCGATTTAATCCAATTTATTTATAATGTCCTGGTACTTTGAAATTTGTTAACGATCTTGGCAGATGTTAACATTTTTTTTTTATATTATAGGGGGCAAACGAACACGTGGGTCACCTGATGGTAAGTGATCACCGCCGTCCATAGACACTAGCAACACCAGGGAAGTCGCAAGTGCGTTGCCGGCCTTTTAAATATGTGGGTCTCCGGCGCTCTCACTGACCGAACGAAACGCAACAGTGCAAGCACTGTTACTTCACGTCGGTTTTACTGTGAGAGGTTGGTACTACCCCGGGCGAGTCGACCCATTCATGCTGAAACCAGTAATAGCTTCAGAGTAGCTCTACCACCTACAAAATGCAAAATTTAAAACAGTTACCAAGTAGAGGGAGAGTCTCGTTTGAGCAGCGGCCGAGTGCGCACGCGCCCGCTCGCAGCTCTGACGGTCCGTTATTTCGGCAACTCGCGCGCAGTTGTCGGATATTTTCGTGTGTGTCCGGAAGTTTAGTGTGTTCGAGCGGCTACTGTCGATCGTACGCTCTTTTCAGAGCGACGGTGCACCTCCATTAGTGCACCATTTAAACCGCACTTTTCGGTGCGAAGCCGTGCACACCGTTTGCAGTGCGTCGAGTCGCCGTGCTACGCGTCGTGCCTCGTGCTGCGCTTCGAGAGTCGTGCAGCGCGTCGTGTGCCGTGCAGAGCGTCGTTCTTCGCGCCGCGCCGTGTGCAGTTTTTGAAGAGAAGATTCGCGTTCGCGTCGCGTCGCGTTTTCCCTTTGGCCCGGACACGGATTGTCCGTTAGATTTGAATTAGGCGCACCCCCCTGCCCCTCAGGCAGGGAGGTTAGTCATGTCTACCCCCGCGACCCCGCGTGCCCATCCGGCCCTTCCGGCCGTTGATGATACCGTCCACCTCGAAGAACTGTTGCGCTTCCACATGTTCGTCGAAAAGGAAGACCCGAATCTCGTCACGGAATACAATAGACTCCGGAAAGTCTACGCGCGCAACCCTCCCGGTAAGATACCGCGCTGTTTCTCCGCGAACCCTTTCGCGAATCTCCCGGACGACCCGTTCACGAGGTACTCGGAATTCGATTCCGATGACGACTCTGACATGGACTACGATACAGTCCCCGCGACCGCGCCCGCGACCGTGCCTGCGCCCGCGACCGTGCCTGCGCCTGCGCCCGCGACCGTGCCTGCGCCCGCGACCACGCCCGCCGATGACGACGGTTTCACAACCGTCACGCGCCGCGGTAAACGCCCACGCGCCGCGATTCAGACCGATAGCGACTCTGCTGCGGGACGTCCGACCCCAAAGCAGCCCAATATAGGTGGCGCTCGGGTGCCCCGAGCCTCTCCCACGCCCTCTGCCGCGAATTCGGCTCGAGCCTCGGCTGCGGAACCCGCGGTCGCGGCCAAGAAGCCACGCCTACCGCCTCCCGTCACCTTCCGTGACAAAGCTCGATGGGTAGAGATTTCTGAAGACCTTAAGTCGAAGGAAATCGTCTACAAGTCTGCCGTCAACACTGTTGCCGGCATTTCTATTCGTGTCTCGACCCCCGATGAGCATCGCGAGCTCACCAAATACTTCAGGGAGCGTAAGCTCCCTTTCTTCACCCACGCGCTCGAGGAAGAGCGCCGCCTCCGTGTCGTCATTCGGGGAGTTCCCTCTGAGCTCACCGAATACGACATCTGCGATTGCCTGAACGGTCAGGACTTCCCAGTCCGGAGCGTGCAGCGCATGCGCCACCCCCGTACGAAGGCCCCCTTCAACCTGGTGTTGGTCACTCTGGACCGCTCCTTGGAAGGCAAGGCTATTTTCAGCCTCAACTCAGTTTGCGGCCTGTCCCCTGTCTACGTCGAGCTTCCTCGCAAGTCCCAGGTACCCTCGCAGTGTCACAACTGCCAGGTGTACGGTCATTCCGCCCGACACTGCCACCTGCGTCCCAGGTGTGTCAAGTGTCTCGGGGATCATTCCACTAAGGAGTGCCCCCGCACTCCCGAATCCGTCGAGCCGCCGAGCTGCGTCCTCTGCGAGCAAACGGGTCATACCGCGAACTATCGCGGGTGTCCCCGTGCGCCTCGCTCGACCTATCACCGTCGCGGCGGTCGTGCGACCCGGTCCAGGGCGCACGGCCCGCCGACTCGGACGAATCGGCCTCCGCCTCCGCCCGTACAAAGCCAGAAGGCTTTCCCCGAACTGCCGGGCACCTCCAGTGCGCCGGCAGCATCCGCCACTCCGCCGAGCGCGCTCTCCTGGCGCGTAAGGCCTTCCCCACCAGCTCCCTCGGCTCCTAAAGCCAAGCCCCAGCCCCCAAAGGCTCTGTCCACTCCTGCGCCACCTATCGCGGTTTCAGCTTCGACCTCCGGTATAGACTGGATAGCTCGCTTACTCTTGGTACACGATGTACAAGAGATAATCGCATTTAACGCGTTAGTTAATAGTACGTCTGAGCTCGGGCTCTTAAACGCTATCTCCGCTTTCCCGGCCGTCGCGACCACGGTACAGCAATTAACCCGCGCCGCGCATAAATAAATTCGCGTAAATCAAAATATCAGATCGAACCCGCGTGTTCATACATAATAGACCGATATATTAGGATTTGTTACGTAATTATTTAGTTAAATCGGCACCGTGCCGTTGTACTTTATTTTTTAGCTCGATTCCCTCTCAAAAGATGCGTGTTTGCGCCCACGCCCGCGACTCTCTCTGCTCACGCCTCCGTGAGCGGGGGGTGAAGATTCGATCCCGCACACTCGTCGCGATTTTCTTGTAACTGCTCGAGCCTAGGTAGTCCCTCGGTGTGGAGCCCTCGAGTACGTTACTCGCGCGAATACAGTGATTTACACATGTTCTACACTTACACGATCACCCCACACTCTTGCACATCTAGGCACTCAGTGGTGGGCTGTTTTTTTGCCCTTTTCGGACTGAAATAGGTCACGTAACACAGTAGTCAGATACCAAATACACATATACATTCGTGAAACATGCATGGTCACACATGCATTTTTCACGAATTCATATATGAGTATTGTATGGATAGATAGCTTAGCTAGCTTAGTTATTTCGGGAATCCGGCGACAGCTCAAGCCGAGGTGCACCGAGTGCCCTTGAGATGTTTCGCCTAAAAACAACCGGGTGAGTGCCCTAAGCGCTCCCCTTAGTAGTCCGGTGGAACTGTGAAGGCGGAATAAGCCGGCAGTGTAGGTCAGTTCGAAAAAAAAAAAAAAAAAAAAAAAACAGTTACCAAGTACAGCTAATCCAACACACCTATTGGTGTTCGGCGTATTACAGCTTATGGTGTTAGCTACTCAAGCGAGCTTTAAAAGATACATTACCACATATATCATGGATTCATCGCGAAGTTTTCTTTGACCGAAAGTTTACCCATATTGCAATATTCAAATACTGTAACCACTCATTCGTAACTAATTACATCCCTAGTGAAAAAGAGATAGCATTAAATTATTATTAGTAAGCAAAACAACCCGTCGTACGTGTACTAGACATTAAACTTCCCATCAGCAAAACTCGAGCTTATAATAAAGTTTGAATACACGACACTAAAACTTCTTGGTAAGTAAATAATAAAACAATGTCCTAAGCTTGAGAATATTTAGAAATGACATTCTAACCTCTTTAATTACTGCATACCTAGTACTAGCGACAGGATATGAATCAAGATAATGAGGCATACCTCGAAAACAATGACCATATCAATTTCACCACCGGCTATAATAATAAATAATTAATTGCTGATACATTATTCCCGCTAACTGATTTAACTGCATACTTTATGATTTCCTGGTACCTCGACCTAATTTGAACTTGTTCGCTTTCGCTCAATTTTATTATATTACTAGCTGATACCAGCGGCATCGTCTGCATAAGCTATATTATCTCAATTATATATCGTCTGCATAAGCTATATTATCTCAATTATATATTTTATGTACAGGTGGAAAAAATAAGCAACACACCGCTTGTCCCACTTCTCCACGGCAAGAAAATACACATCGTTGCTTATAAAAATTATACTTTCTTCTTCTTTATTTTTTTGGCTCCGTCACGGTTTGTGCACTAGCCAGCGTCAAGTAACAAGATTTTGCCAAGTGTTTTGCGATAATTATAATGTTCTAAACAAGATGGTGGTTTCCTTGTTAGAACTTTCCATGGAGTTTTGGTGGTATCTCAGACAACATGCTCCGTGGTATTATTTCCCATCCACTTCACTTGTGCATAATAACCGATCTATATTACGTAAAACACACCACCAATATTACAAAATATAGAGTCTAATAACACAAGATTATGAATAAAATATAAAAACCACTACATGACAGACTAAGATCCCGCCAAAAACCCAAATTATACTTTATTAAAACTTAACTTTATATTAAATGAAGTTATCATGATATTTTTTTTTAGATAATGACCAAGTCTCTAAGAAATAAAGTAAAAGAAAAGTAGTATGTATTTATGTACACGCGTTAGAAGTTATATTTCTTTGGCCTAAATAAGATAAAAATCTATTCAAAAATTCTATCTTTCGCCTTATTCTACGTTTGTAGAAAAAACGACACTAACAATAGAAAAAAGGAATTAAATACACACATACTTTTTTTTAATAAACTGTTGACTGTAGCTAACTTCAGGGTGTCGGTTTTTCAAGACACGGCGCGTGCACATCGTACAAAATGTACTCTCATTGTTTTTCCCTAACGCGCCAAAAGAAGTATAACGTCAAAAGTAAGTTTGAATACACTAAAACGTCTAATTCTATGAAAACATTTAGAATGTAATCATGTATAGTTCTTGAAAAGATTTATTGATACTAAACGCAATTCCCGGGACATGAAATTGCTTCACTTTGTATCCACTAGAGTGCGTACTTTGTTTTGTCTAACTTGTAATGATAATATCACAAAATATGTAAACTCGGGAAAACATTCAGTTATCTGTTTGATATTTGGGTGACACTATAAAAATTAACAACTTCCCGATTATGATTATTGAATTAAAAGTTTGAATTCTGAAAGGCGACTAGAATGAAAAATGTTATAGGTTATTTAATTGTAATAGGTACATGGCGTATAACGCGCCGTCCTATATGGCCGCCCCCATTTTTCGTTGTCGCGTAGCCTACTTACTCTTTATACATTAATAACTATGCTCCTTAAAGCCGTAGCGTAATGATAAGCGCATTCAAACAAACAATCACGTTACATTAGTATTGATTATACAAATTATATAATGGAATAATTGGTATCTTCCTAGAATGAATTCTACATTTTATTCTAAATTGCTTTCACCGAATTGGTCTCTCTCTCTCTCTCTCTCTCTCTCTCTCTCTCTCTCTCTCTCTCTCTCTCTCTCTCTCTCTCTCTCTCTCTCTCTCTCTCTCTCTCTCTCTCTCTCTCTCCTCTCTCTCTCTCTCTCTCTCTCTCTCTCTCCCTAATGCGCGTAAATTTATAGTATGAGCTTCTTTAATTAATTGCAAATGAAATGCAATGGTACAGTGGTTATAGTATTCGGAAGCCTCGTTGTTCGATCTATAGATGAAGTTTACTGGCTACAACCTATACTTCCATGAATATGTTCGTAAATATCATCGTTTTAAAATTACGCACAACAAAGTGCATGTGTACTTATGACAACACGAAAGAAGTGAAAACTTTTCCACAAAAAAATACAACAAACCAAAAGCCAACGTCACGCGGTGTTCCCAGGTACGGAACGCGCCCGACGTTGCTTATTCGGTGACCGGACAAGAACCGGTGTTTTTAACAAACTACTCGACACAGTGTTTACGCAGTGGTGGCACTTTTTACACAAAAAGGTTGCGGGACAGATTTTCAAAGCCTTTCCCATAAGAAGTTAACCTTCAAATAAGTTATTTGTTTGGCGAAGCTTTTAGACTTTTATGGACAGTAAATATCAAAATATTAATAAAATCATTTCAAAAACCATTGGGCATTTATAACGTCAGTATTGCATAGCATTCATATGCAGTGTTTACAATTTAGACATAGCGTTAAGCGGTTACCGACTCGCGATTTCTCTCGCAATGCCTTTGTTCGGGGAAACTCATCTTGACCGTAGTCATCAAAATATTAAATATTATTGTTATATAATGGATTGTATATAAATATTACACGGCGTTATATATATATTTAAGCTGTTGTTTGTAAAAGCATGATATATGTTTACACTTGAATCACGTTATTGTCGTTGGATAAAACAGTTTAAGTGAGATAACATAGTGATAGCGAGTTTTACATTGAATCCATTTTACAATGAACCTATGATTTAGGGTGAAATGTGTTTTTTTAATGACCTGTGACCAGGGCTAACTCGAAAACAAACGCGGTCTGTAAGAACTTTGAACGATAGGTGAAAACAGGCGTCTATTAATGTAGCAGTCTACCCGATCTATCAAATAGAGAGCGAGAGAGATAACTGCAATTCAATGAAAAGCTCGTGTTAAGTTCATGGTAGCGCTTCAGTATAAAAATAATCCTCAATAATTCTAGCCACATAACACTACATTTTTTTTTATATATAAGTTCGGCAAAATGACTGTACAAGACCTGATGGTAAGTACGGTACAGTCCAAAAACAACGGCGACTGTCGATGTTAAATACCAACGGCAGTCGTCGCCATCATGCCGACCTGCAAAAGTGCCTCTTCAAGCCTCGTTTGAAGGACCCCATATCATAAGAGGGAGGGAACACACTAGTCGGGAGGCGAGTCCACATCTTCACAGTACGACAAAGATAAGAATTTTCGAACTTCTTCGTTCTTGCCGAGATGATTGCTACTGTGAATCTGTGGAGACGCGTACCCGCCCGTGTGTTTCTATAGTGGAAAGGAGAAGATGGGATGAGGTTGGATAATTCTTCAAAACACTCGCCATGATACAGCCGATAAAACACGCTCAATGAGGGGTGATGTCTCTTCATACGGTGTTAATTCTATGTTGCAATACATCTTCACGTACTTAACTGATATTACTACGGTAGGTACTTAACCAAACCGATAAAGGTAGACGTCAAAGCATGTATTTTTCTGTCTTTATTGACATTAACTTCGACCGGGATGATGGGTAAACAAACTTGAAACTGTAGTGGCCCTACCAGACTAACAGTGTAGGTCAGTACGAAAAAAATAATAAAAACCAACTATAACATAGGTTTTTGTGAAATACACTCTCAAACTACTGTAAAACTTATGAGACCAAAGCATGGTTTGGCTTTTTTTTAGTCCGCCTTTTTTTTTATATATTATAGGGGGTAAACGAACAGGTGAGTCACCTGATGGTAAGTGATCACCACCGTCCATAGACACTAGCAACACCAGGGAAGTCGCAAGTGCGTTGCCGGCCTTTTAATATATGTGGGCCTCCGGCGCTCTCACTGACTGAACGAAACGCAACAGTGCAAGCACTGTTACTTCACGTCGGTTTTCCGTGAGAGGGTGGTACTACCCCGGGCGAGCCGACCCATTCATGCTGAAACCAGTAATAGCTTCAGCGTAGCTCTACCACCTACAATCCGCCTGGTTATCTACCAACCTTAGAATTGAAAATCTATTACCAAGCAGTTATGGAGTCCGTTAGCTGCACTTGAGATCCAATCCAATAAGTTTTCCCTGTTTACCATCTTGGACTACATTGTCATTTAACATGAGGTGAGTTAATAGTTTAATTATAAAAAAAAAACCTTCTTTATTAATATGTTTTTTCGTGTCCGAACACGCCATCAACTAAGCCATAATCGCTTCAAATATATTGGCAACACCACAACAGTTGATTATATTATCGTTTTAACCTAATAATTAGCGGAGTACATTTTTTTTTTATTATATGTACATTTTTCCTACAACCAAGTAAACAGTTTTATCAATACTCAATTGTGCAGACCAAGTGTTCCGTTTTAATTGTGATTAACGTGGCATTTCAAGTTCATACTTGTTTGTACGCGTTTGTTTTAAACGAAGCCGTTAAAATATATAGAGCATTCGAGTTGTCGCATTTCAAATTGAACTAAATCCAATTTATCACAAGATTTTAAGTATTTTGTTTTACATTTTACTTGTAAATACACGTAACATTTAAAGATCTAAAAAAAAAATAAACTAACAGTTATATGAACGACAAAATTTGTATTTAGTTCACGGTGTATAAAATCTCAAAATTAAAAAAGCGTCTAAGGATTTTGTAATTGAGGTGTAACTTATCAAATTTTCTTATTAATTTGTAATAACCTTTATATTCCAGACGATAAATCATGACAAACATTGCCAATTAATACTTATTGTGAATAAACAGTTGACAATTGGCAACTGTATATCATTTACGATTTTGATTCTACGTTGCCTCTACAATTCTACATGAGTGTCGTTGAAAGTCTTTGGTTTTAAAATAAGCACTTAATTATAATTATCAATCGCTTTATAAAAATAAAGTCTGATAAGTGAACACACTTTAACAATATGAGAATAAAAATAAGTCTATGTTACATATATTTATATGTCAGAATGGATAAACTTATCATAGACATATATTTAATTTGAAACAACACATATTCGTTTTTACGTTTCATTCATACAGTGAACGATGCCTCAAATGACTTATATCCAGTAGTTTTATTACATAGTATAAAACAAAGTCGCTTTCTCTGTCCCTATATCCCTATGTATGCTTAAATCTTTAAAACTACGCAACGGATTTTGATGCGGTTTTCTTTAATAGATAGAGTGATTGAAGAGGGAGGTTACATGTATAATAACATCCATTAAGTAGTGGAGAAATACTGTTATTTTTGAGGTTACTCCAAATTTAACGCGTGCGGGCCACGGACAGTAATGAATAAATCAAAACTACTGGATCGATTATAATCATTTTTTCAGTGAATGACATAGGCTATATATTTTATACCCGTGCGAAGCCGGAGCGGGCCGCTAGTTAAAAATAAAAGACGAATGACGTTTGTGTTTTTTTGAGGTTGGGAAAAACACAGATTACGCTGAAACAAAGATTTATGAACTGTTGCAATACGAATTAAAGATTATTTTGCCAGATTCGATTGTATTGTTACTTATCTTAGATACATAAAATGTATATTCGTAGATTTATAAGGTTTGTATAATTTTATATAGTAAATAATTTAGTGTTGCCATGTTGATTAAACTGTAATACTTATTTAATAAATTATACATTTTATAGGTTTTAGCATTTGACAACAATATCACCTGATGTTAAATGATGATGTAGCATAAGATCGTAATAATACCCCAACCTAGAAGACGACTAGTTCTCAAGTGCAACTGCCTTGATACACGGACAGGTTCTGGACGAAAGATTTTCGACTTGATGATGAAGGACAGACAGATGAACATTAGAAACTCTACCACCAAAATATTATTTCTATACTTTTTCTTTCAGCGGAAGCTTCAAGCAGGATTCGAATTTACAATATTCTGTTCAACGCCGTATCCAAACGACTACAACTGAGACAACATAGCTTTGAATTCTTATACATATTTTTGAGCATTGTTGATTTCCTACGAAACGCATATGATTTTTTGTTCCGATTTCTAACATTTCTAGTATTCATGTTCCGGTTAGTTCAATAAAATCTTTTTAGTTCTTATACGAAACTATCGATGTAAAAAAAACGGAAGGAACCTTACAGTAGTCGCATATGATGTGTAACATCTGACATGTTATCCCTACTATGAAATATATGTGAAATTAATTTATGCTGATGCGTTCTCCTTCTCTATTTCCCTTTCTCCTTCTCGTCACACATACGTATACACTATGTTGGCTGACAGTACGCCGTGGTACCAACCTCATGCAAAATGGGTTAGCACCATCTCAACGCCACCGCGCCCGCTCATTGGTTAAATAAAACAGCGCACGCTTCCCTGTTTCCTGTTACACATGTCCGTCCGTCTCTATTCCAAAACCACTCCCACAAAAAATATCTACCAACCGAGAGGAAAGATGTTACACGTTAAAAGTATGTGTGAAATATTCAATTTCCTTCTGGACCATACAGTTTTTTTTCAAAATTTGTCAATACAAGACGAAAGGTTTAAAAAAATTAACTATAGTCTCTTAAGAATTAAGAAACGAATTATTTTGTAACAACAATTAAGGTTGCGCTTCATGCCCTGTCCAAAGAATCCATCTTGCCAACATACAAGGAATTTCTCTTAATTCGCGTACATTTACTAATTCATAATTAGTAACACATAATGAAGAAATTGGTAAAAAAAATTCACCGTGTAATGTCAAAAGTACGAAACTGTACATTTCTCAGCGTTTGGTATCGCCAAATCGTCATGAACGGGCGTGGTGTTAGTCTTTAAGCTTGTTGCAGACAAACCCAATCCCGGTAGTGGATAAAACAGGCTGATAAAAATATCTATTACAATTAGTCCGTCACTTTGTTAAACCCAACCAAGTAAAATTATACTACGTAATATGCGTGCATAAACAATTTTAATTGTTTTCCTGGTCACGGAACGAAAAGATTACACGTTTCATTTAAATATTGTATACAATCTAGGACTTATTAATAGCATGCCTGTGCCACAGTGCTTTACTAATTAGCGACTCGGTGTCTACAACGTGTAGTTAACGTAGTTACTTTTAAAAGACCTTGCCTTTGTTGCTGTGTATGTAGTTTATGAACTTGAATTGTGTGGTGGTCAATGTTACCAGGGTTTAGGTTTTCCCCAAAAACTGGGGTTTTGAGACTTTAGGAGATTTTTATTATACATTATAGATTACAATCCCAGTTGATGACGATGACAATGTGGTCCAAGATAATAAGCGATCTAAACCTAAAAAGACTGGTTCTCAAGTGCAGCCGCCGAACCAACTTGTAGGTGTTATTATAGGTAGTTATTATTGGTAACAGATGTTCAACTTGAGAACGGTTGACAGCGGGCGGAAGGCTTATAAAAGTCTTACCACCATGCCATCGTCGCTTTAATAATTCAAGGGGACAATATTAACAGGGCATTTAAAGGTTGAGAGCAAAGAGATATAATTCGTCGATATTTATATGCAGTCATTTTTGTGCGTAAAAACACACATTTAACTAAAAGCCGTTTACTTCAGAGTACACACCCGTGCAACTTTAATTTTTGTATGTTCTGTCTTTAAATATGCCACCTAAAAATGGTAGTCAATCTGATAGTTGGCCGTTTATTTTACTGTATTGGTGATTTTTATTTGAAAATAGTTGGCTTCGGGAGAAAAGTGTGTACGCCATGTGGCAACACTGCTAGTGGTAATAATCGTAGAGACAACGTGAAATAGCAATTAGAACCGACAATATAGTCGACATTGTTGTATAAAGTATGCATGCTTTGTATATGTAATTTGTTTATACATTCATCTATAAAAAACAATGATAAGAAATGTTAAATGGGTAAAACAACGGGTGCATGTACGCGTAGGAAGTGAAATTACTTTATACCAATATACACTTTTTTATAGAGATTTTTTTATAGAGACTCTCGCCCATTTGTTGAAATTGGTCATAATAAGAGGTACAATTTTTTTTTCTCTTGTTGAACATCTGATTTATTTATATTGTTTAAATATCCATAGATCATGAAGCATGAGTACTGAAGCTTGTCAAAAAATATAAAAAAAATCGGTTGAGATACACAAAAGGAAGATCTACTTAACGGTTTTGTCTCTGCCCATTTATTACAAGCTTTTATTTAGCTTGCAATGTTTATCAATTCGTTTAGGTCAAATTTTACAAGCTGAATTGGTAGAAGCAGGTTCCTTTAGAACTATAGTTTTGCATTCATGCATCTTTGTTCAATCCTGATGACAATGCACGACAACAAAATGGCGAATTTCAAAATGGCCGCCATGCACATTGAAAAATAACTTACTTCTTAGTGTATTTATTTAGTGCTTGTATTTAAAATTATGTTTCAAATAATAATTTATTTACAATTATAATAATATAGGATACAAAAGAGTTCCGTGAAAAGAATCGTCTCTTCTTTATGTAAGATGACGTTGAAATTTCTTACCTAAATCGTTTGACGTAAGGTTCAATCGAGCTTTCGCGAGAGGACTGTCTTCATGGTTACACAGATCTCTAAAGCAGCAGAGAAGTAGGGAGTGCTCCGCCGTCGGCATCGGACCCTTGGGTCCGGGTAAGTTTTGACACCGACCCAGCGCCTCTTCAGACCTGGAAACAATTATTTCAATAAATAAACGCGATACTTTTAAATACAAAGTCATAAGTAAATATTATTGGAGCGTTTGTTGTTCGTCCGGGCTACTCCGAATTGAAAGAACTGAACTGATTTGAGGGGACATTTACTGGCAGATTACTTTAAAGCAAAGTTTTTTTTCGAACTGACATACCCTGTTGGCTCTTATGGTGTCTACAGATTCACAGGACTACCTTTAGAGCAGAGTACTTTACTATGTATAATATATACCTACTCGATAATACTACGCTTTTGTATATTGGGTGAATTGGTAATGAGGTATTTACAATGAAATAATAGAAGACCCGAATAAATTCATATAAACATGTCGTTCGCATGAAATAATATTAATCACTTTTAAATCCTGAACTGTCGAAACAAACGTCCTTTAACAAACCTTATGATGCACTGATCAACAGACAATTTGGCTCGAAATTTAAAATCATGGTCTGCCATCATGATATCTGGGTCTCAAAAAAACAGCCGAGGTGTTAACCGGTCGCAATTCTTAACAAATGTTAAAATGATGGGCGTTCTCATTCAGGTGAATGCATTCAAATTTATCATATTCTATTCTAAATATTACGGCCGTATCGTAAAAATTAGGTATGTAAATATAACGGCTATTAAATAACAACTTATACAAGATGCGAGGTACAACAACAAAGGCACAAGCCACGAACGACGGTCTCTGAATACATATTAGTGATGTTGCGCAAGATGATATGTCAGTCAGCCAGCACTACGAACTGCTGCTGTTCGTGCAATAACTATTGTATCTTTATATATAAATAAAAATCAACTGCCGTATATATCTAAACATATAAATAAAATTGCAGTGTGTGTTTGTAATATCAAAACAACGACTTTTTACTGATTGGATATGAACGTATACACGATACTGATAGCAAAAATACAATTTTTTAAAGTTTTGTCTGTCTGTCTGTCTGTCTGTTTGTATGTTCCGGGTAATCTCCGAAACGACTGGAACGATTTTGACAGAAACTTCACTGACGGATAGTTAAAATTACAGCCGGTGACATAGGCTACTTTATTTTAGACTAGCTGTCATCCGTGGCTTCGTCTCTAGTACTATCTCCAAAACGTTTGAACCATTTTTCATGGAACTTTCACTGACAGATAGCTGATCTTATAAGAAGTAATTTATAATTATAAAAAAACGCATGCGGAGCTGCGGGCAACAGCTAGTACATAATATAAACTTCACAAGTTGACTATTTCTTTTTTGTTGTGTGTATAATTATTGGAACAAGATTTTACGGAAAAGAAAAGAAAAGCGATATATTTGGGTTAAAAATTTGACTGAGTGCGTGAGACAGAAGATAGTAGGGATTTATCTCCAAAAATATTGACAAAATTTAGAGATAAAATGTTCGGTTACAATTTCATATAATTACACGATCGTCGTGTTAGATTTGGTCTCGTTTACTACACCCGAGTGAAGCCGAGGCGTGCAGCTAGTAATGCATAAAACTCCGCGGTGCGTGCCTGTAATTATTCTCCTCCTAAACGGACTACACTTTTCAATATATTTCTTTTGAAAAATGTTTCTATCCGCGATTTATTCATGTCTGCAGCAAGACAGCGTGAGTCCACTGGGTTCGGTGATACATATTAATTAATTTAATAGCTATTTAGTTATTCAGGGATACGTTTCTAGAGCCATTAACGATTTTGTATTTCGATAATATATATCTTTCTATGTTTACTTAGATAAGCTTCTATTTCTGGAAAACATCGAACAAAGCTCGATTGTTCAGTTATTGTCAGACGACGAAATATAATTAAAAATGTAAAGATAATTTTCTAAAACGAACTCAGTTATTCAAAAATAGATTTTACGTTTTCATTATTTTGGTTCATTTTTTCCCTAAAATTGTTTAGTTGGATGTCTCTAAAGCATGTGTCGGTTTATGTTTTAAATTTCCGTTGTTCATTTATCATTCACATGTGAACTATAGTCATTTTCTTAGTGTAACCCAAAATCAGTCTTGGTCTTGTTCTGGAATTTTGGCAAGACCACAAAACGCTTAGTTGTAGCAAGACCAAAATCCAGACTGACCCTATCAAGATTTAAGCAAGGCAAGACTGAGCAAACGTATCTTGCAGTCTCCACCAAGTCTCGTTCTTGCATTTGGGCAATACTACATTTTGTATACAGGTTTTAAATTTATTCCCACTAATTTACTATTCCACGGTGAAGTCGCTTGCAAAACGTATTGCGACGTCCAACCGGCCTTGAACTCGACTGTTATGCCCAAATTAAGAGAAACTATTAAATAAGAAAACAAAAAAGTTCAAAGACGCCGTGATTTATTATGTCTGTAAGCATGGATGACGGAATACATAATCACTGATTATTAATTTATATGAATTCTTGTAAATATCTAAATTGATAGAAACGATTGGCACAAAGTAATAATTTTTAGCAAATGCATGATAGGAAAGAATGTTTGTATTCGAACGGTGTTTCCGCTGCATCCAAGTGTTACCAAGGGCCTGATGATAGGCGGTCATTGCAAATATTTATATTATAGCTAGTAGACCGGGATTACTCAGATTCTGTTCTGATAGAGATTGTAATAAACGACGAGTAAGACTAAAATATTCAATTAAAAATATTAAGAGGAGTCGGGTCAATTCATATTTGAGGTTATATGTTCCTAGATGCCCGAAGAAAATGAGACCAAATCTCCTCTTTACACTGAGTAGTACGAACATGTAATCTGTCAATTCTGTCAATATTATCCCTACCGTCTTCTGTCCCACTCAATCTTTTATATAGGGATATTTTAACCGAAAATTGTCACTTTTCCATACGAATTTTCAAACATTGTCGCGATAGTTACAAGCACAATGTTGCAGCCGTTTTTAAGAGATGCGCTTACATATATTTTTGGCAATGTGTTTATAATTCATATAGCTTTGTTTATCTGGGAATAACAAAACAAAACTTTTAAAGATTGGGGGCTGAAAATTAAAAGAAAATACACTAAATTACAACGACGGCTTCAATTTCCGGGTACAACTGTAGCTATGAACCGTTTAAATACAAACATTTGGCAAAAAAAAAAACATGTAAATTGATTAAGCTGTGTATTGATAAGATTTGTAAATCCCATGTACAAAGAAATCCACACTACTATTATAAAGAGAAAAAAAAAAACATTTTTGTTTATATCGAATAAACTTAAAAAATTATTAACCGAATTTAAAATGCTTTCGTCTATAGAAAGCTACATTATTACCAAGTAACATGGGTTGTATTTTATTTTCACAATTACGTACGAAGGCACAAACATAAGTTAGTTTTATACTAAAAAAGAACAGGTTGTATCGTAAAGACACACGATAAAAGTGAAACTTTTGTATTACAGGGATTTTATTAAATAATTCCATTAAAAAAATTACAACAAATAGCCAAGGTCGCTCGGTGATTGTAGGTGGTCACCCACTCAAGTTTTGACCGCGTCCGTAGTTGCTTAACTTCGGTGATTGGATGAGAATCGGTATTTTCGACACTCTAGACGAAACAGTGTTTACACCCCCACATCTTTTCACCACAGAAAAAGGTTGCCGGTCAGAATTTCAAAACCATCCCATTAAAAGTTTCACTTCAATAATTAAACTGAAGCCATTGCTTTTTTTTTGTTTGATCGTGCTAATAATATATGGAACTACCCGTCAGATTTGTATTTCTTTTTTCGCATTCTATAGCCTGTTTAGCGAGCAAGGTTATAGAGTATTTAACATTCCGCGCTACTGTTCTTAGTAGTGGAGTAATTATAATGTCCCTACAAAATATAAGTTGAAAAGTACGCTAAGCAACAATGTAGTATTCATTAATACAGGTGAGCTGTCTGACGCGACGCGGAATATGGACTTCAGAGGGCGGGAAAAATTATTCGCGACTTTTATTTCTTAATTATCCCAGTAAATTATAAACAAATAATAACTCGTCGTGTTTTAAATGCATTTTCGAAATATCACATATTTTACAATAAATAACACCTATGTTTTATCGTTAAAAAATTTAAATATAGAAATGTCAACTTGCAACAAGATGGCGGTTCAACTATTTTTACTTATCTAACGTAGAAATGAGTCACAAAGGTCTGTGGTCGTTTTAGTAACAGCGTAGTGGATTTATAAGCATGTACGTTCTCGTGTACATGGCTAAAGCGAGCTGTGTCAGGTGAATACAAATATGTAATTGATTTTCCGTTGCACACCACGGAGCGAGTTCTCACGGATTTCTCATATTGAGTGTTTGTATATTTTGAATATTGATATGATTTAATTCGTTTTTTTTTTTCTATACATTTATTCTCAATTGTTCGTTTAAACTCGTTCTCTAGTGTTTCGTTTTTTTTCTTTTATATTTGTAAAGTATTTTGTTTTATCATTGACCGACTGCACACGGGCGTTTTCACGTGAAGGGTGAAAACAGTGATTTTTAAGACTAGATTCTTTTAGGCTAATAACTTGGCCAGAGAATAAATACGCTTATGATCTAAAAAAAGGAACAGGCAGATATATGGCTTTTTATAATATACTAGCTGTTGATAGCTGTAGATGTTGCCAAGCACCAGTTGGAGTGTTCCGGCAGCTGCACTTGAGAGGCAGTCTCCCTCTACTTTTAGCGTGTTTATCATTTACAACTACAGCCGAACGCTAAATGTATAAGTTACTAAAAATAACTATATATAATAATATACATGTTCTCTGTTGTGCTACATACAGTTTTGTTGGTAATGAAACACCGGGCGGTGCTGCCATCTGTGTAGTTAAATGAAACCGATCTATCGGTTTTAAAACCATTATAATTAGCATATTCATATAGAGGAGGGCTTTGGAAGAGGCGTCGTTCTCACGGGAACACCGGACCCGTCCTATGGGCTAGTATTTTGACAATTTCCCTCGACTATTTGTATAATTTTGATAGCCACAACGGTATTTCTGAACGTTGATTTGCGGCGATTTTTTTTTATACATGAATTCGTGTTGAATTCTTTTATGTTTTGTTACGATATACTAGTATAAATATTTTCGTTTGAATAGAAAATGTGGACGATATCGTGTTTTATTTGTTACTAGCTCATACCCGCGACTTCGTTTGCATCGTTTATTATCTAGTGTACTTTATGTACAGAGGGAGAACATAAGCACTATACCGCTTGTTCCACTTCTGTACAACAAGAAAACAAACAACGCTGAAAGCATAATTATCCATTAAGTGAAGTTATCGTAATATTACTACACGTAAAAGCAACACCATGAAGTTGGTTGCTAATCACCTGTCAAGCTTTCGTGAGAACTGATAACTATATTCATGGTAATTATTGAAATATATATATGAATCTACAACACGTGTTCTATAACAGTTGAGATAACAAAATAGATTCATGCATAAATATACATATGTTTTAGATTTTGAAATTATATTATGATGAGTGAATGATGATTTATTATGATTTGTTTTTTATTTGTGTTAAAAGTGTTTTTTTTATATATTATAAACTTATTTATGTGGTTTTATAGATTTGAGGTTAACTATCAGTATGTTTGTATTTTTTATTTTTAGATTATATATTATTACTATTACATTATTATTTGATAAATAGTTTATTCTACTTATCTGTGGTAACTTATTTGATTCTGTATACATGGATAATTAATTTGAATATGTGATGCATATACGTAGAAAGTTTAGGTCCGCTCTCGCGTAGGGTACATATGCAATGCATATACGTAGAAAGTTTAGGTCCGCTCTCGCGTAGGGTACCTACATATGCAATGCATATACGTAGAAAGCTTAGGTCCGCTCTCGCGTAGGGTACATATGCAATGCATGTACGTAGAAAGTTTAGGTCCGCTCTCGCGTAGGGTACATATGCAATGCATATACGTAGAAAGTTTAGGTCCGCTCTCGCGTAGGGTACATATGCAATGCATATACGTAGAAAGTTTAGGTCCGCTCTCGCGTAGGGTACATATGCAATGCATATACGTAGAAAGTTTAGGTCCACTCTCGCATCAGGTATACATGTAATGCATATACGTAGAAAGTTTAGGTCCACTCTCGCGTCAGGTATATACATTTTTCGACCTATTATAAATTTGCGTTTGAGCCTACTTTAGATATATTATTAGGTAGCGCATATACTAATCTTTTTTATTTAATTTGATTAATGTAATATAGTTTAGTTATTTTTTGCATTTTAGTGCCGCCTTCGTCTTTCCTTAGTGTTTCTTGATATTGAAGTCGGTTTATTTTTGTTATAAAAGTTTTATTATTTTAAGCTAAAGATAAAACGTTACGTGCAAAATAACTACACACGTACGTTTTTAAAATAAGAATTGAGTATCTAAGAACTAAAAGTAAGAAAATTTTATCGAGATATTTTTTATAGACATAATGTAAATACTATATGAAAAGAAAATTGTTTGATAGACACTCCGTTGAAAAAAAAAATGTAATTTATAGACGAACTCTCTATTTTAAAGGTTTAGTTTTTACATTTGTGTGAACCTTTTATACACGAGTATTAATATTGAGATAGCACTGATTAACAAGTTAGATGGTCGGGATTAGGTACAAATAATCATAAACCAGGCATAGTGACTTTTCAGTTTGTCATGATTAACGATCAGCTATAGTATATCCAGCAGTTGAGTCGAGCATTGTCGTATTATATATAAAAAAAGTACATTACACTATTAAAAAAATAACACATGATAGCATTGTACTAGTACCTTTTGCAGATACTACGTCGTGATTTTAGTAATGCGTTTTTTAATAACTCCGTGTTAGTTATCTTATCTGTAGCAAATACTATTAGTAAATTCATTTAGGAACAAAATCGTGGGCTTCCCTTTCGTTTTATTAACATTAGTACAGTTTTATAATAATATTTTACAGTATAATTTAATACATAAAAGAAAAACAAAATCGATAGTTATTCGGTAAATTTAAATACATGTATTTTATATTATTGGAAATAACTGGTCTGACAAGCGTTTTTCTAGCCTCTTATGGTAGTAATACTTCAATTAGGACACTATCTATCTGGGTCACATATTGTCTTTATCTTTATTATACAGACCAACAAAATATATTGTGAATAATAGTCATCTTAGAAAAAAAAAATCAAATTTGTTAATAACGCCATCTATCGAATCAAAGCGCAACTTTGAAATATTATTTGGACAAAACACCTTAAATAATATATGTATATATATAAACAAAAAAAATATACAAATAGGCTAAAAACCTTAACCGGATTTCTTTTTTTACAATGTGTATGGCGGCCATTTTGAAATTCGTCATTTTGCTTTTGTTTCATTTTAGCGTATCGTCATCAGGACTGAACAAGCATGCAAATTTGTAAAGTCGTAGGGCGAAAAGGACTGGTGCTAATTCAGCTTACAAAATATGACCTGAACAGACTAAGAAACATTGCAAGTTAAATTGAAGCTGATAATAAAAAGAATCAACACACAAACTAGATACATTAATATATGTACCGGCATAGGAAATCCAACACGATAAGCTTTTCCGTGTGGAATATTGAAAGCGACTATTTTGTATTAATTATATAATCCCCCCTCAAAACATCACATGCTAGCTTGAACATATGACGGGTCTATAGGGGATATCATTGTGTGGGAATACAAAAGATTAAATAGTCTAAGCGACTGAATTAATTTATTGCGATTTTCTTAGAACTCAGTGAATTTTCTGACCATTAAAAAACTAATGAGATGACGTCATTAAAAGTTCCATTTGGTTACTTTACATCGTACACAATTTCCTTTTTGGTTATTAATTCTGTTTATAAGATTTGTTCCCAATTTACATCTTTACTAACACCAATCAACAAGTTTAACGTCAGCAGATGTGTATAATAATGAACGAAATGCAAAGGTATGAGACACCACAAAATCACTACATTATGCAAATGATAAATTAGTCAGTGACTCACATTTAGCTTTTTTATAAGTCAGACAATGTCGAGAGACGGCGAATGTAGATGTCTCGATGGTCGCAATTTTTGAAGTAAAACTTCTTATGGGAGGGCTTTGAAATTCTGATCTGCAACCTTTAGTGTGACGAAAAGTGGTGGGAGTAAGCACTGTGTCCGGTAGAGTGTTGAAACAACGGTTCTCGTCAGGTCAGCGAAGTTACATTTTATAAAGTAGTTTTCACTTCTTTCGTGTGATCATAAGCATATTATTATAAAATTGGAGTGTGCTTACCATCAGACACATGACTCAGTGGGTTTAAAGCGATGATGGCTTCGTGGTTAGCGTATTAGGAGACCGCGTTGATCGACGTACGTTCGTAGTTCGTACCCTTAAGTGTGCCTTATGAGGTCTAGAGGTCTACATTCGTTTGTATGGAACTTAAACCTTGGTGGTTTTGGACAGCCCAGAAGTTGACATCAGGTGAGATTGTGGTCAAACGATAAATTGTTATAACACCTATAGAGTATAAAAATGAAAAAAAAAACACTCACTGTGACGCATTAAAAGAAATTAAGACCGACAAACAGATAAATTAAAGTTACGCTTCATACCGAGTTCTTATTACAATACACTGCATAATTTATATTATATAGTTGATTCACAATAGGATACTTTGGTATGAAGGCGCCAGTAAACTATGTCGTACCGGC
Source organism: Antheraea assamensis (assembly GCA_035772565.1). Lineage (NCBI taxonomy): Eukaryota > Metazoa > Arthropoda > Insecta > Lepidoptera > Saturniidae > Antheraea > Antheraea assamensis. The sequence continues at coordinate 338,745 of JAQQSE010000152.1, forward strand.
GCCATGAAATCCGACGTTTTATGAAAGTATACGACATGAATCATACTACTATGGCTATACTTATCTATGTAATTGTATATAAACATAACAAAATATTAGATATATAAACAAAAGGTAACTAAACAAAACCAAAATTTAGTGATTACGGTATATTTTGACAGTAAACTTAAGAAACAATTGTGATTATACATGTTAATAATTAAAGAAATTAATTAAATTATTAATTATAATATCATTTTTAATTTAATTAAATTTTGAATTCACCTAATTCAGATTTCTTCTGCAATAATTTACATGCTGTATAATTCTGTAGTTCAATTCGATGTATTAAAAAAAATGTGTTACAGGTGAGATTTTTATTTGACAGCACCTTAGAAATCGTCCTACTTTTAAACCCCAATAGAATACTGAAGAGGAGAATTATTAAAAATTCTTAACGCCCACCACCCTTATACAAGGAATTCCTTTGAAAAAATCATTGCTACTACTAGTCTTGCATTATCTGTCAGTCAATCTTAAGAAATTCTCAAGATTATATGATTATGACATATGCATTATAGCTGTTGCCATTAAAAAAAAATTTTTTTTGAACGGATGCAATATTCACTATGTAATGATATTCATTTTATATGGAGATTTCCAACGCATTGAACATTAATGACAAAGTAATGCAACGATAACGTATTTCGATTGCATCCAAAGATAACAACATAAAACAAAATACAAAAGATTCATTCTCAACAGTAAAACAATAATGAACGATTCAGAACAAAAACAAAGGGAACATACATTCTCTAATGGATAACAATAATCTACAGTATGCACTCGAAGATAAGTGAGGCAAGTGCATTTAAATAATGACAGTGACTCAACAAACCGAGAAGAATCTCAACATAATTATATAAAGGAATCAGATCACTCGATGACACTCGATTTGCCTATGAAACAGACATGATGGTTAGTAATAAATTGCGAAGAGTTGAAACAAAGGAAAAATATATGCGATTCCATTACAAACAAAATAATGACATTTCACAATTAAAAGGTTGCCTTGTTTTTTAACGATCAGATACCTTTTCTCAGTGGTAACATTTATTACTAATACAACTTTCAATTAACTATGAAAGTAAAACAAAGTATGAACGTACATATGTTGATGATATTTTAAGTACGTCAGCAAACAAGCGAATGCATTAGAAAGTGTTGAACACTGTAACGAATACATCGTTATAGTTGGTATAAATATGAGTCGGGTCGGCGCCCGTCCAACTGTTATCTAGTCTCTTGACCCCCCGCTCAACCCCGAGCCTCAAACAGTCACCCTTATCGTAACAAATGAGGACATCAATGACAATACAATAATAAATAACTCAAACAAAATTAATTACCGATAAAATAGGATTTCAATTCGATGGGAATTTAAACTAAGGGATCCGACGATCGTTAGCAAAAGATAATGGTCAACGTTTGCCAAAAAACGAGCAAAATTTATTTAAAACAAATAAAAGCGGACATGCGCTCAGCGGTGGAACCTGTTTGACTCGGCCCGGGCCGATCCGAAACGATAATCAAGCGGTGGGGTAATTTCAGACTATAAAAAAGCAAGCGCTGCGTGCCTTCCTCGGAATAATTAATATTAAAAGACTCGAAAACATTATAAGAAACAAAAATCTCGTTTGTTTAACGATCGACATGAGAATGTTTAATTATGTGATATATAAAAAAACACACTATGAAAATGGTTTTAACATATAAATTTTAGTATATCGAATTTAGTAATAACTAAGCACTTGTAAAATACATTTACGAGTTCGGATTTTGAGTCGATCAACGTTATTTCGAATATTTGCAATGAGCCAGAACTTTCGATGTAGGAAAACATTGCAATGAAAATATAACATTATAGTATTGCATTTTCCAAGCTCGTCTGGTTAACTACAATTTTTAAGACCAAAATTTGTCGTTAAGTACCTAATATATAAGGTTTTTGGTAGTTACACTTAAAACTTCTCTAGCTTTAGTGTGTTTATTATTTTAGACCAAGTCGTAATCTAACATGAGGTGAGCTGGTGGTAAAATTTTACAACCTAGAAATGTTGAAATAAGATACAAAAATGACTGCAGACAGGGACTATAATTATGCATTAATTTAAAATGAAAACAAGAGAATAATTTCCGTGTAATGTTAGTACAAACTAGAGCCAAATGTCAACATGTAAAAGCCATTAGTGAAGAGTAAAGAGCCGATGGTATTCAATCAAATGTTTACAGCGTCATAGATGATGAAAGACCCGTGGAGTAATTTCGAAATGATCGAAGACAAATTGATTGAAGACACTCGAAATACAACGTATATATATGAGAGTGCTCCGGCATGATAAGCAGAATTGATGGATGACAGCGCACCTCACATGTACGGCGGCCAACAAAGAAATAGTTAATTAATTCCATGAAAAGTTAAAAAGAAAGGTAAGAAACAGACTGCTGTACTAGCATCGTCAACAAATCATATTTATAACATCGTGAACATTCGCTAGCAAGATAAGATTTTAATGATGATAAAGTAAGGTAATAATAAGCTTTTAATTTTACAATTTAACTTTATTGTAACTTAAATTTTTGTGAATATTACTTGCAAAATTAAATTGAGATGTTTGGGGCAAAGTAATATTTTGAGCAGAAATGTCTATTATACAAATCAATAAAATTTAAATAACTGTCTGTAATATCAAAATAACAGTGTCTTACTAAATAGATATGATAAAAAAGTCAATAAAAAATTCTTGTTTAAAAAATTCCGGTTAATCCCTGAAACGGTTGGTCCGATTTTCACGGAACTATCAATAACAGATAACTGATGTTCTAAGAGGTAGCATGGTTACTTTATTTTAGGGAAATTAAAAAGATATATAACAAACTAAAGAAGCAGTGTCTAGAAGAATGCACGCCTCACACGCAACTTTACACTGGAAAAATTTGTTTGGTAATTTCCACGCGGATGGAGTCACGGTAGTACCTAGTATTAATGATAATCTTGTAAGAGCGAATTAGAGTACTATATCAAAAGATAGATAAGCAAGAAACATAAAAAAATCAGAATATGTGCACATTTTGAAATGCGAATATTTATCTTTATTTATATGCTTCATTCTATACAAGAGATAGCTCCTACAACATAACGATTTAAGCTAAATATTTTAATGCAGTCTAATAAATTCTTGTTAGCTACTGGAACCGAGGGACATCCAATTTGTTAGGTTGTTCTTGCGTACCTTTTTGTGAAGGGTTGACATTCAAGAGATGCCTTGCATACTGATTAGGCTTGCAATTAGTATCGATAAGATCTGAAGTCGACTTTAAATATTATTTACATATACTATCTGTCTTTTAATTTAATTATGTTATATTTAAGGTTTGTAAAATATATTTTATCTATGTAATCCAGATGACATGTACCAACGATTTTGTTATAATTAGTAAAACACTAGAGAGTAAAGACAAAATCTTAGGCACACGTGAACACTATAGAAAAGTTCTTATATACAGAGTTGAAATGTTTATAGATTATCAATCATGACGCTAATTACCCTTAGGAACTGAGCAATTAGCATACAAAACGTAGGTCAGAGAGTAAGCTAAGCAAGAATGAATTAACTCTACAAGCGGGCAGTGTGGCTTGGCACGGTGTATCAGTGTGTAGAGTAGTAGTAGTAGTAGTAGTAGTGTAGAGGGAAATTACAATGAAGCAAGAATAAAACTGGAGTATACAACTTGTCACAAGTAAGCCGAAGACCTAAGGATCAAAAAAGCTTACAATTTTCGTGAGAAAGGTTGCTTTATATGTTAAATAAAAATTAGGAATCAGAATAGTATGGTCCTTTTAGACTTTAAGATTCATTATATGAATCTGAAATATCTATAGAATTATATGCCTCGTTAAGACTTTATAAAAAAAAACATGTTCTAAATAAATTACAATTATTTTTTAATTGTGTTCACAATCACACTCCGCAGTCAAAATAATAAGATTACTTACTATGTTTGACATCATCTTGACCTTAACCATTGTTTAATATTCTTATCCATGTGTCAATTTACGATAAGAGATATAGTCTGTTTATTAAAAGTGATTTTAACGTATTTATGTAAGAATATTGTATAAGACCAATTAACTGTAACCAACCTAATGATTGTGTCTTTAAATCCATTTAATTTAATTATCGATCGAATTTAGTCATCGAAAAACGTACTCAAAATATTTCATAATAAAATAATGCTTATAAAAAATTTAACTTAAATACTTTGTTATCTTAAGTTTATAACGCCACTAGCTTCTACTCCCGGTGTCACTCTCGTTACTATAGATTTGATCTCACCCTCGGGAACAGTACATTTTCTGGATAAAATGTACATTATGTCCTTTTTTGTAGCTCTGACAACATGTAATACGCAATTTCATACTTATCGATTTAACAGTTAAGACATAAAAGCATAACAAACAAACTATCGCATGTACAATATTAGTTAAGATACTACCGCTATGATAAATTTCATAAACAACTTCACTTAGTTTTGGAAAGGCTTCTAATACATTGCCATGAGTGTGTAAATGTTAGTTCCTATCGATATTGCGATCTTTTCGTAATTATTTATACTAAAATAATATTATATAACTTACGTATCAGCAAGATGATGGACGCAGCCGTGCCTCGCGTGGTGGACGCGCCTCGGAGCTGGCAGTTCACTGTAACAACCTCCACTAAGCGGCGATCTGCACATGTAACCCGTACTCACGCATTGCGCGGTATTACAGTAACATCGTACACCATCTGCATCGCTGTCCTTTGTATCTGTCAACAAAACGAAATCAAATTAGTGATGCTTATTTACCATCAGATGATCTAAAACATATTTGGGTTTTATAGCTTATCACAATCTTTGCCGTGTATCAAAACAAACTAAGGCATACGAAATTGTTGTTCTAAAAATAATCAAATTTCTAAAAACAGTTTCATATTTAAATAAAGAGATAAAGTATTAAGACATTTCTCTAATGTGATTGTAGATACCTGTCATGCGTAATCCCAATATTTGTGTTCCAAACTTCTACTACAATTTTAAGGAAAATTTATGTCTTGAACATACCACACAACGCGTCACTAATACTTTCATACATAAAACAGCGTTTCGAAACGAAGGCGATTGCAACAGTTCCGTATGTGAACAAACTGATACGAAAGGCAGACATGTTAATAAGATGCTAATGATACATGCTCCAGAATACGGTATCGATTGACGTGTCTGTCGAAAAGAAAAAAAAAGAAAAACAAAACAATGACTCGAATCATAAAGCTAAAATTAATAAGTGATACACACATCAAACATTCTACGGTTAAAGTATTCAAATAAGTCGTAAATAAAATTTATACACAGGAAATAGTTATTGCAAATGTAGTAGAAAATGCACTGGCAATGTGTCTAATAATGAGTGTCGACACCGTGGCGCCCGGCGGTGTGTCATAAAATTTGATAGCATTCGACACAGCGAGTCTATATAACGCGTGTAAAGTACAACAACCATAAACGCCCACAGAAGTCATTTCAAAGGAATTAGATAAACACATATTAAGCAGAATGAATTGGCGACTATATCCTGTAGTAATTTTTATATTAACGAACGAGCAAGCAGCTTTGTATTTATTATAAACGAAATACATTCTAAATGTCCTATAGAAAAGACAACTTCCAGGTAACCCATCGACGACAAGCCGATGAACCGGTAAAAATAACATACAGCTGGACCGAACCGGGCACCGTATATGAATAATGCACCCGTCATACACCGAGGGGCCCAACATAAATATCTTCACAAGCGGCCAGCCTCCGACTATATTCAATGTAAATGCCTCGGCTCCAGACGATGAAACAAAACAAAATTAATTTCACAGGGAAGCCGCTTTATTTGCTCTAAAGACTCGAGGAAAATATAAGGAAGACCCCCCTTGACGTCCTTCGTCTTTAGGTATTTTTTTCTTGTTTCAAACTCTAATATTTGAATGATTAGTGAGTCGTCTGCGGACGATGCATATCAAAGGGAAGATTATAGATAAAATTATGATTGGAGTAACTATTAAAATTTTAAAGTTTACTAAAGATGTTATGGAAGCAAATGATAAGCTTAAGAATGTATAGAACTATAGATGACTTGAAAACCAGCCCAGTAAAAAGCGCAATGATTTCAACATCTCCACGTTCGGACGAGAAATTTTTGAATTACGTTCATCGCGAAACCGGTAGACGGTGTTCCTCTCCGATCTCTAATAAATAATTAATTATAAATAAAAACTGAACTCCCGAAGACAAAAAAAAATACTTCCACAACACAATAAACGAGTGAAGATCTCAGCGATGGAAATTGGTAACTTTTAATAGCTCCAGCATTAATAGCTTTTGCACGCAAAATTGCTTCCATTAATTGCAAAGAACCGTGAGTTTATTATTATAAGCCGAGATTCTATTCGGTCGTTAAATTTACGTTGTTTGTCTTGTTGTTTATGACTAATTTTATAGTTCAATTGTTGTAATAAATTCACGTCCGTTTATACCTTAACAGAAATACCCAACGATGAATTCACTGATTAGCCTGACAATTAAGAGTTATCATCGCATCGAACATTATAAACGGCTGCTATTATATAGATTTTTTAATCAATATCAAACGTAAAACGAAGAAAACGCATACGATGCACCGAAGGATAAATGTAAATGAAAAAACAAATAGACAAAAGAGAAAAGATCCCGGTATGTTATTTGGGATTGATAAATGGCCCTCCGGAGATGCGAGGGAAAGGGATGAAGCGATACCGTAGTGAAACAGGTTAACTAATGACTCGGAGACGGGACGCATGAGGTTAGAACATTATGAGATAAAGTAAAGTGCTTCTTATCTTTTCCGAAGTTTGTTGAATTTACCAAGTCTCATCAATTTGCTTTTTACTTACAGGATAGGGATTTTTTTTTTTATTAAAGGGAAGGCAGGCGCCAGATCTTCACGGTACATTACACAGTATACATGCACTTTACCGATGTATGGTTATTTATTTTTTAGGCGTTCGTGCTTCAGATCGCTTGACTTTTGTCGTGTGGCAACTGGCATGTTAAATGAGGTGTTAATTTTCTGGTTTCCTTTTTTATTTATAGTACCGATCTGTGATTCACTGATTACATGCCTCCTTGTATTTTAAACATGAATGTGATTGAAAGAATGTTCTGGATGTTAAAGAGATTTTAACTGTTTAATTGTTTTTTGAAACTGATATACTTACTTGTGATCTTACTGATAATCTTCATACTGATACGACGAACGAAAATTATAAATTAGAATAATGCCCTTCAAATAAAACAATGCAATTTAAAATGCAGGCACTTGTTAAACCAGATAATTAAAGGCAAACACGTGTAAGAAACCGAGTAAAATTAATCTCGTGAATACAGTTTATGGCCGAAGGAATGGCTATTAATAATTAAATATTTATTTTCTAAATCATGTTCAGTAATGTTCTGGAATTATATATGTCCAAACATACTACAAATTTAATACAAACTTACAATTAGATAAATCAGATATTTTGCGATGTGTAATAGTTTTGAAGATCATCGGTTTCAAAATAATTAAATGTTAATAACGCTATTTAAATTAACAAGTTAAATTTTGCTCCGAACAATATTCCACAGTACTCGTTATATTCAAGTGCTTAATGCATATCAGTCATTTGTTTCTCATTCAGAAGACACATTTTATATTTAAACCAGTTATATTTCTATATAAGAAGCTCAGCAGAGCTGTTGTGGTATATAAAATACAATCGTATGCCAAAATATAAGAATATAATTTGTCACGTAATGCTTTCATCGAATCAATATGAAATGCTTTTACAAAGACAGCAAAATTCCATTCGGCATTAACAAAAAACATTATAACGAACATAATGTACTGAATTATAAAAACAAACCAGAAAGATAATGCGACTCTTGTATTCAGGGGACGCGATATTTCAAAAGCTTGCATGTATATTGAACGTATTAAGTTTGATAGGATCGAGAACTTGGAAGCCGGTTTTGGTAAATCGCGATTGAAACGTTGACGTCCAGTGACCGAGCAGATCCAATAAGATAAAACACAACACCGCTCCAGTTGCTGCGTCTCTTTAATTCCATTACGCAATGAATAGTCCTGTTTCAGTCTCCCAAGTTGCGAGTTAATATCCATCAGTGCATTTCGCTCATTTCATATCAGGAGATGCAATTAAGATCGACTGTACAGATACGCTACCGTTACTAAGAATAGTTTACTATTCTCGTCTGATTATCTATTAAGGTTCATACTCAGAGTTCTATCAATTTTATTGCTATCATGAAACTACAATACTTTCCACATAACACGAAATCCATAAAGATAGGAGCTGTTTAAAAGTTTATGTGATCTTCCATCATTAGAAGACTATAATTAGTGGTCATTAATGGTTTATAGCAACTAATCCCGCCGGGGTCCCAATCAAACACACAGAAACGTTCAAAAACATCGAAACAGCTATCTGATGGTAATAAGCGGCCAACTAATGTTGCGACAACGGCTTTCTCTTAACGTTCACACGCTGTCCGGCTCTGTTTTATCTAATACTTTATTACGTTAATAGCTGGTGTAGCGCAAGCCGCGGCCGGTTTCTGGTATTCGGATTGGAGTCAACATAACAGGCTTTATGCTGATTGGATGACGCGGAAAGAGCAAGGCTGCTTCGCGGCCTTGTTGTCGCATTCCTACATCCGCTATTTATTAGCCGTCAAATTCGACTGTTTGATTTGTTGCTTGCGTTCAATCAAGCTAACCAACGTTGTTTTTAACATCGTATAAAATATTGTGAGTGTTAACTATCGGCGGAGCGGTGTAGAATTTTAAACAGATGCCCGAAGCGCAGTTACTATGCAAAGGTAATTTATACTAGGTAAAGTTTTATTATTTCAGTTTTATCGCTTTGCATTTCCACTGCGTATTATGGTTCTACCTCTAATTGCGGTCACTGAGTTATCTTCCGTAATGGATGTCCTCCTCGGTTTGCAATTATCCAACGTGGCGCCAGTAATCTAGCCGCGCCGCAAACAATTTTAATCGGAATGCACGAGGAGCCTGTCTGTGGGTCGGCTAGCGTTTCTTCAATCGTCCATCGAGATCGAAACAAGCCGCTCTCTTGTGTCGGACAATTCGCGATAGTTATCGTACTAGATCGAGGGATTGCTTTCCAGATGATGTTTAAAACGGTACTCGACGTGTACACGACGAATGGTGTCGATGAACCGACAGACATAATGTAAAGAAACGGTGTAAGATCGCACCCGAGTCGTTCGACGACCGATTTCGTCTGAGCTATGATGTAACACACGATTAACACTAGCCCAGAATGGGTCTCCGAATCCGTGTTGCTTTCGAGTACATGGTAATGAGATAGACCGTGTCTGTGTTTGATTGTACTACTCCTTTTGGCCCTTAACACAATAGCCTAGGGCTTTGATTTGATTGATTAGATTTATTGCAAGTATTATAACAGATTCGGCACACGTCCCAGGTTGTCGGTTTACCGAGGCTTTCACGCCACATGTGTATGATTTGAATAATGAAATGCGTTCGACGAACTTCTCAAAACTGCAAAGAGCGACACCTGTTCACCGTTTGCTGTTTTTTCGAAACCTTGTTAAATAACAAAGGATCGTTGTGGCCGGCGACTACCTGTTTTGTAGACCCTTTATTGAAATCTCAATCGATTTGATACCCTTTTACGATTGGATAGAACTGCAGTATTCGACGTTTAAATCGTTGTGACTCATTGCATTTTTTATTGTGTTGGTTGCCTCGTGCGCTTTATTAAATATTTACTTGGTTTCGTTTTGTTTTTTTTTTATTATTTCTAAGTTATTTTTTACCGTTTGAATATAGTGTAAATATGTGACAGTCGCGTGGGTAAACATTTGGTGACTTTGTTTAGCGTCTTAGGAGGTAAAGCGAGTTCGGGTTGCGACACTGCCGTTGAGTTTTGTGACACATTAGCACCTTTTACTCGACGTCTTTCTCTGTTTATATGTTTCATTTTCTTAAGTTGAACGATTAAATAAGTATTGTTTTTCTTTACCAAACTTGATCACGAAATAAGTGAAAAGGAAAATATGCGCCACCGTTTAAATTAGCTTTCAAAATGGAAGCGTCAATTTCACTATCGTCATGTGACCTTAATAAAAATATTGTATACTGTTATTCAGACTACAGTCTTGGTACCGATGTAAATCAGTAATAGTACGTTAAGTCCAAAATAATGTTTGTCGCTACACGTCATAGTTCGAACCTTTGAACATCGAGTTTATATTCTACGAGTTAAATCGTTCGACCATCGAAAATATATGTTTTAGTTAGCTAAACAGTCATAATTATTAATGGTTATAATATTAAATAATCAAATTTCTTATAATTCTTAGTTGATTATAATTAAAGTTAAATTCTTTACTAATTTTATGTTCAGTAAATTGACTACGAACGATTTAGTTATTGTGCATTCATATGATTGGATAGTTAAAAAAAACAGAGTACCAACTATTTTCATATCATAATTATTTATGAAGTGAAATGTGCGGTTTCATAAATAAAAAGAGAACCACATTCAATTTCGTTCATTGCCGTCAAATGTAAAATGTAATAGAAGAATTTTAATTATTTGTAGACGACAACTTTCTCGAGCTATCCAAACGCAATAAGCATTTATTTTAATTAAAACGTGCAATACAGCAGCGAGACCAGTGGTGAAAATTAATTTCAATGAAAAAGTCCAATTAAGCTGTTTTTATATACGTATATATTTATACAATACAACTATACTTCGCAATAAGTGAGGCAAGTTAAATTTCTACACTTCATTCATAATTAATTAACTGTTCTAATGACGAATGACTTTCGTGTTCGAATTTCAAATTTCCCATTACATATATTATTAGAAATAAACGAAAAGTAAAAGAAAAATAAAGCAACATAGATGGAGCATCTGTTCTTATTGCAAATTTGTTAACAACAAACTCCTTGCTCAATCAAAGATGGCGGATAATAAATGACATATGTTCTAAAATATATATGCAATGGGTATATTTTTTTTATTAACTAAATAATTATTAGCATGACTTCGATTCGTGGTTCTGATATTTCACCAGTAGATTAAATTCTCCGAAACTCTTGATATAAGGACGTTCGTAGAATCAATTCTATCTATTCGAAAACAGATATTTTTTTATATCCGGAATTATTAACATTAAATAACACTAAAGATATGATTATATTTGTTTATAAATTTATTGTTATTATCTATATAATAATAAAGACAATGTATTCTGTTATGTAACATAATCTGTACCCTTGTATAGTATAAATTTGTACCGCGAAAATCAGTGAACTGGCGATGCTCTTTTTTTTAATCAAAAGTGTAGTTTTTCTTCAGGTTCTACTATAAGTTATATAACATTAGTCAATATATTGGGGACAAATTATGGGGATATATACAATGCGTTGCATCACTTTCCCTATTAACTGACACGATAAAGTAGACGGCGACGGGTAACGCTATTAAAATAGTTAGAAAATGCATTGTCGTATACAATAATTGTATTCGAGACTAACGTATCCTGTTTGTCCTGAGAAGAATATAAATGAAACGTAAATAATAATCAATAGATAATTATAAAATAAAATTGACTTTTCACATTTCTTCGTGTGGTGTATTAGTTCTTCTGAAGTACACAATATTTGTATATAATACATATTTGGGATATTTCTATGTCCAATACATGTTTATAATATTTATACAAGTTAGAGAACAAATGATGTGTTCTAATGAAGTTGTAAGGAGTTTTGGGGTATTCAATTATTTTCATAACGTTTTGAGATATAACAAATTTTTGTATAAAGGAATTGTTTATCTCAAAAATGCAGACAGAACTATTCTATTTTTTTATACTTTATAGGTAAGCGTTTGACTACAATCTCATCTGATGTTAAATGATGATGTGGTGTAAGATGGTAGGTCACGCTTAACCTAGAGGTAGACTGGCTCTCAAGTGCAGCTGCCGGAACACACCAACGGGTGCTTGGCGACAGTTTTTCAACTTGAGGGTGGTGGCTAGCCAGACGGACTTAGAAAAAATTCAGGTTCGTGTATCATTTAAGAATAGCCCATTTTAATTTTCTACATATCTCTCTAACTTAGCTTACCTTTACCCGTGGATTAGCTAACGTTAATGTTTATCGGATATAGCCCATTCTCTCCCCGGGGAGGATGGGTATCCGTTAGGGATCTCTCCACCTCCCCACTTTAATAAAAAAAAAACATCTAACCAATCCCTTGGTAACAGTACTTTTACTATGGATGATGATTGGCTGAATGGTTTTAAGACGTGAAAGCGTAACAAACAGACAAACTCACATTCGCATTTATAGGATTTTAGGATTAAATGAAATAAATTAAAATAAGAATCAATTATTAATAATGTTAATTTATTGAATAAAAAATTCAATTAAATATTATAGTTACATTCGCCATTTAATGTAGATAAATATTGACGATTATATGGTGTCATAATTAAAAAAAAAGCGAGTCACGGGCCACCGCCAATATATAGACATTTTTCCACGTTCATCCGTTCTCTGGAATGAACTCCCAGCGGCAGAATATCCGGAGCAATATAACCTACAAACCTTTAAGAAACGAGCCTACTTTTTCCCCAGAGGCCGGCAACGCGTCTGTGATGATGCTTCTCGTGTCGCATGTCTCCATGCGCGGCGGTGATTACTTAGCATCAGGTGACCGGTCTGTTCGGTCTGCAACACCAGGGGAGTCGCAACTGCGTTGCCTGCCTTTTAATATATGTGGGCCTCCGGCGCTCTCACTGACCGAACGAAACGCAACAGTGCAAGCACTGTTACTTCACGTCGGCTTTCAGTGAGAGGGTGGTACTACCCCGGGCTAGCCGCCCCATTCATGCTGAAACCAGTAATAGCTTCAGCGTAGCTCTACCACCTACAACCATATGTATGTTATTTGTCAAAATTAATTAAAATCTCTGGGGTATTCCGACGAATTGGAGGCATCAGAATAATAATGAAATTAGTTGACTGTCACCTTTCTAACAAAGCCTAAGCAAACAATTTCTAAAATGAAATATCACGTTTAGAAAGAATTAATTGCCGGTGTCGTGCAACTGTACACACAATACAATGTTCAGTTTTCGTGTACTGTATTACTCGGTAACCCGTATCACCTTTACAATACGGTATAAAATTGATTAATTTGATACATATTATCGGCAAAAATAACTTGGTAATACATGCGACTGCTATAAATAAAGGGAAATTCCACAAAATATTGTAATTCGGCTCGTTAATCGTATAGAAAATTACGATATAAATGAATCGTATTAATTTATATACAAATAAAATTGAATAGTTAATATAAATGAAGTTATTTATACAGTGATATCTGACTTCGCAGTTTCATGAAATACATATATATACCTATATTATATTCATTGGAAATAGTAGTGTAAGTTTCGTCCGTGTGTTTGAAATTTCGTCCATGGGTTTTTGTGTATACAGCAGGTCTTGTATGAAAATCAGCGCTGCAACGCTTGCACTTGCAAACCTGCATCCTTACGATGAGACAAAGACCTATTTGAATCCTTGCAACATTTATGTCATTTAAAATATTTTATGTATACTTGTAAACATGTGTTGTATGTGTCGAATAAATGAATCTTCCTTTCTTTCTACTTATTATGCTTCGTAAGTTTATTATGTTGTCATTTAAAATATTTTATGTATACTTGTAAACATGTGTTGTATGTGTCGAATAAATGAATCTTCCTTTCTTTCTACTTATTATGCTTCGTAAGTTTATTATGTTAATAAAGCTCACATGGTTAAAGAATTAAGTTTGGTATTTTTTTCTAACTGACAAAATTTGAAATATCTTTTCAAGTACATTGTCGGAGTTTTTGGCGAGATCTTAACTAATCTGGTCATGTAATGGGTTTTATATTTTATTCATAATTCTCGTGTTATTCGACTCTATATTTTGTAATATTGGTAATAATGTAATATAGCTCGGTTATTGTGCACAAATGAAGTGAATGGGATATAATGCCACGGAACATGAATTCTGAAAGGCTACAAAAAGTCCATGGAGAATTCTAACAAGGACGCCACCATCTTGTTAGAACATTGAAATTATCACAAGATACTTGTAATATTTTTACATGCTAAAGGCAATAATAATGTAGAAGCTTGATTGACAAAAATAAAAAAAATATATATTGTTAATTTTAGTTAGTAAGCGTTTCCATCGAAAACGCTGCTTGTAAATATATGATAGATGAGAGAAACTATACCTTATTTAGAAAATATTTTAATTTGTAAATACACCTCCAGACTCACCTCCTACCCTAGTAGTAGATAACCCAGAAGCGGCCGGTTCAATTGCCACACTCTTAGTGTTAAACAGCTATTCTTTATATCAGCTCTTTACTTACCCTAATACAAGTTATGCTTTGTTTATAATTAGGAAAAAAAGAAAATATACATTTCTCGAGGGATAGATAAAAATGTATATTAACGCGAGGAAAACCACAAAGACAAGCTAGTTTCATATAAACCGCACCTAAAGTGAGAAAATTAACCTCTAGTGTACGTACAAAACGTACAAATTACACAGGACTCCTATTTCAAAATCGATATGTCCATAGACATGTAGACATATATTGACAACCTTTTTTTTTTTAATGTGGGAAGAAATCCTTCATTGGACACCCACAGCCCTGGGGAGCTGTGGGGTATCAGACTCTTACTGACTAAAAAAACCCACAAGATACCGTCTGCCGCGCTATGCGGTGGCACGTGATCGAACAAGCAAGCACCATGCCACCCGGCGACAAGGCCCAGCGCGAACGCCCTGACCGCGACGACAGCCCGGTCAAGCTGCCTACCCGTCTACCGAACCAATGTGCAATGGAAAGTCAGATCCCCAGCCCCTTCCCTCCTTGGTCCGGTTTGGCAGTCAAGGGGTCACCTCCTCCAACCACCACCACCTGTAACTTTTTTACGTGGTTTTCTACCACGGATATATTGACAACCCTAATCAACTGCAATAATCGGTTTTGTCTCTCGGGTAATTCCCCGACTATGATAAATGTGTAAACATTTTTGTATCATATGATTACAAAACTACAAGCAATGTATGATAGGTAGCTCTAGAGTTTTATCTGAATAGACAAATGGATATGCCGCAAACTGTAACCGCACACTCATTTCATACCTACGTAATTTGTTTTACGCATAAATGAGATGAGTAATATATATTTTGAAATGTAATAAAATAGTTGCGCCAAACGATTACACTCGTGCTTATTTTTTCACGTACTGAATACTCCGATACTCCCGTCGGGACTGTTACTTCATTTTTTTATATTTCTTTTCTACACTTTGTATGGTAATATCGGTCCCCTCCTATGGGCCGTAGCGTGATATTAAATAGTTTAGTCTTCTACACAGTATTCTAGTCTTCAATAAATCTATACAAAAAAAACCATTGCCAAATGTATATATGCGCATCACTTCAGAACAGCTTTATCTATTTGGCTAATTATTTTTTGCTGTGTGATAGAAAATATTGGAACAATCGTAAGAAAACGTGAAAAAATCGGGTTGGGTTCAAAAATGTCCATATAAAAAACGAGTGAGTAAGTGAAACAGAAGAAATTGGGAGATTCTCTTCAGTAGTCATTTTATTTCATTCATGGTTGTACTGTAAAGGAAAGACCACGAATGGGTTGCTTATTACCGAAAAAAAAAATTCAAACACGATTTTGTAGTGTCAGAGATCGATCCACTATAGCGACTCGTTGTTCAGTATCGATTAAAAAATCGATTTTTATGTCTTCGTAGTAATCCCATGCGTAATCGGGACGGGCATTTACTAAACAATAAAATATATAAAGAAATTGTCAAAAAAATTATTGGTAGTTCCAGTTTGCGTATTTAAATTAATTATATCTGAATACTTATTGCATAGATTATATTTTATTACAAAATGTTATAATTATTAGATAACAATTTATACTAAGATTTGGCTGTATGTTAACAATGTCATTGCTTGTTCATTTTGTTTAATGTTGACGCCGCCACTATCCTTTCTTCGTCTTGTCGTTCTTTACTTAGTGTGCATCATGTGATTTTTTTATAATAAAACTTATTGTTCACTTTAAGCTATCTCGTAGCCTTGTTTATTATCTAAATCCAAATAATAATGTCAATTAACCTTTCATTTCATTTACTATCAAATACATACAAAGGCTCTCACACCCATAACACATTATCTGCTTATCTGAAAAAGCTATTAGTTGTTGTATACAACAGATTGAATGAGGATATTATATGCATAGAATTGTTTTGAAGTTGATTTATGTGTACATACATTCTGTGCTCGTAAATATACGGGCGAAAAGATATAATGGCGATTCTTCAAGGCGACATACGCTGTATAATATCTCGCTTCCAACATGGCTACTTATCAGCGAAAGGTAAACCTTTTTCTAAGTACTCAAGCGGAATTACCTGAAGTTATTAAGAAATTAAGTATATACTTGTAAATTGTTTTTTTTTCTTTAATATTGAAACTTGAAAAATTAATAAATTATGGTCAAATTTAGACCACTGGTATTAATTATTCCAAAAGGCATCGTTGTACCAAAAGTTAGTTATAATTCAGGATTTGACTGTCCCGAGAAGAAATAATGCCTTCAGTGACATAACATGGATTTGTTTTATTTATTTCAGATTAAATATTTCGTGTCGCGTCTAGAAATAAAAGCTGGCGATCTTCATTTGTTTTCTATTTGATGGAAAAATAGAATACAGCCGTTTTTTTTTTGTTATTAGTGTATTTGTTATCAGTTAAACTTTAGTTACAATCCGTATTCCAATGCAATATACTACGTATATAAATACTAGAATGTTCTAAAAATGAATTTTATAAAAGAAAAAAAAGATATTACTACGGATACGTAAAAACATATTTAAATCAAAACAAATGTATTTTTAGTTTATCTTGAATGAAAGTATGTTTTAAATTATATTTACAAAAAACAAATATCCAAGAAACGGACAAGCAAGCAAGCAAGAAAAAATAGCTCAAACTTTCATCTATTAATTTCTATTTTTTTTCTCTTAATTTTAAAGAAGCTTCAGAATATATTTGATAACTATGGTCACTCATAGAGTAATTCAATTAGATTTATGTACCTTTATACTTGATTCACACATTTAGAAGTTAAAGAAATAAATTTATATATTATCTAGTCGCATTAGCTAAAAGCTTTCTTAATATAATATTAACATTTCTAAGATGGTATTAATCTTACGAATAGCTTATTGAGAGAAACTTGTTTTTTTTTCGTTATAGGTTAACGTTTGACCACAACCTCATCTGATGTTAAATGATGACGTGGTCTAAGATAGTAAATACGCTAAACCTAAAGGGAGACTGGCTCTCAAGTGCAGCTACCGGAACAAACCAACAGGTGCTTGGCGGCATATTTACAACATAAGGGTGGTAGCTAGCCAGGCGGACTTAGAAATAGCCCTTTACCATGCTATGGTTCCATCGCGGTGTTTTCCTTCACCGAAAGATCGGATTCAGTTGTAACGATACGGACCTACGTCGTTCGACATGGTGACCGAACACGCTGACAACTAAACCGTCATATATATTTAAGAATATTTATATGTTGTGTATACATTGAACCAGTGTGTTTGTTACACGGTCTTTAAAAGACTGTAAAGAATTACACGGAAATTTATTTAATGCTGTACGTAAGCCGTATTTTGAAAATTAATCACACGGCACGTCAAAATCTCATCTCTCGTCCGAGATTCCCGCGAGTAATTAACGAGAACAGATAGTAGGGGTTATATCGGTTTCTGCGCGTCGGCTCACATCGCGGCGGCGTCGAGGCGGTCGCATTCCATCGCTTCTTTCACCGTGCCATCGACACGGGAGAAATTCTAAGTGCATTCCAATATATAAAAATGATAACGGACCGGGCTATGAAATTAAATCTATTTCAATATTTATGTACCATTGCCGATCCGCTCTCGGAACGCTCTTGAATGTGGTCGCATTTTTTTATCTCTTAGCTACAAGTGTACTACTAGTTAATGCATTCGACTTCGTCTGTGATACTTCGGATCTATGGGTATAAGTATAAGTGGAGAACAGTTTTTCGTCAAACTTTTGGATCGCTCTGAATACATTTGCGCAAAAGACAAATGTAGTCTAAATGCATATTAATATGTATAGCATCGAGACAACTTAACGATATATAAATGGCAATTTTAGATATGTTTTTTATATTATAGGGGGCAAACGAACAGGTGGGTCACCTGATGGTAAGTGATCACCACCGTCCATAGACACTAGCAACACCAGAGGAGTCGCAAGTGCGTTGCTGGCCTTTTAATATATGTGGGATTCCTATAATAATACTAGAACTTTGTTTTGTATAAATCTATTACGCTTGGATTTACGGTTATGTTCAGAGCGGCCAAGAAGACTGACAATGGCTGAATATGGAGTTATTTCTTTTTTTTTTTTTTGTAAGTCGATACACAAATTATTTCACTGTCTTTTGTCTTATGATAATAAAATTAAGTAAAGGTTCTTTAAACCCCTTAAAGTATAAATAAAATAAAGAATGTATACATATAAATAACATGGAGAGGGTTGTTATTTAGCGGGGTAAATCTCCAAATGGATTGTTCCGATTTTTGTGAGACTTTCGCCAGCATATTATCGATTACAGCCGATTATTATCATTACGATCTTCTATAGCGGCTGCTAGGCAGAAGTAATAAACTTCCACAGCTAACCTGAAGAAGTGAAGAGGCTATGAAAAATCTCCAAAAAAAAGGACAATCCATAAATAACTCAGATATAACAATTAGCATACTACTTGCGATGAAACAACAAAGCAATTTATATATTTAATCTTCATTGTACACGGTTATACATACATACAGATCGACATATCAGATTATTTGATTAATACACAGAGCGGCCTTATTACTCTGATAGCAATGTCTTCCAGGCAACCTTTAGACAGATATGTTCCAGAGAGAAGATTTACGAGTGTCTCGTTGTGGTAAGGAGAAGAGAACATTTAGACGTGACATAAACTATAACATGCATATGAAATATACTACGTAGTAAAAATAATATATGACGTACAGACAACATAAATGACACGAAACAAAATATAATCAATATGCATATAACGAAAACATATTTCTTTTGAAGATCATTCACGTCAAGAATACTTAACGTATTGGCATAGGATTATAACAATTCGAAGTGGACGGCTATTATATTTATATATATATAAAGGTAATAATAATAAAGCAACTATAATTATTGCACGCAAAGGAAGTCTCGGGATGTGAAGCTGAAATATTTAAAAAACAGTTATTAAAATAATCGTTTCACATGTTAAGCAGAAAGGGTGCGAAAAACGTAACTCAAGATGATGCCATGGTGTAGATCAGACAGTATATAATTATACATTTAATTCTAAAATAAACAGACACCAACGAGTTTTTTTTTTTTTCATCAAACGTCAGTGCATATTATAATAGCGCCTGAGTTAAGTGAGGATGTAACATATATAAGTGTACAAATAGGTGAGACTCGAATGGTACTTTGGAATTGGATGGACACATGGATTTAGGCGAGTATTAGTATAGGTTTTAGAGTAACCACGCAAAAACTTTGAAAAACTGGATTTCGTAAAAAAACGCAGCATGTTTCGCCATACGACCCACCCGTTCTATTACTCCCTTCGTATTTACCTTTCATTCTGACCTACATTTTTTAATGGTAATTGCTCCTGTCTTAGAATGTTGTAGCATGATGTCGTATACCGACGACATTGTTCATTAAAAAGGCTATTATAGGTGAAAATATTTATTCAAATAACATAGGAAGTTCTAAAGATGAGCGTGCTCAAATAAAAAAAAAACAATCATTTGAAATTTTTAATAATAGTAAATTTTAACATTTGTGTCAAATTATATGTTGTGATTAAAGAGTACCGCAGCTAAATTAATTACATTTTTATACATTTACATTTTTTTTTTTAGACAGGCTTAAAAATCTGGTTACACATCTGGCGAAGAAGTCGCGTTCATTTTCGTGAAAAAAAAAAAAAAAACATCGCCGGGTAAATTTTCAACTAATCTGTTACGTACACAACGAAGATGAATTTCTCGTGATCCTGCCCACTTACATTAATTCAAATAGTGCCAGTTATTTAACCATGTTGTACGTAGTCAAACATGGATATAAGTAGATGGGCAAACACATCGAGGCGTACTCCCGCCGCGGCACTCACCTACCGTAGAAACAAACATTCGTATGTACGACAAATATTTGAACTGGGATTGGTTCAAAACGAGAATACGCGCGATAATCTGCCATTATTAGTTTAATGATACTAACCTGTAAATGTCTCACCGCTAACCAATAGCTCCTTCGCTCTGTAGAAGCTAGAATCTATAAAGAATTATGCGAGCTTTTCTCAAATTATCAGATTTCTTTTTACATCAGTGGTACTCTGCCAACAGGGATTATAATTACAGTGTAACATAGAATATGTATCCTATCATATTTAGGGTCTAAGCAATATATTAAGCTATTGAATAATATATCAAATGGAAAAATGTTCTTTATAGAAATCATTGAATAAAAAATACTTCGTTTTCGTGCTCAGTTTTTATGCTATATTCTGATAATCAAGATAAAAAAAAAGGAAATTTTAGTCAATAACAAAAACAAAGCCAATTTAGTCCTTAATTTGCTTAAAATCTATTTTAAATTATATAACTCATAGTGCCTGTCAGAATTTCTTAATGAATCATTTCCGTATCCAATACACATAGGATTAAAGAATCGTATCAATGGTAGTGTGTACATGGAAGCTCTTAATATACAAAATTTCTTTGAGTTTATGAATTAAAGGACAGTAACAAATGAAAAGCGCAATGTAGAGGTTTCAAAGGAGAGCCGATCCGCCGATGTGTGGTCCCGGAACGAAGCGAAGCACGGCGATCGGCCGCCGCGGGATCCCTTCGCCCAAGAAATTATCCACTAACGAACCCGTCAATACCTTTTAACTAAATTATTATACCTTATTAGTATTTTAAAACGAGAAACGATAAATTTCTGAAGATAATTGTTATACAAACTTTTATTAAAAATGGCCTTTGTCATAATAGTTATATTAACAAATAACTATGAACTATTCTCATGCCATGGATAACAAATTATTGAAGACGTTATTGTTAAATTGTTGTTGGTTATCCGTTGTCGGTTATTATTATTGTTTCCAGAACGTACGAATAAGCCAGCATCATCAGAACAAGCATCATATAACCAATAGTTGTGAATAGGAGATTTTTTTTTTTATATATTATAGGGGGCAAACGAACAGGTGGGTTACCTGATGGTAAGTGATCACCGCCATCCATAGACACTAGCAACACCAGCGGAGTCGCAAGTGCGTTGTCGGACTTTTAATATATGTGGGCCTCCGACGCTCTCACTGACCGAACGAAACGCGACAGTGCAAGCACTGTTACTTCACGTCGGCTTTCTGTGAGAGGGTGGTACTACCCCGGGCGAGCCGACCCATTCATGCTGAAACCAGTAATAGTTTCAGCGTAGCTCTACCACCTACATAACTAGATAACTTTACATTGCTCACAATCAAAGTCCGAACAACTAATTTTCATTTCGTTATCCTGTTATATATCTATCTCAAATTACACAATGCGATACAAAACAGCAATTCATCCAACAGCAGAATAACTGACAACAGCTTCTCAAAACAGTTATTGTAAAATAATAGAATAAATAACTACAATAGTATTTTTCTTCTTACGACTTGAAAAAAAGTTTATAAATAATGATCCGACGATAGTTTAATGACGTATTGAATTAACGTTCGCTTACACAAGTAAGCATTTTCAAATAAATAAATATTCATAAAGGCGTTTTTCGTGAGATCGTGTGAGTTCTCTATTACATTAAACTTTAATTTGGTCGATTTGAATCACTAATTTTGTATCTTATTTCATAACGGTATTGAAAGGAAATTAGAATTTAAATTAATACTGCGGTAGTCTTCAAAACGAAAAATTTGTTTCATCAGTAACGAAGTATGTGCGTCTTAGATTTTTTTTAAATATACCTAGTACCCAGAAATGATAAAAAAAATGTAGCCTCCTAAAACAGAAATCCTATGGTATACATTTTTTTTTAATTTTATCTCAACTACCTATATTGTAAGAGTGAAAAACTAAAAGAAACCACAAAATAACACAAATAATGTACTTCGCGAGTTGTTTGACAAGAAGATAATGCGGCGGCGTAGCCTGTCCGAAGAAAATTGTTGTATAATATCGGGCAATCAGCCCTCAGAGCATAATCCAAGAAAAACAGACAGCTTACTTTATACAATTGATATATAAAGAAAACCATTACCAACGGAATACTTTTCTATTTTAACCTTTACGTTACGCTAAACACTGGAATTGGCGGCCTTAGAAGATTAATCAAGGGCTGTGGACATAACAGCTCAAGTACGAAGGAGGCAGAACATTGACATAGTTTGAGGCTGCGATTTGACGAGTCACATGATTGTGATGTGTATGGGAACCATGATGTATATTGAATTAAAAAAATATATTTTAAAACTAAATAAATCTCAAAGAAGAGATAAGACATTAGAAAATAATAAATTAAATTTATTGATCAGATCAGGGCAAGATAAATTTCATTTTTTTTTTCAGAAAACCCAAAAAATTAAAAGAATATCGCTGAAGGTTCTTACAAAGCATCAAATATCTTGGAATCAAATCTAGGATAGTACTAATTAATGAAGAATATATTCAAAGTATAGCTTTGAAGTTGATGCGCCTGGCACAATACACAGTGACACAAGTAGAGCATTCAAAACTGTATTTTAGTAGGCCTAATTTGTGTATATTAGTAGTAAATAAGACCTTATTATATAAGTTTTAGTGAAAAAAACAAAAACACTTTGTCAAGTGTATTCAACTGTGGTGGCTTTACAGTTCGAACATCAAGTGAAGTAGCTGTTCTCTGACTGTTCTTGTGGTTTAAACGCATGCGCCACGGGTCTGTGTCCAACCGATATCAGTTATTATCGAAAGAGTTGATTATTTGCCGACATGAACGTCGTGCCGAGGCATCTCGCCCCGAGCTTTCGAGTGTTATGTAAATTCGTTTTGTTTAAAACATGAGAGATAACATCGCGTTTAAATTTAAACTAGCTAATGGCTTACTGAGTACTGAGTGGCTGTGTGGAAATATCTTTGTGGAAGTGTTAAATATTTTTATTATCCGACGCATCCTCGAACTGGTTGATCAATTTATTTACTAGTTTACCCTCAAGGACACGATGTTCTAAACTATACGCTATAGACAAAGAATATTCTTAAAGCCTGACAGTGACGCTGTTTTAACATACAATTTGATTAGTGCTAGGTAGACGTAATCGTAAGGGTTGAAAACGAAAATTCTACAAAAACACACACACACACACAAAGAGAAGCTATTAAATAAAAAAAACTGCCAAGATTTAATTACTCTATAGCATAAACTAGCAAAGAATCTTCGCACGAACAGTCTACTAAGAAACGGAAATTCATAACTCCGACATTTATGTAACATGTTTAGAAAGTACCTACAACAACAAAAAAAGCATAAAACGCGTTCAACAGTGATGAACAAGCGCTTCGATTGTGAAGCAGGAAGTTATAGCTCCCAAGTGTACAACAAGAACGTGCCTAAGTCGAGACCAGTACGGAGCAAAAACGCGTTCAATTGACAATTTTATTCTTGCGACAAAATTGATAAATATCATATTATTGTGAACTGTCATTTTATATTTCCGTTTGTGCATTGACGCTGTTGGTTTTTTTTTGTAAGAGTAGCACTACAACCAAATCAATTGTTCGTGTCAAAGTTGGCCATAATGTCCGAAATTGTTGTTAAAGTGATTTTGGCAAGATTTTTTGCCGATACTTAGAGATTGTATAATTTTAAAGAACTGAAATGTGTAAAAAAATATATATTTATAAGTGGCAAGGACAATATCAGAATAAATAATTAAATGACAATCGAAATTAATTCAGATAAAACAATTCCTATGAGACAATAAAACCACTGCTGTTGAGAGAAATACTTTTCAAATTTTAACTCTTAAGAATTTATAACTTTGTTAGGTTTCTGATGTGATTATGCGTTCCTTGTCCTTGTCCTTCACGTTGTCATTATGTAAGTTTCCTATATACATTCTAGGTTATTTTCTATCTTTTGTTTATTAATTCTTAAATAGAAATTGTCTATTATATAATTCGTTATAGTGTTGTATAGTATAGCATAATGTCCTCCGGCCAAAAGGTGTAAGAAGGCACCATGGGAGTTTTAGTCCGTGCGAATCGGACATAACCCACCTTTGCTGCCAGGCGAGTTGGGTATCCGTCAAGGATTTTCCCATGAAAAACAAAAGGTGTCAGGGGCCACGATCGGTTGATCATTAGACAAGAACCCAGCAGCATTATCGATAAGGGCCGTACTGAAGATGTCAAATGGCACTGAGGTAGCATGCTACGCGTATCAATTGTATCATTCTTTCGACTCCCTACGCAAATCCTTCGGGATTTGGCAGGTTTTAAAGGCCAATGTGCCTCTATAGACGGTTGTATGTTCCTTGTTTCTGTGTACTTTATATTTTCATTATGTAATAATCTCCTATATAGATTCTAGCTTATATTTTATGTTCTATTTGTAAATTCTTAAATTGAAATTGTCTATTATATAACGCATTCTTTGGCAGCTTTTAAAGGCCCATGCGCCTATAGATATGTGGCTATTTTTAAATAAATAAATACATATGAGATTGAACTAATGAGGAGCCTGGTGCCTAAAGGATGATACAAATGTTTCAAAGTAAGTAATGAAAGAAACAAACGCGATCTATTTAATTAAGTGATTTAAAGCCTACAATCATTCATAACTAAGTCCAACCACAACTGCAATTCTGTAGGTGTAAGCAATTTGGTTCGTGTCGCGAATCACCGCCATTTAAAAAACTGCGTATCTCATGTATTTCTATTTTGATGGAAAAATTTTGCAATGATATTTCTACAACCCAATCTCACACAGATAATATCAACTTATTATTTCACACGTAAGGTATTTTCTAAGGTTTCGAAAACGCATACACTCGACTTTTTGAATAAAATTAAATGGAATTGGAATGTAGACAGTTGGCAACGATCGGCATTTAAGGTGCATTATTTATGTGTAAATAGTCGCGTAGTATTAATCATACCACCACGTTAGTGCTTCCTCGCCGTGTTCACCTTCGTTCACAAACAAGGATAGTATGTATTTAAGATTTTTAGGTCGAGTCCATAATTAGTCTGTACTATGTCCGACTTGTATCGACCTTTGCATCTCCATACCATCAAGATACAAATATGTCGCTGCATTTTTTTTTAATCAATTTAATTGAATAGTACATACGTGTTTAAAAGTTATCTCTCAGTGTATTGTCGTAATTTTTATTCATATCCTTACATATATATTATAAATTAGCTATTGCCCGCAGCCCTGCATGCGTTTTTTTAATTGTATTAAAGGAATTAAAAATTCCGGAAATGCCCTGTTAAAAGGATAAGAGCTAGTCTAAAATAAAAAAAAAACTTTAATTACTTCTTATAGGGCAGCTATCTGTCAGTAAAAGTCCCGTGAAAATAAGTTCAACCGTTTTGGAGATAGTACTACAGACGAAGCCACGGGTGACAGTTAGTTTGAAATAAAGTAGCCTATGTCACCTGCTGTGATTTTAGCTATCCGTCAGAGAAATTCCTGTGAAAATCGGTGCAGCCGTTTCGGTGTTTATCCGGAACAAACAGACAGACAGACAGACAAAAATTTTAAAAATTGTGTTTTTGCTATCAGTATCGTGTATACGTTCATATCCAATCAGTAAAAACTCGTTATTTTGTTTATTACATACAGCCACTTCATTTTTATTATATGTATAGATTTCCTTCGTTTATGACACTATCTGCTACAGACAGCGCTCACTCTGTATCTACATGACATTGGCGGAATTGTATATTACCTACACACGGCGCCACCCGCAAGTAAAATCTACGTGTAATGTAAGCCCTAATACTTATTCGTTTCGATGTATTTTATAAGCATATATAAAATCTTTCAAACGTTTCAATTTACTATGTCAAAATTTAAACAAACTTATGTTTATTATTGGGTCATATTTTTAAAGGCGCAGGTGTCGTTCCCGACTGGCGCCAATAATTGCATCTGAACCGTATTACGACTATAATAATAGAACCGGTTCAGGTATATTTATTTAAAGGCAAAAATTAATGTAATCAACAACACGCCGTGTCCGGTGAGAATTCCCTTTATTTTTACCGTAACAAGTTTTTTACACATCCGCCTATTACCTAATTATTAGTTATTTATAGATATTTCAAATTATCTATTTTGTTACTTGCATCGGAATCTCTGCGGAAGACATCAAATGGTACGTGGACCGCGAGTGAAAGCCGAAATTTATTGACAGACAAACAGATAAATCATTGACAAGTTTATATCAATTTCGTATATATTAAGGTTATAAAGCGTGAAAATTTATTTTTTCCCGAGTATTTATTTACTTTCCGGTACAAAACTAGTCACTCTAATAAAGTATTTTGCGAGAGCAAAGCGATAAAAGAAACGGTACACAGTAATAATTTACGGTGATGGCTCAATTGATGGCGTTTTCGGGCACCGTATCTCGATTGATTCGAATCCTTGTGTCTGAGTCGGAGCTTCAGGTGAAGAAACAGCGTCATAATGAAGTCATAGCATGGTATGGCTACCAACCAGTATATGGCTTATAACAGACTTTTCAGAGAACTATAAAGGCTATAAATAATAACGCTTGTTCACAGAGAGTAAATCAGTAAAAATAAAATTAACAGAGATAACTAAAAATCGCTGAGAGGGTTATCATTCAAACAGTTAGAGATAAGTAGAAATGGCAAATCTATACATAATTTGGATAAAATTGGAGTGTCTGTGCGTAATATCAAAATAACGACTTTTTACTGATTGGATATGAACGTATACACGATACTGATAACAAAAATACAATTTTTAAAATTTTTGTCTGTCTGTATGTTCCGGGTAATCTCCGAAATATTTGTTCCGATTTTGACAGAAATTTCACTGACGGATAGTTAAAATTACAGCAGGTGACATAGGCTACTTTATTTTAGACTAGCTTTTACCCATGGCTTTGTTTGCAGTAGGTACTATCTCCGAAACGTTTGAACCATTTTCACGGAACTTTCACTAACAGATAGCTGATCTTATAAGAAGTAATTTACAATTATAAAAAAAACGCATGCGGAGCTGCGAGCAACAGCTAGTTTAACATAAAAAAGACAGCCCCAATTATCTATACTAATATTATGAAAAGACATTTTGTATGTCTGTTTACGGTGACAATATTATGAAAAATAATACAGATTGTAGTCAGATAGTAAGTTTTCTTAAATTAATGGTAATGTTTATTACACAAACATTTGAGTGCGCGTTTTTGGGTTTGTGACGCGCCGAAGAACTGTTACTTTGAGGATTCATTATCTTAGCTGATAAGCCTATATCTAGAATAAATGGCCAAACTTGGGTGACCAAACAAAATACATTTAATTGTTCTAATATACCAAAAAAAATACATCGTATCTATTGACCGATGACATCGAGTTGCCAATTTATTGTAGAATCACACACATATAATATATTCTAAAATACATTTAAATATATACAGGTAGATTTAATGTCGACAAAAACTCGTGGCCGTTCTATATGTTCACGGCCAATTACCTGAGAAAATTGAACGCGGGGTATTCTTTAGTTTCGGAAATGACACGAAATCGTTTCACATGGTCCTAAGCTATTAACATGAGGACCTATGATTTGAGGGGCTCTAACGAAGGTGCCGTAAATTCCGCCTGTAATCATCGTTTCGGGAGGGGGGAGGGGAGCGGCCTCTGATTATAGGGTGCACGCCCATACGTCGGTAACTGAGCAGAACCGAAAGTGACTTGAAAAAACTATAACTATTAGTTTTCTGAATAAACTTTAGTATAATAGTTATTAAGCAAAGAATGCACGTTTTATGTTTTATTTATTTTAATATTGTACTCGTAATATAAAAAAAATATTATATAATAAAAAATGGTAACCTAGCGTCCAGCCTATGTTTTGCAAAGATGTTAATGTACTTAAGGGGGGGTCATAATTGTCTCAACCGTGGTCCGGTGAAACTGTAGAGGCCTTGTCATGTTTTTGTTACAATTAATTTATAATTTTAGATTTGTGATATTTTCTAAATTACTTCTTAAAATGTCATAGAATTGCAATCCTACAATCCTGATTTATGTTAAATGTGCAACGTAACTAAGGTATTGAAATAAAGTAGCGTCAAGTAGCCAATTCTTTCTTAATTATATAAAGATAAAAAAGATTCCTGTGAGTTATCCTTAGGAGACAGACATACGCCATGACGAAATTTACTGTATGTATCTCTAAATTGTACGATTACGTAGTCCACGGTAAGCGCGATTTTGAACTATGTTAACTTAGTCCGTTGAAGCTGTGAAGGCCAACAGCGTATAGTCAATTTGAAAAATATATATATATGCAACATAACCAAAATACTAAATTGCATAAGGTTTAATATTGTGGTGTGTAAAGACAGCTACACAAATAACCTTCTAAGATAGGCAAAACATAAAAATACTGTGAGTGTAAAAGTCAAATGAAAGGTGGACAAAACTATAACAAGGCAATTCGTCGTATATGTAACCGAGTGCTCGGCTACGAAAGAGATAGATAAGAAATGATTACATGTCGCAGAGATGCGAATGTTAAAATGGCTGCGTTTTGTAACTAGAATGGATAAGATTAGGAATGAGTATGTTAGTGGAAGTTCGAAAATAACATCAGTAAGTTGAGGAGTAGTAATAGGTTATCATGGTACGGTCATATTATGAAAAGAGATGAAAGCTATGTAACAAGAAAAGTTTTGTATATTAAGGTGGACTGATATATGAGTAGAGGAATACCGAAAATGGTATGAATGGATTGTGTGAAAAATAATATGTGCATAAAAGGAGTGAATACTGAGATGCTTTTTAACAGGGTTGAAGGAAAAGGAAAACATGTTGTGCCGACCCTACCTAGGCGTGATAAGGCTAAGAAGAAGATGAAGACTGAGTGACTGACTGACTGATCTTTAGGGGATAGACAGAAGTCATCGTGGAGCTATTAGGCCTTTTTTAAGATATACAATATCCTATATTGAGTTATTTCATAAAGTTTAGCCAATGTTACCAACATAAGCGACCGATAAAAATGTTGGGACTCGCATGAAATACATCAACTTTTCTAAACTTTCCATAAATATAATATGTATATATAATTATATAAATATATACCACGAGAAAGGAATTCTTGTCATGATAGAAAAAACTATATCAAAATCCGTTGTGTAGTTTAGAAGAAATAAAAGTACACACAAACAGACACGGGCAGCGACTTTCTTTTATACCATATATTGGAATAAATTATACGATGCCGAGTACTATTATAGGAAAAACATTAAATCAAAATTGCATTAACTAATGTGAAAATCAAACAGGAGGTAACAAATCATGTTTAAACTTATTAATGTAGGTAATATAACTTATTACTTTAAGTTTTAATGAGCACGCGGCCATTCGCATTTACTTTTATATAACGATTAATAATTAATAATTACGATACATTTATGTTCATTTTATTTAAATCCAATTATAATTGCTAGTGGTTCATCCAGTAGTTTATATTCGACCATAATAAGAAGTACAAACTTTTTCTACACGTGTAAATGTGTTGATATTAATTTTTATTGAGCACTATATGCATTTTGTAGATTGTAGACGAAAGAAGCGTTAGGTACAATGAACATTAAAGACTTATAAAGGTTTTGAGTCATCGATTGTATTAAAAAAAAAACAGGGTGTGTCGTACAGACACACGATACAAGTGAAAATTTTGTATTACAGCGAAACATTGTAATTAAAAAAAGACAACAAAAAGCCAACGTTAGGCGGTGTTCCCTAACGGGGTCTTGATTTGCTGAGGTAGACACCATATTTTTATTACAAAAACAGGGCAGTTCGAGCAATATGTAATAGGGAACCTCGCGAATCATTAAAGACTAAGTTTCAAGAATTCGGTATTTTGACTCCACCCTCCTAATACATTCTCGATAATTTAATGTACATTCGTAAAATCTTTGAAAAGCTTGAATTCGTAAAATACCGGCACGATTTCAATACTAGAAAAGGAGACAAACTTGTCGTCCCATGTCTCAGACTCAATAAAACCAGTAATAGTTTCTTAGGTAATAGTGTTAGGATTTATAACACAGTCCCAAAGCATGTTACCGATTTGCCGGGCTATAAGTTTAAGCGCCATGTCAAGCGGGTTTTGGTGTCGAAGGGCTATTATTGAGTGGATCAATATGTGAACGATGGTGATGTCTGGAATTGACTCCTCTCTGTGCATCTACTAATAATGATTGCAACGTGTAATTTATTTGAAATATGCATCTATATATGTTAAAGAGATAAACCAGATCTAGTTTCTTGCCGGTTCTTCTCGACGCCTGGGTTGTTTTCCGAACCGGTGGTAATTTTGACGTTCGTAAGCGCCTTCTTAGGGCCTAAATTAAATAAAGTATATTTGCATTTGATTTGTCCACTTATCCAAGTACCTACTGACCGTACCCGACGTTCCTTAACTCCGGTGAGCGGACAAGAACCGGTGTTTTCAACACTATCCGACACAGTGTTTATTTCCATAAAGTTTCGTCACATAAAAAGGTTGCCGATCAGAATTTCAAAGTAATTACGTAAAACCTTACGTTTATTGGATAATGACGAGCTTTATTTACATTGGTAAATAACGTATTTATTTTGCAAGCGGCTATTTTTTATGACTAAAGTTCCACGGATATGATGTTGTGAGAATTCGTTTATCGCATTCATAATAAGTAGACGCAATGTACTCTAACACAGGACAACAATAATTTCATACCAAACATGTCAATTAAATTCTATTTCAGATTTATCAGTATCGTTCGAAGTCGACTCCGCATATATCATTTTCGCATTACGACATCCAAGCACATACATCAATGTCTCAAACGTATTATTGAAACATGCGCCTTATTAGAAACGGAACAAGGTGCAAAACGACGCTTCGCCTTAACCGGGAATTATTTATAGGCTAACCGCCAGTTCCCAAGGAACATTTTGCTAATTGACATTAAAGTCTTACTGTTCGTCATTCTTGTATAGTGTCAGCGCCGTGACTACCGGAATTAGATTTACACTAAGGTTTTCTTATCTTCAAACCTATAGAGTAAAAGGACAGCAGAAGCGATAGAAATTCAAATTATTTTTGAAAATCGAAATCCATTTTCCGCATTTTTCGGATTTCCGTATAACTTAAGTTTTATTGATTATAGAGAACGTGCATTAGCTAAAGAAGGGGTTTCGGCAAATATCGTGTATTTTTTTCAGGCGAAAATTAGAGTAAAAATGGGAAAAAAAATCAGATTAATTTAAAATAAAACACGTTTTTAGACTAAAATATACCGAAATCTGACACAATTCTTCTATATATTTTAATAATTCCCATTTAACTGTTATTTAATGTCATTACTGTGATTTTAAATTACAATCTAAACTAAACAATTACAAATACTAGTGTTTAATAGAAATAATAAAGCAAATTGTATTTTTTTTTAAATATAAATCCAACGTATTTATACTCAAAACACAAATATTGTAAGATCTCACGTGAGATTAGGGAAGAGCGTCGAGACAAACCTCACGACATCTCTCCGGGGTAAGGGGGAGTAAAAAAATAATGAACGCCCCCCGCACACTTGTAATTTATAAAATTTGTAGTTTACTAGTTAGTTACTCCTTACTTGTGGAATTCACAACGCGCAACGGTCAAAAGGACTTCAAAAGCCAGCCATAATATTGTTAAATAACAAAAGCTTACAACACTCGCATATATTAAAGCACGGAGAATATATAATATACAAAGAGAAAAAATCAAAGTTAACAATGATATTTACTCGTGTAACAATATATTATACGTCTTTTTTTTTTTTATATTATAGGGGGCAAACGAACAGGTGGGTCACCTGATGGTAAGTGATCACCGCCATCCATAGACACTAGCAACACCAGGGGAGTCGCAAGTGCGTTGCCGGCCTTTTAAATATGTGGGCCTCCGGCGCTCTCACTCGCGAACGAAACGCAACAGTGCAAACACTGTTACTTCACGTCGGTTTTCTGTGAGAGGGTGGTACTACCCCGGGCGAGCCGACCCATTCATGCTGAAACCAGTAATAGCTTCAGCGTAGCTCTACCACCTATAACTGAATGTTATAAATGAGAAACATAGTAAGTAATAAGGATTTTACAACGCTTTAATGTTATTTACATTTAATATTACAAACCATTTAATCAAGAAGAGTTACAAGTTACGAGTACTTAATTATTTAAAAAAAAAATGCTCATACATTACATACGAACTTCGTAAGACTATCGTCAGACCTGTATTATTTTATTTATATAAAACTAGCTGTTACCCGCAGCTCTGCATGCGTTTTTTTTTATAATTGTAAATTACTTCTTATAAGATCAGCTAACTGTTAGTGAAAGTTCCGTGAAAAATGGTTCAAACAATTTGGAAATAGTACTGCAAACGAAGCCATGAGTAAAAGCTAGTCCAAAATAAAAAAAAGTTTATTTACTTTTTATAACGTTATCTATCTGTTAGTGAAAGTCCCATGAAAATAGGTCCAATGGTTTCGGAGATAGTACTACATACGAGGCCATGGATGACAGCTAGTCTAAAATAAAGTAGCCTATGTCACTTGCTGTAATTTTAACTATCTGTCAGTGAAATTTCTGTCAAAATCGGTCCAGCCGTTTCGGAGATTGCCCGGAACAAACAGACGGACAGACAAGAATTTTAAAAATTATGTTATCGTAATCAGTATCGTGTATACATTCATATTCAATCAGTAAAAAGTCGTTATTTTGATATTACATACAGACACTTCGTTTTTATTATATGTATAGATTTAAACAGTAGGTAAAACACAAAAGAAACATAAGTATTGATAGCACACGACGGAGAATGCACGAAGACACGCTTATAATTATAAGACTATAAAATTACCTCACAGCACGCACCGCCTTAACATCAAGCGTAATCACACGCGAACATATGTCCCCTATTAACATACCTCTCAATAGAAATTATAACAAAGCCGACGTCCGACTATTATAATCCAATTTCGGAAAAAATATTAACGAAACTATAACCAGTTCAGGTAGAAACACATGCCCAGGCATCGACAGAGAATTATTATACACTTATTTTGTGATCGCGGAATGTATCTGTATATTTTGTATCTACTTATAAATATAAATAAAAAATATATATAAGTTCAATGAGAGAGGGAAGATTCGATCAATTATTTTTAGGTTTACTTCTTAGACACTTAGTCCTTATGTAAGTAATAAACATTAAGATATCTTTATTTACTTCTAAAATTTTAAGAGACTACGATTTTTATAAGCGCTACGCGTTCAGTATTGTGTTTTCTACCAAACAACCCGTGACGAAATGGGCGAGCGGTGTGGTACGCATGCGCAGGAGAGAGGAAATAAACGAAACATTGTCTATGAAGAAATTTTGTATACAAAGCATATTTTTGCTTTCCATCTTTTATTACAGGTTTTAGCATCTGACATCAGGTTTTCCTGACGTTAAAGGACGATGTGGTCCAAGATGGTAAGCACGCTAAGCCTAGAGGGACTAGTTCTCAAGTGCAGCTACCGGAACACACCCATAGATGCTCGGCGACAGATTTACAATATGTTGTTGACAGCTAGTCAGCCGGGTTTAGGAAAAGCACAATGTTGTTGTTACATCGCGATATTTCTCTATAAATATCATGCATTATTAAAATAAGAAGTAAAACGGACGACGTAAAACTGTTGAACGAATTTTGATTAAGCTTCAAATATTATGTAGCTTATATACCAGAATAACATAGGTTATAATTTCATAAAGAAAACGAGCGCTGAGCCACAGGTTCAGTTAATATTTGTTGTGGAAACATACGTGTACCTACTACAATATTTTCATTAAAATAAGAATGGACGGATATAAGGGTAGAGGGACACCGAAGAAAGTGTGGATGGATTGTATGAAAAATGATATGTGTATAAAAGGTGTGAATACTGAGATGACATTTGATAGGGGAGAGTGGGAAAGGAAAACATGTTGTGCCGACCCTAAGTAGGTGGGATAAAGGTAAGATGATGATGATGATTTTCATTAAAATAAGAGTGGTAATATACGATAATCAATTTGTAATATAAATAAGTATGCAATATTTATTTAGGCTTATTCATTTCTCGTATCGATTGGATTACAATTAAGAATTCTATTAACAACCTCTCTCGTATAGGTTCGAATGTGGCCGCGTGGGCGGGGATAATGGCCTGTCTTTATCCCCGATGGCTTTCGATTTTATATCGTTATTAATTTCTAATATAAATAGTTTATATTACTCTCTATGTTGTATATTACGTTTTATAAATTTTATTGAAGTAATTGTAGCTTAAAACTATGAAGGTGTTTGTATTTCTCAGGAATATTTATGTTATAAAAATAAACGAGATTTAAAATAAGTTAGTATTATAATAGTTATGTCTGTTAATTAATTCTCTGTTTGACTAAATTTCCTCTTATTTGAATTTTACAAATGTCATATTTGTAATAGTTAACCTAATGTTATTGAGTCACTACATAGTATAAAACAAAGTCGCTTTCTCTGTCCCTATATCCCTATGTATGCTTAAATCTTTAAAACTACGCAACGGATTTTGATGCGGTGTTTTTTAATAGATAGAGTGATCGAAGAGGAAGGTTTATATGTATAATAACATAAATTAAATAGTGGAGAAATACTGTTATTTTTAAGGTTACTCCAAATGTAACGCGTGCGGCCACGGGTAGTAATGAATAAATCAAAATTACTGGATCGATTTTAATCATTTTTTCAGTGAATGATATAGGCTATATATTTTATACCCGTGCGAAGCCGGAGCGGGCCGCTAGTAATATTATATAACAGTCGAAAAAAGAAAAAAAATCTAGATATCTATAAAAAACGCTATAACTGAGAATTATCGAGATAATGAAACTTAATTTGGTTTGGATTTTTTGGTTACTATAATTTGACGTATATTGTTGGAAGTTTTAGTTTTTATTGGTTTATTTTAGATTTTTATTCAAAAATTGCCGCGTTACATTAAATTACAATATCAAATATCTACAGGTCTAATGATGGCACGCCGAAGGTTATTTATTCCTTGATTAACTCCGATATAATTAACGTAGTCTTGAGATTTATGATTCAATTTAAAAACCGGTCATGCTGTATGTATCCAAGTACTGGATTAGATACGAAGAGACGGATGAGAGAAGATTACATGTGGCAGAGATGCCAATGTTAAGATGAATGTGTGGTAGAAAATAGCACCGGTGACAGAGAAGTTGAGGAGTAATAGGTTAGCATGGTACGGGCAAGTCATGAGGAGAGATGAAAGCCATGTAACTAGAAAAGTTTTAAGCATCAAGGTGCACGGATATTAAGCATGGAGGTGGCAACTCACAGGG
The DNA here is from genome assembly GCA_035772565.1 of Antheraea assamensis. Taxonomy (NCBI): domain Eukaryota; kingdom Metazoa; phylum Arthropoda; class Insecta; order Lepidoptera; family Saturniidae; genus Antheraea; species Antheraea assamensis. The sequence continues at coordinate 374,813 of JAQQSE010000152.1, forward strand.
AAGAATGGAAAAGTAAAACGTTTTGGTTTTTTTTTTTATATTATTGGGGGCAAACGAACAGGTGGGTCACCTGATGGTAAGTGATCACCGCCGTCCATAGACACTAGCAACACCAGGGGAGTCGCAAGTGCGTTGCCGGTCTTTCAATATATGAGGGCCTCCGGCGCTCTCACTGACCGAACGAAACGCGTTACTTCACGTCGGTTTTCTGTGAGAGGGTGGTACTACCCCGGACGAACCGACCCATTCATGCTGAAACCAGTAATAGCTTCAGCGTAGCTCTACCGCCTACTAAAGTGACCCTACTCAAATGGGATAAGGGTAAGAAGATGATGAGTATACCAGAAATATTATATTTGTTTCATTCTAGCACGATAAAGTAACTAGGCTATGCCTACTAAGTAAACACATTGAGATCCAAAAACAACGACAACCATCTAGAGTTTTGCGATCCATGGCTGGTTTTCATTTCATATGTCATGTCGGCTTGGAAGCTTATGCACTCCACACACTACCTCGGCTATAAACAGGTAAATCTCGAAATGCGCCAAATTAAAAGATTATACCTGATGGCTTTATCGCTATGTGTACGGTGGTAGCGATTTAGCCGGGTACAGTAAAGTTACCACCAAACTTGAATACTGACTAGCTGGTAATATTTGAAAGAATCAGTTTTCAGCTCAGCGATTAGCTGACGCTACTTTTTCCACCAGCTAACAAATAAAAAAGCGCGTAAATAAAAAAAAAAGTCCACGTCTTCGCATAGTACAACGGAGAACAAGAAGGCTATATATAGCTCACTTACTCGCACTCCGAGAATACACGAATCGATATGACGTCACTATCTCTTAATAATCATAACCTTGATAATGGTTGAATGGTAGATTGCTCGGACGCTTTCAAAGGAATTTCAAGTTGAGTCCCGAATAAATGTGTTGACAAATTTGTAACAGTGTATTCCGTGGTTTTGTTAATTCTTGTTTTTTTTTTTTTGCGTTACCGATGTTTGTCATTTGATGCAATGTATCAGTTTAATTAAGAATAGAATTACGTTATTTACCATTAAATACTGGACTGAATGTACGAAGCATTAATTAATACGCGAAAAACTTTTAGCTTCTTTTGGAGTTGGTTTTTATATTCATTTTAATTAATAATTCAACGTGTTTTTATTATATCAGAATACCTACTTATATTTATAATACTCAACATCATGATTCAGATACGAGTTTACAATAACATTTTTTGTATACATGCCAGTGGTAGGAGATATACATGCATTTAAATATGTGCGCCGAGCGTGAGAATATAGAAAATTAATTCTTTATGTCTCCAATTATTAAATTGTCATAATAAAAGAGGCCCTTCTATATTGAAAACTTGTACGACAACGATATACGAATATCGTCAATATTGTATTGGTATAAATTTAAATTTTCTTAGCAAAGCTTTTCTCATTTACCAACTTCTGAATATTAAATATTTTCGCGGTGAATTAACACCGTAACGATTATGAATATAAAATACCATATAGAATACGTTATTTGATTCAATTCGTTTCACATCAGACCGTGTTGTATTTAACCTTCATTAGATTCGACAAACGAAAACGTCCAATTTTTCCGTGAGTAGGCAAGGTGTTATCATGCAATAGAGGACAGCTGGCTCACTCCACAAACTACTTGTCTGATGAAGTCGCGCAAGCCCGTCAGGCCAATAGATTTAGTCAGTACGAAAAATAGAAAACTCCACAAACGGTAAAAGCAATGTTTGCGATTTTTTTTTTATTACAGCCTATTTTTAACACGATTCTTATCATCATTACATGATTTATAAATGGTATAAATGTTTCTCTGTCTGTCTGCTTGTTCGTATACGTAAACAAAACACTGATCCGATTTACATGATTCTGTCTTTTTAATCATAGATATGTTGTCTAGTCAGCCTTTTAGTATACGTTTTGTTGCATTAGGCGATAGGTGATAGCCTCAGCACGATCCCATGTCGCCCCAACCAAAATCGGCGGCCGGTACACCGTGGGGTTTTAGTCCGTGCGAGTCGGACATAACCCACTCTCTCCCCCGGGAGGGTGGGTATCCATAAAGGATTTCCCCACGTAAATAAAAAAAAAATAGGTTACCTATGGAACAAGTTATAAGGTTAAAAATTTATTGAATAGACACAAAATGGCTTCTAGTACACTCTGTTAGAATGATAATAATGTTGGGTTGTCTTTTGACACGCTTGTTGAAGATGTATACTCTATTTGTAAAATTTAGCATTTTTATTTATCGATTTAATGATAGTACGAGTGGTAGCTAATTGGAACGCCTCGTTGCATCGCGTCGCGTTGCGTCACGCGACTGGACGACTCCTTTAATAAATAAAAATTTTAATTGAAGGAAAACATACTAATTAAACTATAACATGGCGCTAGAGCATTCTCTACACTTTGTCAAATTTAGAATTTTGACAGCTCACAGTAGGGATGGGGTAAGTAGTGTGTAATCGAAAATGAATCAATTCGATTATCAACGACTATTCTCATGGAACTTGGAATTTATAGTTGCATAGGTATGATGTATAGATTATAATACAAAACGTTTTTTTTTCTATTGAATTTATAATTTATTGATATAATAAGAGCCCTGCCATAACGACGATTTCGTGTAGTGAGTATTTTTATTCGGTGAGCTAGCTCATTTAGTAGAATACGCGCGAGTCGGTATCTTTATTATCAATGGGACCTTAGGCATGTAAGTAATGCTTTCTTACAAATTAATTGCGTACTAGAGAATTGCAAATAATTTTAATATTAACGAATAAAAAAATATAGTTTGTGGTTATTCAATATGCGTGGCATTTTACTACGATAAGTAGACGGTAAGTAAGTACGCTGTTATTTGTAATACTTGTTGCCGAAAAAAATATGACACTTTATAGACTTGAGCTGTCAAAATTATCGTCCTAAATTTGACATGGCATAGTAGTCACCAGGTTACCACACTCAGATAAAAAAAAAATGTCTTCAAAAATATATCTGGGTGGTGCAGTTTTGTGAAATCTGAATTTGAGACTTGGTCATTTAAGATCGAGTAAAATAGTGAATAAATGATACATTTTGAAGTAATGAGGTAGTTTTTAATTAATATATATCCGATGTCTTCACTCTGAAGGGAAATCTCGTGATGAAGTCATTCGGCAACACCCGCCTGATGCCGGTCAATTATTTGAACAAAAAGAACAAGCTGTTTTAACTTCATTGTGGTAGAATTCGTATACACCGTTGACTAGATAGAACGTACATTTCAATTAAGGGCGATACACCGAGTAAGCGGGGCCCATAAAAACAATTTCTCTGGTCCCTAATTGGGCGTCTGTCCGTACTAATGAACACATGTCGATGCAAGCCACTCGACGGTTGTAAACTTCGTAATTTCGACGTTACCGAAATAGAAATGGGATGTTTGGTGTATACGTATATGATTATTTTAAAAGTACGTACACATGAAATACAATTCGGTGATAAATTAACATTTGTTTATACAGCGTGTTTCGAATTCTAATTTAAATTTAAATTGTTTTTAACGTGAATCAATTTTAATTTTAAACTATTATCAACAACACGTTTCGTATACATATCAACACCTGCCCGTAGTTTCGTGGGATAAACGTTTATTATTATGAGAAATTTAAATATTTAATTTTAGACACATCTGTAATTTCTTTTCTATATATTCAATTTAATTATACATTCATATTTATTCATGTAAATTATAAGTTATTATGATTTATTTGTAATTAAAAATATGTAAAAACCAAATATAAAACCAAGTTGGATGAAATATTTTTTTAATGTTTCTTTATGCCTACTCGGTAAGTAAAACTCAAGAATTACAACTTTCGTTTATTCTGATCAGAAAATGTTTCGCGATTGCAGAGATAAGTATTTAAGAGCAGCTTCTCTTTGCAGCGAGTTCTTTTAGTACGTATATAGAGAAGCTAGTTAACCGCGAGTGTCCAGAAGGAAGTAGAAACCAGCCCACTGTTTAAATATCTTCGATTTTTTATAACTTGGTATGGGTATAGTTTTGGCTGGCAACGCACTTGCGACTACCCTGATGTTGCTAGTGTCTATGAACGGCGGTGATCACTTACCATCAGGTCACCCACCTGTTCGTTTGCCCCCATAAGGTAAAAATAAAGCTGGTTTTATCAATACTGAATTATTTAATTCATCCTACTTATCCAATTAAGAGCTTACCAATTACGATTAACTAAGAAGCAAATAAGCAAGAACTGGAATTAAACAGATGTGAAGATAAACAGAGAAAGAAAGACGTCAGAAGAACGAAGCATTAATGAGAACGTTTCGTAAGAATCCATTTCCATAATTTTGCACACCACATATTGTATATCTGTTACCGCTATAGCTTGAAACCAGTTATTCTGCACACTGTCTAGATAATCTATAAATTTACTCCATTAACTTGCGGAATCAATACTTTTCCTCATTTTATCGACGCTCGCGCTTATTTTTATAAGACGAAGAAATGAAAATTTAAACAATCATCGGTAGGTACCTACTTCAACAGAGCGCCTTCGTTTATCCGCACATTGCGTAAGTCATCTGTACAATATATCTGCCTACCCTAAAACAGTCTTGTTGGCGTAATAAACGCGCAGTCATCAGAATAAAAGGTTTTAGTTTATGCGTCGTTAAATCTTGTATCTCGTAATGCTGTAAGCTTGCGCAATAAACACACGAGTAGACAAACAACGCCTTACCCACTGTGAGACAGGCAGATTTACGAGCGCCATGTATTTACTTGCAAATGTGTGATTAAGGATATCAAGTGTTGTTAAACCCTTATTTATTAATTTGTCTGTTCGTCTTGTGTTATTTATTACTGCAGATTCAACAGAATTTTTTTATTAAGAAGCATCGAATAATTATTAATGCATTTTATTCTGTTATGTATATTGGTCTCAAACCTATTACAAATGTATCATCCAAAAGCTACTGAATCCTTATGGACTTTGCACAATTTTTTTGTAGCTTTACATCTGAATGAGATTATTAGAAAGCGGTGTGATGCGCATGCGCATAAGAGCGAAGTAAACGGATAACAATGTTCACAAATAAATCTTGTAAAGTATACTTTTGCCTTCAATTTCTTTCTAGTTTTCTTTCCTCCGAACACAAAATACATTGTTGAGTTGATAAACAACACAGACGAAGTCGTGGGTCTCACATAGTCATGAATATAAGCCGCATCGTACAACGGGGAATGTATATCTATATACCACTTAATGTGCACATCTCGACCGATGAATCACACGCGTAAAATATTCATGCATTTAAAATAAATGCTTTGTACAAATTTACTTTAACTTTGTTTTCGAATTCTTTGTTCTTTGTCTTGCCGTAAACACTGCTAAGTATTAACAGATTACTAGTTCAAGGTTTCCTCGTTAAAGTACTTAGTTTGGCGTCTAATAGGTACATTCCACCGGCCCCATTCCATCAGAGGACGACTAGACGCCGTGACGGTTCCCACCCTTATGTGGTTAATATTCCCGTGGTTCGTACGAAGCGATTTGCTTCTACATTTATTGCACGTACGGCTGAGGAGTGGAATTTACTTTCGGCGTCTGTCTTCCCATCCTCCTATAACTTGGGAGTATTCAAGAGGAGAGTGAACAAGCACCTAGAGGGTAAGCGCGATTCATCGTCGGCCTCATCTACACTTACCATCAGGTGAGATCGAGGCCAAGCGCATGCCTGTGAAACATAAAGAAAAAACCCACTAGCGATTCACCCTGGCTTTACATGTACTAATGTCACGTCATAAGCGACTAAACGAATTAGATTATTTTTTGCCGTTTTGATGTTAACAGTTAATCAAAGTCAAAAGACTCATACAACATTCATACAAACAATTTTTGAAACCACCGATATCTTCGAAGCTATTGATTGAAATGATATAATATAAACTTTAAATATATACTTTTAAAAGTGTTCTAGGAGTATCTCTTATTTTAACGATCATTTTCTACACTCAAGTAGCTACAAGTGTTGACAATTCTAGTGTACAATTAGTGTCAACGATGCAATACATGGACGGAATATAAATTAATAATACACATTAAAGAAATTCATACAAATCTACGCAACTATTAGAGAATCAGCATCATAAAGTACTGTTATTAACATTATAAAATTCAAACAGACTAGTGATGCACGACAAATCGAAACTAAATATCGATAACGATCTAAGAGTTAGTTGACATTTTGGCATGTCATCGAAGTGATACCGATCGTTACAAACGACAGTGGCGCCAAAGCGAGCGTGCCATGAGGTCATCCGTGGCGTCGAGCCAAGTGCATAAAAACGAATCACCGCCGAACCGTCCCGCGTCCTCCCTGACGCCAATCAACGCCTTTATCGATACATTTGACATTTCAAATAATAAAACGGATGTTGTTTAGACTCTTTGTATGCGCTCTTCAAGTGCAAACCGTGATATCTGTTATAAATTTGAAGTATGCATTAATTTTCTAAAACTTTTAACATTAATATTTCAATCATGCGTATAAGGTTATATATATACCTTTGATCCACGTAACAGCTTTGTGGTAAATGACCTTCGCATTTAAGAGGCAGTTACGAAACACTGAAAGATTAGTTACTGTGTTTTATTGCAATTATAATGACAGTATTTGAATTTTCAAATTAATTGAATGAGCTCTATTGCATTGGCAAATGGCCAAGGAGAAGCGGTGCCAACGTTTCAGACAATTACAGACACATGAGCTGCCTAAGAGTTATGTCACACGAGCCACGAAATAAACGCGTAATTTATCATACAAATAATTCAACTAGTAAATTTAAGCACATAAATAATTCTTTTAATTAAAAATAAGGAATTAGAATTTTATTCTATCAAAATTTGCAATTATTAGCTAAACAATGGGAGGTACGTAGCTATTAAATGTATTCCTAATTAAGTACCACTATAAACTCGATGCCGATCTTTTAATCTATTAATGTAAAAATAAATTAACCACTTACTAAAATGTAAATAACACATTTTCCTGTGTTAAAAATATAAAAATACCATAGTAATTATGTTGATATACAGGGAAATAAGAATAGTGATGGGAGTGTTTCGCTAATAGTTGATCGAGACAGGCGCCGCACAGTGGAATGGGGTCGGCAGGCGACGCGATGTATTAAGCAAAACGCATTAATATTTTAGTGTCGATAACTGCACTTGTATCAACTATAAGAAGAAACAAGAACAATAATATCATATTTTTAGATAATAATAAAAATTAGATCGTATTTCTAAAAATTAGATCGTATTTCTTCATTTCTCCGAGTACCTACCTACCAAATATTTTTATGTGTAAATACATACATAAATGAGTTATGTAAATCTGTTTATTTTAATCAAATTAAAATATTTAATTTAGCATATGTTTATTGAAATTATTTTATTTTTGTATTGGTAACATTTAATTTAAATCACACTTTCAAATAACATGAAATCTATTAATTCTATTAACGATTGTTTATAATAGAAACGCAATGCATTATTACGAAATACGGGCATGGATAATGTCATACGTAATTAAAGACAACAAGAGGTGTGTATTGGAAAGGATTCGATTATGCGGATTATTTCGGCTGCGTGTTTATCGACACAACAGGAGTCGTCACTAGCGGATGCGATCGGCGGCGCCGCGCGGCGCTGGCGCCGATGTTTCGCAAACAATGCAGCTCGTCCTTTCAAATGCCGCTTTGAAAAACGTCAATTGTTAATTGTTATGTTAACGAAGAGATTTTTATCAGCTATTTAAAAGGTTTTTCGACGGTGTATGTAGGTTTTTGTTTACTTTCAAATTTTGATGTTCCCGATGTAATACAACCAATGCAACTGGTAGTTAGTAGGTAAACAAGGGTCTGTGTAAATTGATATACACAGTTTAAAAGCTTCATTTTAATAGAAGCCTTATGTAGACATTTATTCAATCAAAATGTCAAAAAATCATCAAAAACGCCTCACGTAAATAATACACACCTCCTGATACAATTGTCTGTGGAGTGTGAATTTAGCTATAGTATAGAGTATACATACTTAATTCCTCATGCCACTTCTTTGTTCTAGATTCGTCAGGTACAAATCTTATGACCAGGAAAACACCAATAGAAGATTTCAAGTAACTGGTATATAATATGTAACTTACCTGAAACAAAAAATAATATTTAATAGGAAAAATGTACTGTATCATGTAATCTTATACTTAATTACTGAATTAACTATTTCAGTAACTAAATACTATATAGGTAACATTTTGTATCACAAACAATATTTTCATTACTTCAATCGTTTTCATTTATCTATCGATTTGATTGGTCTTATTTACTTTTTAAAGTTAAATCAATGAATTAAATGGTAAACGGAAATGGTAAGTATCAATTTCGTTTTTAGTTTTTCCTATTAAGCTTCATTTTATTAAAAAAAAAAAAACACTTATTTTAAGCGTCGTTGACGTAATTAAATGAATATTAAATTATTATTATTATACAAAAAATTATAAAAAAAAATATTTTAAAGTTACATTACATTGCAAATTGTGATTTTAGAAATAAACTTAACTACTAGAATAACAATTCGGAACAAAATTCTTGCGCCATTTTGAAAAATGGCGTCGTGGTCCGCGCCTTTTTGACACGTGTCATTTTAACCACGTGACAGAGCGATCCAAGTAACGTTAGTTCTGTTTACACCATGGACTACACTGGATAAAAAAAATCTTACATTATTTACAAGTTTGATAGTTCGATTTTAGCAAAAAAAAAACCCTAATCTAGTCGATAGGCGGGATTGTATATTTTCATATTAATGCTATTTAGAGTTCGGAATTAGACCAGTACGCTCGATATATCGTTACCGGCTATCGTAATATACAATAATAAAATACAAAAAAAACTCATAACAGCCCAGTTTAAGAATCAACAGATAATTTAAAACAGGTCCATGTTAGGCTATATCTGACCGTTTGTTAGTATACAATGCGTCTGCCATACGCGAGTGCTTATGTTTATTGTTCCAGCCGCCATAATATAAAACTCATAAACAATCATACGATTTACACGCCACTGTGCGTTATAAATAAACAGTATACACATGGTTTGTACGGTCAGTGCAAGCAATTCATTTGTATAATATTTTTTCTGTTGCCATGGAAACGATTAATAAAATTAACGAGTCCCCAGCGTTTTCGTAAATTCACGGTACATTTCGAATCTAACAGCATTATTAATGCTATTTAAACTTCATTATGCCCTTCATTGCACTTTGTAATAATTGGTCAGTATTGATCAGTATAATAAAGAAGAAACCTTAATGAAGTGGACACAGCTTTTTTGTCCGTAAAAAATACCGTTTACAGCGTTATTTGTTTTAATCGTGTACATATATTCTCGGCATTTAACAAAGGTTTAAGTGCGTGCATATTGTATAAACACATATTGAAATCAAAGTCAAAAATAGTTTATTCAATTTAGGCCCCAAGAAGGCGTTTATGGCCGTTAAAACTACCACAGCTTCGGACAAACAACCCAGTCATCGAGAAGAACCGGCATGAAATTCGGTAGCGTTTATTTATTTTATGTACATATTTTAAAAATATTTTTAATGGATGCACAAAAAGAAGTGTAATTTCCAGACATGACCATCGTTCAGATATTGATCCAACTTATAATACAGCCTTTTGACATCAAAACCTGCTTGACATGGCGCTTAAACTTATAGTCTGGCAAATCGGTAATGTGCTTTGGGACGTTTATATAAAGCCTAATACCATCACCCAAAAAACTGTTACTGGTCTTACTGAGTCTGAAACATGGGACAACTAGTTTGTCAGAGTTTCTAGAATTCAAATCATGCCGGTCCTTTTACGACATCCAGCTTTTCAAATTTATTTTTTTGGACATTCATTAAATTATCAATAATGTATTGTGAGGGCAGAGTTAATATACCGATTTTTTAAGCTTAGTCTTTAATGTCGCGTGGTATCATATTGTATATTGCTCGAACTGCCTATTTTTGTAATAAAAATATGGTGTCTACCTCAGATGCTGTCGCCCACAACCAAATACCGTAGGACATTAAGCTATGGAAGTAAGCGAAGTAGACTAAGTCATTGCAAATTGCAATGTATGTTTTTTAGCAGTCACTGAAAAATGTACACAAATCTATATGTATATAAATGAAAATGATAAACTCGCCAAATATTTTTTTTCATAGGCGTTTTTACGCAATCTGTTTTTAAAATGTTTTGCCACGAGTTAACGCTGCAGTACATCGACTTCTAAAACGTTAAAATATCCATCTAACTCCACTATTTATTACATTAAATAATGAAACAAAAGCGGGCGGAGCTGCCGCCGCAACTAGTCCAATATATTTCATAAGGTCATTAACTAAATAAATCTATACACAAATATGAAAACAGATCATATGTTCATCTCTTAATTCATTCAGTATTAATGTGTTTTTGCAAACTGTACAGAACTTTTTCAGTTAGCGTCGACATCTGTCGCCGCTTACGCATGGTCCTCTACCAATTTATGAAGACCTCTAAAACGAATCAATATGTTGTATTACATCAAATGTTTTACTCGTTAATTCAAATAACAATTTTGTAACATTTCTATTTCATACTTTTTAAAGTATTATACAGTGAGTTTTCTATTCCGTAGTACATTTCTAGAAACATCTGTTTAACTTATATTTTCAATGGTGCATCATCATCTTACCCTTATTCCATCTAAGTAGGGTCGGCACAACATGTTTTCCTTTTTCACTCTCTCCTGTCAGATGTCATCTCAGCATTCACACTGTTTATACACATATCATTTTTCACACAATCCGTCAACACCTTTTTCGGTCTTCCTCTACTTCTATATCCGTCCACTTTCAAACTCAAAACTTTTCATCTCTTCTCATAATATGCCCGTAACATGCTAACCTATTATGCCTCAACTTCTCTGTCACTGGTGCTATTTTCAAACTTCCTCTGATGTACTCACTCTTAATCTTATCCATTCTTGTTACACCACACATCCATCTTAACATTCGTATTTCTGCCACATGAAATCTTCTCTCATCCATCTCTTTCGTAGCATAGCACCCGGATCCATATAACACGGCTGGTCTTATTATAGTTTTATACACGTTCGCCTTGAGTTTCAACGGCATTCGTGGATCACAAACCACCCCAGACACTATTCACCAATTCATCCACCCTGCATTTATCCTATTCCTCATATTTTCAATGGTACATTTACAATTAATGAGTGTAATAGTGTTTTTTTTCAGAGTCGTAATCAGGGTTCTATTTACATTGGTCCGGCCATCTCCACTTCAGTACGAACACCCTGCCGCTAGAATGTTCTATAAGTGAGCGACACCCCGCTGCGTCTATTAATATGCACGTATTTGTAATATATACAAATGTTTATATATATTTTTTTACTACCGTGGTTCACGGACATAAAAAGGTCAACTAGACGTATAATAATGTTTATGTGTTTATTTAATTATGTGAGGCTGGGAGACACGGATGACATTAGGTAGTCCGGTGAAACTGTAGAGGCCTTGACAGGTCAACAGAGTAATCAGTTCGAAAAAAAAAAGTGACTATATATACCCTATAATATAATTACAGATGTTAGAAATAAATTTATTAATAAAAACCCTACATTTAACTTTCATTGTCTACCGAATTTATCTTCTTATATCAAAATCCTCTTGACTACACTGTTGTTGTTAAGGCCGCTACAGTTTCACCGGAATAATCAGGGGAGCGCTTAAGGTGCTCGCCTGATTTCATAAGCAACCAGCACAAGGGCGCACCTCGGCTCGAACTGTCGTCGAATATCCGATCTAACTAAGCTAAGCTGTCTATCTCATACATATATATGTGGAATATACATGTATGCTTCACGAACGCATACATGTATTTTGTATCTCACTAACATCTTGAGCATGACTTGGTTTGATTTAGTAGTTAATATATTTTAAAAAGTATATTGAAGTGATTATTACTACAATGCGGTCCACCAATCATATGCAATTGACTTACTTAATTACAACACAAGAATAGAACAAGTTCTTCAAACAAAGATTGTGGTCTCTTCACTAATGTTGAACTGGGCATTAAATAGTAAAAAGTGTTAAAGCTGATCCGTTAAGAATTAAACGTTTGTATGCAGTAACGGTGAATCAAACAATTTAAAAGATAGCTTAAGTTTTCTATCATAAACACACCCCAAATTACGCACTACGCAAGAGAAAAGTGATAATAAATGGTTCTTTAAGGAACTAGTTGTACGAAAAGCCTTGTCCAATTTCAGAGAGTTCTCATCAATGTAATTTCATAGTTTTAATCATTCACAACAATTCTATTTATTACTAGCTGTTGCCCGCAGCTCCGCATGCGTTTTTTATTTTTATAATTATGAATTACTTCTTATAAGATCAGCTATCTGTTAGTGAAAGTTCCGTGAAAAATGATTCACACGTTTTGGAGATAGTACTGCAAACGAAGCCATGGGTAAAAGCTAGTCCAAAATAAAAAAGCTTTAATTACTTTTTATAGCGTTAGCTACCTGTCAGTGAAAGCCCCATGAAAATAGGTCCAATCGTTTTGGAGATAGTACTACAGACGAAGCCATGGATGTCAGCTAGTCTAAAATAAAGTAGCCTATGTCACCCGCTGTAATTTCAACTATCCGTCAGTGAAATTTCTGTCAAAATCGGTCCACCCGTTTCGAAGATTACCCGGAACATACACACAGACAGACAGACAAAAATTTTTTAAATTGTAGTTTTGTTATCAGTATCGTGTATACCTTCATATCCAATCAGTAAAAAGTTGTTATTTTGATATTACAACCAGACACTCTAATTTTATTTACATGTATAGATGTAATGCATGTTTTCTAAAACAAACGCTATAGTTTACAGAACGGGGCAGCGTTCTCATAACAATCCTTCAAAATGTATTTCGAATCAAGAGCGCGTGTAAACTAATTTGGGTCAGAAGTTTGGCCTGGCCTAGCGAATATGGGCTAGTCGAGGTCGACATACGCTTATTGCGGTTAAGTGCTCGTGTGAACTATTATTATTAATCCACATAATGAGTTTGTTGTTTGTATTAAATGCATTACCGTAATTAACTCAAAAAAAGTCCCTCGAATGTACGCATGAAGAAAATTTCTATAATGAATTGATTTTGTTTTATATCGTATAAATCACTACATAGTATAAAACAAAGTCGCTTTCTCTTTCCCTGTATCCCTATGTATGCTTAAATCTTTAAAACTACGCAACGGATTTTGATGCGCTTTTTTTAATTTTTAGAGTGATTGAAGAGAAAGGTTTGTATGTATAATAACATAAATTAAATAGTGGAAAAATACTGTTAATTTTGAGGTTACTCCAAAATGAACGCGTGCGGGCCACGGGCGGTAATGAATAAATCAAAACTACTGAATCGATTTTAATCATTTTTTCAGTGAATGACATAGGCTATATATTTTATACCCGTGCGAAGCCGGAGCGGGCCGCTGGTATTTTTTATAAAATGTATAATTTTTTATATGTATGTATTTTATATTCATCTCACTTACTCATTAATCAAATAGTATTAGTGTGAGCAGTACCGTCTATTATTAGACATTGTGACATCCGCGTCTACCACAACCTGCTCCTTAGTTAAGCCATTTGAACTGTTGTTAGTTTTTTCCATCTAATCATTCGTTCCAAAAGGTCTGTTTCAGTCATTGTTTATCGTAAAGATAATATTCCATTATATAAATCAGCATACCTACTTCCTTCTCTTTCTTAAAATCCTCGAGTGAAATAAGTGAGTAGAGTGTCAAATTTTCATTGTTTATTCATTGTCATGACACTAATCAAATAATTAAATCTAAAAACACTGATTAAAATGCCATCCTAAGATGGTTATTATAAATTAACGTATAATTGTTATAATAAAAATAAAATTAAGACCACGCCATCAACCGAATCAGAATAAATGTAAAGTTAAAGAAAACTAACACAAGGAAAATATAATGGATATAAAGTTGTCTTTGACTGAACTTTCCCACGGCAACGCGATCTTTTAATTTATGAGAAACGCGTCAACGCGACGCCTACACCTACGCTCCTGCCGGTATCTAATAGAAAATAATAAAAAACATAACAATAGTTACGCGCCATAGAATTACGCGATTCGTGCAATAAATTGCCACTTTAATGAATAAATTATGAGTACGTCGTGGTGCTGCGTGGAAAAAATAACGTTTAAGTGCGGCGCCGGCGCCAACAGCGCAAGAACCACCAACCTGCCACAAGTAAACCTCTAGACGATAACAGTGATAAATTAAAACGGTCCTTTAAACTAGAACACCAAAGTTCGAACTGTAATACGAACAGTTACGCTTACGACGTTCTTGTAATAGGAGATAAATCTCAATGCGCCCATGAGACCGTACCGAGTCATTTCGATGGTTTAAAGTCTTTTCTATAAATAACAAATTAAAATGCACCCTAAGTGGATTATTTAAAGTAGGTTATCAAAATAACAAAACGGTTAAGGAAATCATCCGTCTCGATCGAATAAGATAGGTGTGATAGAGATATAGAAGAGTTAAAACGAAATCCAACTAACTATATCTTTGCCGTTTATTTTTATAATATGCACGAGGTGAAGGGAGAATAGTTTCCGAGTTTAGCCAATTGATTTATCTGAGTGGAAACAGTAGACAAAACAAATAATACACTTTGTATATAAGCGTGAGAGAAAATAGTTTCAAGCACTAAGCAAAGTGGACAAGCCACTTGAAAACCTGTACAAGATCGGACAATAGACACTTAAAACTGTGTGCCTACATGGTTTATCTAAATAAATACGTCAGACGAGACTAAGATATTCTAGTCAATCTTAAAGAACATACGTCTGTATGTAGAGATAATATTTACAACATCAGCAGGTGCGCTTGAAAGACGAAAAACATAAATTTGGATTCGATAACAGATGTTGGCCAGCCGCGTCGACCATACATGAGAGCTCAATCGAGATTATTCAGAGCGCAACATTTTATGTAACCAGAAATAATAATCCCTGTTTGCTAACTAAAATGATGTAATTCTTATCAACGTTGGAGAAATCAACGGCGTCCTATCAAAGTAGAACAAATAAAAACGTACTCGCTTCTATCTAAACATTGACCGTATTCTTTGGAGTGCCCAAACGTTAAGTGCCAGCTTATGGTGGAATATTATCTTTCTTCGAGGGACCGCTATCTTTACTTTGTCCTGACACCAAAAAAAAACTACAAAACCTTATCAACATACACGGACCTCTACTTAAGGTGTTCCCTGTTTCGTTTCTCGATCCTTTTAACCGTATCTGAATTGTGAGCTTCACTGAGATTTATAACCGCCTGGATCGATTTACAGGTCGCCGGAAGTCTACATTAGGTAACGGAAACCTGTGAGTGAATAGGTAATTTTAGACGTTAAAAGCAGAAGGACATTTCAAGGAGCTCTTAGAGATAATTGAAGTGAGGGGCATAGATATCGAAGTATATTTTTGATATTTTATACTCGCTTGAAGTTAAAATGGATCGCATAAATTGTGGCCTTTTAAAAGGAAAATAGAAGTAATCATTTGATGATAAAGTCTTGAGTGCTTTTAGTCCTATCTTTTAGACTGAATGTTTTTTAGACAACGAAAATTATTACAACTTATGTGATGCTCTAATTTAGTTTCCTAAAATGAGTTGAACACTCGAAAGATTCGTTAATGGGTAATAAATACCTAAAGGAATTTCGAAAGAGGTGAAATGATGGATAATTTTTAACAATCTGACAGGTAGAATATGATTCAGCAATAAATTTGGCCCTGAAAATTACAGACTGTAAAAGGTAAACGCTACAATAAAACTTCAGAGTTAGAAATTTATTTAAACTTAATAATTTGCTTTGTGTACAGAGATTAATGAACTTTGCAATTTATAAATAAATATACCTACAACAAATTAATTAATCGAATAATAAAATTGACGGACCAATTAATGCAAATTTATTATAGGCGATAAGTAAAGATTATTTATAGTTTCAATTACCGAGCCTTCGCAACCTAAACGACATTAATCACATTAGCATGCATACTAATAGCGAATATACTGCAATTAGATCCTGTACGTATAAATCTATTTTAGACAATGCTTCAAATATTCTTGCAAAAGGGACTAAAATGGATTCAGGTAGAGCGCCCTGTTGAAAAATTTCAACCCAAAAAAATGGTATCCTTTTTTGGCAAATATCAAACTGCAGGTAAAACCGTACCTGTGGAGACATGTTGAGAACAAAAGGGGCTCCTAGAGTGGCCCGTTAATGACAGTATGATGCAGTGTGGGCGACGTAAGTCAATTAGGGCATCCGCCGACTCCATTCCCGGAATGTCACCGACAAATGAGTAGATATAACAGCATAAGACGATACTCGCTTCTGGCTCCTTTTGTCCTTTTTACATGGACGCGCCTTCGGTGTTACTGATAACAGTACCTTTTCTTAATTGGTTTTCTGTGTTCTTCGGTTCTTTATCATCGAATCGCATTAGGTGTCCGCTGTCGGTCAGTTTATGTTATCGGTGCAATAATTAACACCCATATGCGTAATCTCCCGTTGGATGTTTCTTTTTTTATTATCGAATTATTACAACGTTGACAAAATGTTATTTTTTATACAAATGTTATCATTCTTAAGTTCATCTTATGATAGCAATGATTCCTTAATTATTTCCTTACATGGTTTTAGTCAATGTACATACATGGGTATACATGGATTAAACAAGCAGCAGTAAGTAATCAACAAAATATTCTTTAAGGTTCATAATAATATAACATATAAGGGTATGTTTTTTTTTTCAATAAGGTCGGTGGTTGAGCAGCTTTTATTTGTAACTTATAAATGTTTCGATTTCTCGATTTCGATTTTGTAGATTTCCTACGTACCCTAGAAATCCAAAATACTATGGAAATTAAAATGCGACCCCGTGAAAATATTCCCCTTCCAGTAAAAAATAATTTTGCAAAACGGTTTACAAATGAAGAAGTTGTGAGGTGGTGGGTAAACTTAAAAAACGGTCGATTTGAGAACGCAAGCTTGAAAAGGGACGAATTAAAAGGTCATAGTAATATTTGAATGTGATTAATACTCTAGCGATAGTTCGGCATCCGCTGCGAAACTGATAAAGCGTTATAACAAACAGTGATCCAACATTGGCTCCTGAACAGCAGAAGCGTGTACCAGCCATAAAACTCAGATAACATTGTGACGCTGTGACTCACGAGTGCAAGTGCTTTCGAATGAATCACGTCCTCTCTATATGTAGATATATATTGTGGTGTTCCTCCGCGTTTCCGTTATTCTTTTTGATACCAATGCCGCCTTACCGCCCGTGATTCGTTTTGGAACTGATATCATTTGATGTTTTTTGGCTCCCGTTCAAGAGCACGCCGTATTTTTAATTCGAATAGTGCACTTTGATTGTACAATTGTTAATATTAAACGTTAACTGAACCGCTAAGAGTTGTATAGAATGGCATTGATAAATTACAAGATACCGGAACTGTTGCTATGGAGCATCAGACTATTCCTCATATAAAATTTGAACATCTATCTATCGTTTAATTTAGCTGCGCCATTAGTTTTAATTTAAAAAAGCTATAATTTTTCTTTATTGACTTGTATAGTCTTCAATTCGAAGTGATTTTACCATACAATGATTGTCAACATTCTTAAAAACTTAATTGTCTCTTCAGATATGCTACTTCAATTCATTTTCGGTTTATAAAACATTTCAACACTATCAAAAATAAATGCTGAATAACCAGTCATTTCATATTTATAGTCACCAATTGTACATACTTTAAGATATTATATTGGTTGTATCAAAGATAGAATCTAAGTAATCACTGACACTTGACCCTGCGCAGGGCTCGTTCAGAGATTAATTACTTGGCATTATGTTGCAAATTTACTCTCCCTTAACGCGCAAATTGGAAATCTTGTATTGTAATTACACACTAGTCATGTTCATTTTATAGCATTAATTTATGATAATAGCTTAGCAAATCTTATGAGACTTTTGACTCGAAGGCTTTGTAACTTAACGTGTGTCAAAAATATATTATTTCCATTAAAAATACTGGTCATTTTCGTTGCAGCGATATTATTGAATAGAATGGACAGATGGTAAATAG
Organism: Antheraea assamensis; assembly: GCA_035772565.1. Classification (NCBI taxonomy): domain Eukaryota; kingdom Metazoa; phylum Arthropoda; class Insecta; order Lepidoptera; family Saturniidae; genus Antheraea; species Antheraea assamensis. Next base: position 393,166 of record JAQQSE010000152.1, read on the forward strand.
AATTATAGATTATCTAATATAAACACCCACCTGTCGCGTAAGACAGTTTGATGCACCTGGACAATCAGCCTATTTATGCCTGTTTACATTATTGTCGACAGCTTATTACACACCTATAAGGGCTACATTTAGTAATTTCTCTATAGTAACCTTATTGTTAGTCTACTTACTACTACTGTAGTGGTAATATGAGAATATTGTAGTATTTGTTTTCAACTTGTTTTATTTAAAGCCTCAAATAACCTTTCTGAACATAATATATAAAGAAACACTTTTAATATATATTAATTTTCGGCAAAAAGAAATTAAAGCCAACCATATTCTATACGGCAAGAGAGTAGGAAATTATGGATATACTAAAAATATTGAAACAAATTCTTATAAAACAAAAGATTAGGTTTTTCTATCGTCTCTTTATTTACACTAACATTGAACGATAGAAATAAAATAGAACAACAAAAGTTGTAGCGGGTATGCCTTCATAAATATTTTAATTCGTCGACGCTGACTCAGCACAACCTTTCTATTGTTGCGCCTATGTCTTACGTTATACAAACAAACCTCTTACGACTCCTTCTTTATGTTCTGTTTTAATAGAATCCACGGTTATTTAACAAGTAAAGGAATTATATTTAAATTGCATGACCGGTTGACTTACATTTATAGCAGACAATGAGTACAATCATTTTATCGTATCAAATATTTATAAAGTTGAATTATGGACTGCCCTGTAATTACAGCGCCGAAGGCGTATAATGAAGTCGAATACTGTAGCACTACTAACTGCTTGCAGTTTTGACATTAGGTACCTACGTTTATGAGGCCGAAACCATTATGGAATACCGTTAGGTATTAAGATATAACATTGATGTTATCTTAAGATTGTTTTATTTTTATCTTAAACTTAAGCGTGTTTGTGGTATAGAGTGAAATAAAAAATTACATAACTTAAAATTTCTAATAACTTTAGTGCCTTATTAAAATTAAGAATTATATGCAACTAGCGGCCCGCTCCGGCTTCGCACGGGTATAAAATATATAGCTTATGTCATTCACTGAAAAAATGATTAAAATTGATCCAGGAGTTTTGATTTATTCAACCAAGAATCAACCATGCCCGTGGGGCCGCACGCGTTAAATTTGGAGTAACCTCAAAAATAACAGTATTTCTCCACTATTTAATTTATGTTATTATTGTACATATAAACCTTCCTCTTCAATCACTCTATCTATTAAAAACAAACCGCATCAACATCCGTTGCGTAGTTTTAAAGATTTAAGCATACATAGGGATATAGGAACAGAGAAAGCGACTTTGTTTTATACTATGTAGTGACTAACGTTCTTCTGTGTAATAAATGTCAGGAATGTTTTAGTCACAGCTTAGATTTTAATGTTTAACAGACACTTGTATAAACGCTTTTTAGAATATATTTTTTTAAAATAGTATATATCGGCTTTTAGTGTGACTGAAGTATTGAAAAATGCTTAAATGGGCGATATTTTACACAGAGTTTGATATTGTCATACGGAATTTGTGGCACAGTGTGTATGGAATAGATTAGGGTGAAGGGGCAAACATTACGTAGGAATGTTTTTAGTTTAGGACACCACGAAGTAGAAAAAGTTATATTCATATTATATTTAAAACTTTTGTAGTAAAAAAAAAAATCAATCTCGGTATATTAATTCAGACACTTCGCATTCTTCAAATTCTTAACAAGGGATATATAAATAGATTTGCAAATGAGACATTATAGAATGATGTCTTAATGGTGTCTATAATACGATTTGAATAATTTATGCAAACAGGCTCCTCCGGATTTGGTACGACTTTGATATAACTTTTGGTACAACCAGGAATATTAATGTCATCAAGCCATCGTCACACTGAGATTATCGATAATAGATATCCCGACTAATTCTTAACGTGTTATCGTTTGTTGTTCTCATGTCTTGTATATATTATAGCGCTACATATAAATGGGTGAAGACAAAACAGTTCAGTATGTATTTCTTCGCATTTGCCAACCGATATTGTTTAGTAGCTATTGACGAGCTTTCGTTTACAGTGAAATAATTTGGAAACATTTTTTTTTTCCTTTACCCATTGACGAGTTTAAGACTTTCTATATACTATACTCGTCATGCTTTAGGGTCCTTACACGTCTTGCCCTTTTCGGAGTGAAATAGGTCACACAACATAGTAGTCTGATGCAAAATACACATATACGTTCGTGAAACATGCATGGTCACACATGCACATTTCACGAACTTATATGTGTATGAAATGGATAGATAGCTTAGCTTAGCTTAGTCAGATCGGGAAATTCGGCGACAGTTCAAGCCGAGGCGCACCGAGTGCCCTTGCGATGTTCGCCTAAACAAATCGGGTGAGTGCCTTAAGCGCTCCCCTTAGTAGTCCGGTGGAACTGTAGAGGCCTTGCCAGGCTAGCAGTGTAGGTCAGTTAAAAAAAAAAAAGGATCCTTACATTTACTAATCTATTTAAATATCAAGCAAAAACTACTTGGATACATTACGATCAGATTGTTTGAATTATATATCTTAGACACTTGTATCTTAGTTTTATATAAAATTGTTGAATTAAAATTTTGAGAGAACATGATTTTTATAAGCGCTCCGAGTTCAGTGAAGTAGATTTCCTTGACGTAGGAAAGTGGGGACAAGCGCACACCGCTATGATTTTCCCTCTGTATATAAAATGTATTGCTAATATAATAAACGACATAATCGATGTCGCGGGTATCGACTAGTCTACAATAATATTTAAACTTAAGTCATTATTGTCGAATTTCGACGACTGGACGCCCAATAGTCATTTTAAATTGTCTTATAGATAGTTTTAAATGAATTAAAAGCCTTTTCTCATAGCAATGTTCTACATTATACCCGACCGTATAGCTAGCTATGTTGGTATATATATCTATTTCTATGACACATTCTTTAGCCTAAACAGCTTGTTGGAGTTAGGAGTATAACATGTGAATCGTTGTTAGATTCGCCTTAATTGTGGGAATGACGTAAGCTATACAATATTTAAGTATGCCGTCTACAAATTAACAGAACGTTTGAATAAGGTTAAATTTTACCAACGAGTGATGAGTGTAATTATGTAGACGGAGTAAATTTATTACGACAATGTTAAAAACGTATGATATATAATTGTATAGAGAAAGTATGGTTGCTGGAAATCAATATCTGCAAAATGCATTTAGACATCATTCAAGCTGGCAACATTTGCATACAGGTCGGTATTGAGGCGCGCCGGCGCCTGCGCAAGTACGAATAACCGACGCCATATATGCACCACCGCACATATATGCGTGTGTCGCAGCTTATACGGCATGTTGTCTATTTGTCCAAGTGGCATCTGCCGAATAAATTTACATAATGGAAAATTGCCAACGTTGGCAACACGGAAATGGAAAAGCTCTTTGTGTATTTATGTTAAGCAAGTTGAATGTACGTAAAATATTCAAGCTTCAAATTGCCATAGGTAGCGGTTTGAATTGGTAAACGAAATGTATTTTAACTGCAAACATTTTACTTACAGTACCCGGCTTTTGATTTGGCATGTCGGGGAAAAGACCGAGATAGACGCCTAAGTGCAGTTGTCTTTGTCTATCCCATTTATTGCGCTGTACGATGTCGAGAAAGTTGTACAATTTAGTTTAGACAATGGAAACAGGCTTCTTAGTCGGAAATAATTACATAATTAAATACGCTAGTGATGAATTATAAATAATATTTTAAAAGGAATATAATCAATCATGATATAGCCATGATCATCATGAGCTGTTATAGATGGCTCTGATGGTTATAAATTAAGAATTAATTACGTTGTTGCGTTATTTTCCAATAACTGCCGTTATAAAATTTTGCCAGTTATTATGCTGTTGAGTAATTTGCTGCATTATAAGGTTTTGCAGTTGGTAACACTGACACAATGCGTTATCCTTTTCACACTCATTGACTGGCATTAATATGCTCGTTTATTCGCACGATGCTATAATAGCAGTCGACTATTGTCGTTATTAATAATAATAACGCACAACGATAGACAACGGATAACCAACATCAGAATAATTATGTTTATCAGTAATTGCGTAGAAATAACTATTCACTACATTATACATTATTGTAACAATGATCTATTGTTATTGTTACCCATATGCCACTTTGTTGTATTTTAACAAGATATATTAAAAAATCCGCTTCAATCCGTAACATTAACAACTGAAATGAATGACAGCCCTACTACGGTAAGTCGATATATACTTAAAATTTCATGAATTTCCGTTCGACATAGATACATATTAAATGGCAATCAAAATGATTCCATACGGACTTTACAAGTGATTTATTTAAACCCGTTTTTTATTATATTATAGGGGACAAACGAACAGGTGGATCACCTGATGGTAAGTGAACACCGCCGTCCATAGACACTAGCAACACCAGGGGAGTCGCAAGTGCGTTGCCGGCCTTTTAAATATGTGGGCCTCCGGCGCTCTCACTGACCGAACGAAACGCAACAGTGCAAGCACTGTTACTTCACGTCGGTTTTCTGTGAGAGGGTGATACTACCCCGGGCGAGCCGACCCATTCATGCTGAAACCAGTGATAGCTTCAGCGTAGCTCTACCACCTACTTATTACGTAGTTATTTGATTTTTTTATATCTAAAACAACCTCTGTACCGGCGACTTTACTCGCGTTTTCTCTGTTTAATCTGTTAACTGAGTATTTGTCATAAATATTATATACTGTAAGTAGCGTCCGACCGCGACTCGTCTGCGTTCGAATATTAACCCTTGTTTTTTTAATAAAAGTTACCTATAACATCCGTTCATCTGCCAGTGAAAATCCCATCAAAATTGGTCCAGATATTCCGGAACAAGCAGACAGACAGACATTTTATAAATGTTTTTTTTTTGTTATAAGTAACGTTATAGGTACTTTCATATTCATTAGGCCAATAGCAGTTATTTTGACATTACAACCCGATACTTCAATGTTATTTATTCGTATATAGATAAATAAATAAATAGTTGGTTATCAATATAAATAATATGCAAATATTCTCCCCATGGGAAAACGTGCAGTTGCGTGAACTGTCATTGTGGGTACTTCTATAGGTGCTAATATGCATTTATATATATATATAAATTATAGATTTAATTATCGAGTAGGATATCGCTATGTCTAAGGCATAGATAAACCTCATTGTTCATACAAATCGACCGTGTTCGAAGCCAAAACCACATTTAGCGCGTATTATATGTTTACGCAGAACACAGACACAACAATATTGTCTACGCCGTTGCCTTAATCAGGTAAACTATTCTATTTTCTCGACTATTTTATACTCCTTATGAAATTCGATTATTCGATTATACTTCATATTTTAGGAAGGGTAAAATTATTCAAATAACTTTATTTTCCGTGTATCACAGAATGATGACAAACAAACTAAAGTATTTGAGAAAAATGAAAATCCACCTATAAAGGCTTTAATCACTACGTATATGAGGAGAATCAGTTAGAAAAAAAGTTATTGATTTTTATACATATAGGGGATAGATTTGATTAGTTATAATATTCGTGGTCGCCCGGTGCTCCAAAATCGAACATAATTTATTAAATTATGATTTTTATATTCGTAATACAAAACCTCGTTATTAGATAGATACAAAATAAAGATAAACTTTTTTAAAAGAGACACAGATAATAATAATATGTTTTGTTTTTTATTATTATATAGACGGTGACAGATAAAAACTATCTAAACATTTACAAGTACAAAAAAATATATCTGTACGTACCTGATATTTTGTCAGAAAATGAATATGATAATGGCTCAGTTGGTAGTGTGTTCGAACACGGCGTCGAAGGACGCAGGTTCGAAACCTAGCAACCGAGTCGGAACTTTCGGTGAAGGAGAACATCGTGATGAAACCATGACATGGTGGTGGTAGGGCTTTTTCTAAGTCCGCCTGGCTAGCTACCACCCTCAAGTTGAAAATCTGTCGTCGCCAAGCACCTGTTGGTGTGTTCCGGCAGCTGTACTTGAGAGCCAGTCTCCTAGGTTTAGCGTGACTACCCATTTTAGACCACAACATCATTTAACAACAGTTGAGATTGTGGTCCAATGCTAACTTATAAACTATAAAAAAAATAATACAAAAAAAAATCATTTCGTAGATTACGCTCCAATAATAACAATAGGTATCAAGAAACCAAGCTAACTAAACCGGTCGCAATATTAATATAAAATATATCAACGTCATAAAAAAAAAAAAAAAAAACAGAAATGAAATTAATGTAAATCGCAGACAGCGGCGTACTGGCGCCTCGCCCGCTTTACTCACTCGCTACTTAGAGACAGGCAGACACATAAACAGGCTTGCGTGGGCGACGACAACTTCTGATTGAATATTGGTGAAATTCTGTGCACTATGGAACGATTAAATTGCAATTAACTAAACTACTACATACTGTACAAAATTGTCAGTCACAAATCAATCGAAATTTTTTTTTCGATATATAAAAAAAGGCTTTTTAGCATTACAATTTCAACTTCAGTTTAGTTCATATTAGAAAGGCCATTATTATTGTGTACTAGCTGTCCACATCATCATTTAAAATCAGATGAGATTGTGGTTAAGCGTTAACCTATAAAGTATATTAAAAAAAATACACTTTTGTATCACACATAGTCGCGTAATTGTTTATTGTAAGAACTTATTTCTATTTTGTGATTATTTTAATTTTTTTTTATACTTTATAAGTAAACGTTTTGACCACAATCTCAGCTGATATTAAATGATGATGTAGTCTAAGATGGTAAGTCTCACGCTTAACCTAGAGGAAGACTGGCTCTCAAGTGCAGCTGCCGGAGCACACCAACAGGTGCTTGGCGACAGATTTTCATCTTGAGGGGTGTAGTTAGCCAGACGGACTTAGAAAAAGCCCTACCACCACCATACCATGGTTTCATCACGATGTTTTCCTTCACCCAAAGCGCCGACTCAGTTGCTTGGATTCGAGCCTACGTCCTTCGACGCTGTGTCCGAACACACTACCAACTGAGCCATCATCGCTTCTCAGTGTAAATGTATTTTTTTCGCAAATTTTATGATAAACATTACTACATATTATAAAACAAAGTTGTCGGCCGTGTCTGTCTGTCTGTGTGTATGTTCGCGATAAACTCGAAAACTACTGAACGGAATGTAATGCGGTCTTCACCAATAGATAGATTAACATATGAGAGAGGTTTAGGTATTTAATTTGTCAAGGCTTTATGTAAATCGGTTGAAATACAACGACAATTGTTGGAAGTGTTGGAACAAGTCAAGCCGCTTGGGAGCTTTCATCGAAAACGCTGGTGGTATCGTAGGTGGTAGAGCTACGCTGAAGCTATTACTGGTTTCAGCATGAATGGGTCGCTCACCCGGGGTAGTACCACCCTCTCACAGAAAACCGACGTGAAGTAACAGTGGTTGCACTGTTGCGTTTCGTCCGGTCAGTGAGAGTGCCGGAGGCCCACATATTTAAAAGGCCGGCAACGCACTTGCGACTCCCCCGGTGTTGCTAGTGTCTATGGACGGCGGTGATCATTTACCATCAGGTAACCCACCTGTTCGTTTGCCCCCTATAATATAAAAAAAAAACGCTGCCTTATTCTTTTGAGATATAACAAAGCAATGCAAAGTCAGATATTCCTCTTTTGTAGATCTACAAAAAAGTCTGCAATGGCATATATCTATCTTTTAAGGATAGCTTACTATATCCATCTATGTTCTAAAAACATGGTCACACATACAATGTGGTAATTGGAAGGTTATTTAGACGGATACAGTATTAATCCTTATCAAACTGAATACATTAGTTACTTTAAGCGTTTCATGCACATAAGTATAGATATATTTTTTAATAACAGGGCAGGCCAACGTCCGCCGGTCCTGCTAGTATATAATAATAATGAATCTGTAAATCTCAGTGTAAATATAGTTTTTTCGCAATGTTAATTGATAAATGTCTATTATAAAATGAACACGAATATGACATTAAAACAATATTTTCCATTGTTTCTTTGTCCGCATTTAATTAAAAATATCTTGATCTATATATTTATAAAGTTCTGTCAACGGGAAGTATGTATAAAATAAAAGTTATAAATAATTACTACACAAACAAAAGGACGTGAGGAATAGGATGAATGCAGGGTGGATGAATTGGCGAAAGGTGTCTGGGGTGGTTTGTGACCCGAAAGCCGTTGAAACTCAAGGGGAAAGTGTATAAAACTATAATAAGACCAGCCTTGTTATACTGATCCGAGTGCGCTGGGCTACGAAAGAGACGGATGAGAAAAGACTGCATGGGGCAGAAATGCGAATGTTAAGATGGATGTGTGGTGTAACTAGAATGGATAAGATTAAGAATGAGTATATCAGAGGAGGTTTGAGAATAGCACCAGTGACAGAGAAGTTGAGGAGTAATAGGTTAGCACGGTACGGGCATATTATGAGAAGAGATGAAAGTCATGTAACAAGAATAGTTATGAGTTTCAAAGTGGACGGATATAGGAGTAGAGGAAGAACGAAAAAGGTGTGGATGGATTGTGTGCAAAATGGTATGTGTATAAAAGGTGTGAATACTGAGAAGACATCTGACAGGGGAGAGTGGAAAAGGAAAACATGTTGTGCCGACCCTACTTAGATGGGATAAGAAGTAAGATGATGATGATGATGATGATAAAAAAGCGTGCAAATCCGCGAGAAAGACCAGTTCTTTTATAAATAAATAATTCGAGTATGGGTAAAATTAACAAAGCATGATAAATATTTCTGATGGAATTCCATAGATAATTTTAAGAGACGCTCGATTCTAAGCATAATCATTTGAAATTTAATCTAATTTATGATTCAATATCAGACGAGTTTTTGTTGGTAACAAGTTTTGAACTATTATTATGACAGTTCATAAATGATTTAGAACAAGTTTATTATGGCGCCACCGCTACTATATCGTATTTATATTTATATATTTTGATATTCATCCTATTTAATCATCAAAGGTCAAAGGTTTTAAATCATCTGATAACGGTGATTTCAGTTGGAAGATTATTAGAAGATATATTAATCAATTTATCCCAAAATATAACTATTCATTTAAAAACAAAAGAACTAAAAATAATAGAAATATTAAAGCTCTATGTCAAATCAACACAGAAACACAATGGAAATCAAGTGAAAGGTATTATTTGATTAAAGTTATAAGTACTTAACAAACGTAGGCGTATAATTGATAGGCCGAAAAGGTGTAAAGTCACCGAACGAGAAATTCATACCGAAATCGACATCACCCACTCGCAGAATAATTAAGATATGATGGTATTATAGAAAATTGGCGGAAAGGAATTTTAAAAGCCGTGACCGTGACCTGAAAAAAAAAAAACATTTTTTATGTTTAAATTTTAAAGGCGCCATTATTACGTTTTTTTTTTATAATTGAATTTATTCAGGTTTTTTTACATAACGAGTTGTTTGTTGGAGTTACTTAGGCGAGTTGTTTAGTTTCAAAAGGAACATTTTGTGTGGCTAAGCTTTCAAAATAAATAATACTCATAAATAATTTTGGGGAAACGCTTATAACAAAGTCGTTAGCGTTGTGTTCTATAACGGGCTGTTGAACGAGCTGCTTCGATTATATGACCATTTAAGTTCAACTTCATTTAAGTTCTTTCACCTATTCCAAAATATATTCTGACAGTAGTCCGGTGGAACTGTAAAGGCCTTATCTTATTGGCTAGCAGTGTAGGTCAGTTCGAAAAATAAAAAAATATATATATTCTGACTCTCTTTTTATTTAAATCGGTAAACATAACACAAAAAATAATGTAATGCACAAACTACAGAGAAAGTAATATATTTTGATAAGGCATTTCATACCAAAGTAGGACTTTGTCATTCAATAGAACAGTAAATCGATCTATAGTAGGAATTCACTAAAACAGAAACAATTTCCAATGATTTAATAAGCTTCTATTTTAGTTTAACCAACTGACAGTATTTGTTAATACAGAACATTGGATATTCACGAAACCGTAGATAATAAAATACTATAAAAAAATGACAACATTTCAAACAGAACGTTAGACAAGACATAATATATAACTGAAGACACAAACAAGTCATGAGTGGGCACATAAATATATATATGCTAATAGCAATATTCGCTCCAGATACTATTGCGCACCTCAGATACACTCTCATTGAATAATGGCCGACCACCCATGGTTGTGAAGAATAAATATTTATAACGGATAACATTTCCAAGAATCTCATACTTCCGTGCGAACGAGCCAAACGTGTTACAGTACAGAAAATACAATGAAACTCGAATGAGATTACTGCACAGTTTCTTACTCGATTGTCAAAACATCGAAGACGATGTAACAAACAAATGAATCTCGAAAATTATCGTGCAACATGCTTTACGTGCAACATGCCTTTGTATTGAAACCTGCAAAATATCATTCACCATCGGTCCATTTGTTTTAAAGTTTCTCGTTAGAATTTATTTGGCTTAGTTGCGAATTTATGCTTGACTAGCTGTTGCCCGCAGCTCCGCATGCGTTTTTTTAATATAATTGTGAATTACTTCTTAAGATCAGCTATCTGTTAGTGAAAGTTCCGTGAAAAATGGTTCAAACGTTTTGGAGATAGTACTGCATACAAAGCCATGGGTTAAAGGTAGTCCAAAATAAAAAACCTTGAATTACTTTTTATAACGTTAGCTATCTGTCAGTGAAAGCCCCATGAAAATAGGTCCAATCGTTTTGGAGATAATACTACAGACGAAGCCATGGATGACAGCTAGTCTAAAATAAAGTAGCCTATGTCACCCGCTGTAATTTTAATTATCCGTCAGTGAAATTTCTGTCAGTATCGGTCCAGCCGTTTCGGAGATTACCCGGAACATACAGAGAGACAGACAAACAGTAAAAAAATTTAAAAATTGTACTTTTGTTATCAGTATCGTGTCATCATATCCAATCAGTAAAAATTCGTTATTTTGATATTACAAACAGACACTCCAATTTTATCTAAATGTATAGATGTATAGATATAACAGGTATATATAAATCACCTATACAATAAAATAGTTATGTGATACTTCTTCTCCTGTCCGAGTTATTTACCGTAAACGACGTAAACCAGACAATGTACTTAATAAAACTCTTATCGGTTAGTGACGGTTAGTTAAGGCACAGTTTCAAAACGATTTGTATAGAAAAACGAAATTTTATATTTTTTGCACAAGAGGCATATAAGTCATGTGACATATTAGAGGTGGTAGAGCTACGCTGAAGCTATTACTGGTTTCAGCATGAATGGGTCGGCTCGCCCGGGTTAGTACCATCCTCTTACAGAAAACCGACGTGAAGTAACAGTGGTTGCACTGTTGCGTTTCGTTCGGTCAGTGAGAGCGCCGGAGGCCGACATATATTAAAAGGCCGGCAACGCACTTGCGACTCCCCTGGTGTTGCTAGTGTCTATGGACGGCGGTGATCACTTATCATCAGGTGTGACCCACCTGTTCGTTTGCCCCCTATAATATAAAAAAATAAATAAGGAGACACTAAAATTTTTTGAAAATTCATCTCCAAGGAGCATAAAAAAATGTAAACAATTAAGAAATACCATCAATACATCTCAGAGATACATAGCTAGTTATTTCATAAAATGATGACAAGAGTCATTCGTTACCGGTGCTCTATAATACGCTATTCAATTTCTAAAGTAATCTTACCTATGTAAGTACGGGGCCAATAATTTTCCTACAGGAAACATGCTTTCATAAAACGAGCTAGAACTGTAAAATCACGACTTGTCGAATCTAACACAACGTTTCAAATACGTACACAATGTTAGAACTAATGAGAAAATACCATAAACATTAACTATGTAAATATAACTCGCGTGTTATAGCTTACACGGTAGGTATTAGTGCGGAGTTGCGGTGTGAGAATTATGACGTCAGAGAAAGCGAAGAGACTGTGGCCCGCTGAGTATTTGTGAAATGCGTCATGCTTAGCTGCTTTTAGATACGGAATCCAAAGCCCGTGTTACCGTTCCCTCATTACTTTCAAATTACCTAGCTATCTGTAATGTATTCTTATCCGAGTGTATACGTATTATAAAGAACTCGTTTTGTGTTTAGAATGTTGAATTCTAACATTTCAATCAATTCCTAATAGAAACTAGAATTATTTGAAAGAGCTTCCTCGTTGTACGGTACATTTTCTTCCAATAAATTAGCGGTATTATAGAAAAAAAAAATCATTGCAAATAGGATAAATAGGAGTAGCTGTCTTTGAATTACACATTTGTATCACACTAAGTCGTATAATCGCCGTGTGATTGATTATTGTAAGTGATTAATGTAAGAACTTATTTCTATTTTGTGATTATTTTAACAAACTATAATATATACATATAGACTAGCGGCCCGCTCTGGCTTCGCACGGGTATAAAATATATAGCCTATGTCATTCACTGAAAAAATGATTAAAATCGATCCAGTAGTTTCGATTTATTCATTACTGCCCGTGGCCCGCACGCGTTAAATTTGGAGTAACCTCTAAAATAACAGTATTTCTCCACTATTTAATTTATGTTATTATACATATAAACCTTCCTCTTCAATCAGTCTATCTATTAAAAAAACCGCATGAAAATCCGTTGCGTAGTTTAAGATAGGCTATATATTTTATACCCGTGTGAAACCGGAGCGGGTCGCTAGTTATTTATAAAAATACCTCAACCTTTTTTAAAATTAATAAATCCTTCATCCTGGTAATGTTTGTATCGATACAGAACGTTTAAATCGTAAGAGTATTTAAAAATAAAAATACATAAAAAAAACCTAAATAAAATTAACATATATGGATCAGATATAAAAGAGTATTAACTGTAGGAAATAGTAGGAAGACGGTCACAGATGTAAAATACTAATGAACGATAAAACTTTACCACCGGTTTGAAATACGTTCCGGTCACCGGTAAGTACCGGCAAGAAACTTAATCGGGTCTATTAATTTGTTGTACCTTTTTCTTTCACAAATATTACTTGCAGTAAGGGAAAAAAAGAAGGCACGTAAAGTTTACAAGGGACAAGAGAAAATGAATTCATTTTTATGATAACCATCTGAAGGATGTAGAATAATTACAGACAAATTGTGTAGAAATAAAGAGAATATTCTATATAAATTATACGAAGTTTGAAAAGAAAGACACGTAGTTACATCCCTATTAATATTATGAATTCGAATACGAGTGTCTTTATTTGTTTAGCTTTCTCATCTTAACTACTCAATCGACTATAATTAAATTTTGTATAAACATTGTGAGGAGTACAGAATAGGACATAAAAAGTACAAAACATTTACAAAAATAAAAGTAATGTTACCGAGAGATAGGCCAGACCTACAATAAATGCAAGTGACACCACGCGCAAAAGCTAGTGCATAATAAAATCTGTTTCCTATTTGTTGAAACTTTCTAGACACGTTATAGAAAAACTGATCATAAATATTGTCTACAACTATTCATTTAAGAAAAGAAACTCATATTTTGTGTGCAAGAAAACCACTACTGTAGTTCGATATCAAAGTACAACAGTCACCTTCGTAAAGCGAGTGGCTAAGTCACTCTACGCATACATATGACCTGCTTAACAAGTGCAATGCAACGCCGTGATATGTTGGATTAATTCTCTATTTGCAAGGTCCCGACAGGCGACGACTTGATGCTAATACAAATGTCGAATGTGATTTATTTTTATAGACTCTAGGAAAACCCGAGGCGAGTGATCGTAGGTTTTGGTTTCCTGGACATGGAATGTGATTTTGACCTCAGATACAAGAAACTCATTTGAAATCTCGGAATGAACATAAGTTAACTACAAAATAATCTATTTATCATAATTAATCGATTTTGTAATGTCCCTCTATTAAAAAAACTATAAAAAAAAAGGTAAATGCCTACGAATTGTTATTGTCGAGACACAAATATCACATCCATTTACAAATTATTAAAAAGTGTAAACAAAGTAATTTTATTCATACAAATAATATGTTAATTTATATTTTGTTAAGCGTGTAGTTCAATTATCGCACGGGCAGTGGTGCGTGACGTCCGGCAGGGCTCGCGGTAACGATGTGAATGGCTGAAAACCGCGGATTGTCGGCGCAGGCGCCGTTGGCGCCATGTTTCCGGTAAGTGGCGGAAGTCAGCTGCAACTGTCGTTTCGTTATGCACTACTAACATTGTTGTATATCAAATAACATCAGTTACTGTGTTTAATATATTGCTACTACTTCTTGCAGTTTAATTTACTTCGTGTATATTTTAGTTCCTTTTTGTGTAATCGTATTATTTATAATACATTATACGAATTGATTTCTTAAATCTGTATCTTTTTCTACACAATTCTTCTGTAGACGTTTAAGTGCCAGAACTTTCCTAAACTGCTGGACAGACTTTGACACATTTTTTTGCGTGTGTTCAGGTTGATTCAAGAATAGTTTAGATTCATAATTGGACCAAGTAGGTGGCGCTGCAGCCTGATTCTTTGATTTTATTTTATTATCATGACAAGATACGTGTTGAAGCGTTTTGTTGTTTCCGCGAGATGGCGTATTCGGTTGCCATGGTAACAAGTTGTTAGAAAAAAAGATTTTGTGAAAATTGAAATAAAATAATTAGCTCCTATAACAATTTCGAGTATTTTTATTTAAACGACAAAAAGTATCGCCGATAGATTGATTCGGAGTCGTACATTTGGTCCTTCGAGCCGGATTTATATCGGCAGGCGGATAAATTTGATACTTTTTGTCTTCGGTGGAACTCGAACGGAGGATCGTTCTCGAAAACGTATTTCCATTCAGGAGCACTGGTGTAACAGCACCAGTAGGAGGTTGCAGACAATTTCCAGAACGGGTGTTATCAAGGTTCAATAATTGGTGTGGTAGACGGAGCCGGCTGATGTTAGTGTCCGTTCGTGTGTGCAATCGGTATATGAAGTAGAAGCAAACTGAGGTGCGCACGTTAGCGGTAACCAGAAAAATTGGCCATAGTGACGTCATGATACGATATGATATGAAATGAAGTGTACGGTATTATGTTAGTGTAACAGAAAAATCGAATATTCAATTGTTTGTTGAAATTTATTATTTGTAAAAGAAAAGGTGTTGGGAGATTCGAAGGTAAATGAGAGACAATATATAAGGTATTTTGGGTTTGTTATAAATTGATAAAGACTTGTAATAATTTCTTTAATTGTTACATATTTAAGTCAGTAGTATTTTGTTTATTATATAGTAGGTACTTTTGAAATCTGTGTCACGTACTAACCAAATGTTGTACATATATTTGTTTATGTTGTAAGCATGGAAGCACTACTGAATTTCCAGTTAGATTTAAGTTCAAGAATAAAAAAGGGTTTTACAAATTATAAAAAAAGTTCTAAAGAAAGATTAGCGGTAAAAGGTTATACTGATACACGTTTGGATACTTTGGAACAGTTATGGTTAGAATTTTTATCAGGTCACAAGGAAATTGTGCGTAATTACAGTCCACGAGAGTTAAAAGATACAAGTTATTTGAAAGATGATTTATACGGTACAACTGAAGAAGTATATATTGATTATAAGTGTGAATTAAAACAGGTTTTGGAGAAATTCAGCAGTGACCATCAAACAGTGTCGACCGTTAAGTCTTCTCAAGTTAAATTACCTAAAATAAATATCCCAGCATTTTCGGGTAAATACTCTGAGTGGTCTACGTTTCGGGACTTATTTCTATCACTAGTACATACAAATGATAGTCTGGACGATGTTCAGAAACTACACTACTTAAAGGGTTATTTAACAGGAGAACCTGAACAATTACTTAGGTACATACCGATTGTACATACTAATTATAATAGATGTTGGAATATATTGGAGGAACGTTATAATAATAAACGATATGTGTGTCATCACATTTTGCAAAGATTTTTCAGTCAAAAGAACATTGTAAATGAGTCTGCTAGTAGTTTAAAAGAGTTAATAGATACCACAAATGATTGTTTACATGCTTTAGGAAATATTGATATAGACATAAAGGGCTGGGATGTTATAATCATATACATATTAATGTTGAAGCTAGACCCAGAATCCAGGAGACAATGGGAGTTTCATATTAATCAGGGTAGCTCATTAGATGAACTTCCTGCATATAAACAGTTCGAAGAGTTCATAATAAGTCGTTATCGAGCCATTGAGTTCCTGGAACCTGGATCCACTGCTAAACGAGGTCAGACTCAGGGGGATCTTGTAAAAAGAACGTTACATGTTAAAAACATGCAATGCGAGTTTTGCTCGAACGAACATAGGCTTGCATTTTGTAAAGGGTTTGTTAAGGAAACCGTTGATGCTCGTCGTAAATTTGTAGAAACTCACGGTCTATGTTTCATTTGCTTAGGAAAAGGTCACATAGCTAAATATTGTCGATATGAAGGGCGATGCAGGGTTTGTAGAAAGAAACATCATTCCCTCTTACACCCACGAGGCAATTCAGTAAATATTGACGTTGATAATCACAGTGTATCAAGTGATGAAGGTAAAAGTTTTGCTGAAAATACAGCCGCAGATACTGAAGATAGAGTGGTTTCATGTTTTTCGACAGGAGAGGTGTATAGTCATCAGTTATTAGCTACTGCCTTAGTCATGGCTAAGTCGAAAGTGCGAAGTTATCCGGCACGAGTATTGTTGGATCAAGGATCACAATCTTGCTTCATAACGGAAGCAATGGTTCAGCTGCTAGGTTTGAGAAAGTTTTCTGTAAAAGGACAGATCTCAGGATTAGGTGAACAGGCATCGACATGTAAAGCTATGGTTGTATTAGATATAGAATCACGTGTTGATCCAAGCTTCACTATTAAAATTGAAGCCTATGTGTTGGAAACAATTACTGGACTATTGCCATCGTGCCAAATTGAGTACATAGATTGGCCAGAAATCAAAACATTAACTCTAGCCGATCCTGGGTATGGTACTCCAGGTAAAATAGATTTACTCTTGGGAGCCGGTGTGTACGGTAAAATAATTCAGCCTGGTTTGAAAAGGGGTCCAATTGGAGCACCAGTTGCACAAGCATCGGTTTTAGGTTGGATATTATTTGGCGAAATTGTAACCATAAACAGATCTTGTGTGGTAAAGGCATTGCATTGCCGCACGGAGAATAATGAACTTCTGAAGAAATTTTGTGAGCTTGAGCCAGAAACACATATGCCGAAAAATAAGATTTTGAAGGAAGAAGAAGAACAATGTAGAAATACATTTGCTAGAACAACTCTCCAAGATGAAAAGGGACGATATGTAAAAATGCCATTTCGGACAGATGAGCCTGAAGTAGATAAATCGCAAGCTATTGCTGAGATACGGTTTTATTCACTAGAACATAGATTAAACAATACTAAAGATTTGAAAGAAACATATGCTGATATCACAAACGAGTACCTGGTCCTCAACCACATTGAGAACGTACCTGATAAAGAAAATAATAATTCTCAGGCCATTTACTCACCTCATCATGCCGTCGTGCGCGAAGCCAAAGATACAACTAAGTTGGACTTTAGACATCTTGTGATGCGGTGGAGAACGGCACCGATTTGTATGACGGCAGATATTGCGAAGATGTATCGCCAAGTGAAAGTAAATGAATCTGATGTGGATTATCAAAGGATTCTTTGGAGAGAAGACGCAAATTTAGCGATGAAACATTACATATTATTGAGACTCACACTGGGGACTGCGTCTGCTCCTTACCTAGCAGTCAAAGCCCTTCAGCAGTTAGCAGTAGATGAAGGTGCACATTATCACTTAGCTTCTGAAAGGGTAATAGCAGATTACCATATGAATGATTTATTAACAGTATGTCATACTACAGAAAAGAGATTAGAATTATATAAGGAAATAAACGAATTACTATATAAAGAAAAATCTGAGTTATTTAAATGGTCAAACAATAATAAAATACTCATACAAGAGATGGAAACGGGACATCAGCTTGTGAAGGAAGTGGAGACAAATAGAAAATGTTCAATTTTGATTCCTAAAGGGTCTCACTTGTTAAGTCTGATAATTACAGACGTCCACCAACAAACTCTTCATGGCTATCTACAGATTATACTCTGTTACATAACCAGAAAGGTTTGGTTATTGGAAACAAAACAGCTCATCAGATTGCATTACCGAAAACGCCAGCGTTTTTGGCACAGGTGGAAATATTCCTCAATTCCAAGCCTTTAGTTGTAGTTACTAGTGATACTGAAGACATGCTGATACTAATCCCGGGTCATTTCCTGATCGGAGAACCATTGGTGACTTCTCCAGATCGAAATTACGAATTGACTAATGTTGGACTCTTGAGAAAATGGCAATATATGCAGAAGATGTTGCAGGATTTTTGGCGCCGTTGGTCATAGCAATATTTGACCAAATTTTACCACAGATATAGATGGTCAAGTCAAAATCCTCAACCTAAATTAGGCGACATTGTGGTAGTAAGAGAGGATGGCCTTCCTCCGAGCAGGTGGTTGATTGGTAGAGTAATAGAACTTCATCCGGGTTTGGATAGTATAGTTTGTGTAGTAACTTTAAAAAACAAAAACGGTTTTCTTAAAAGACCCATATCCAAGTTGTGTCTACTACCAGTAGAGTCAACAGATTAAATTAGAAAAGATTAGTTTATGACGTGGTTTTAGTTAAGATTTCGTAGAATATTTTATGTTTTAAGTTGCTATCTAACGTTACGGTGGGCGGAATAATAAAGAACATTGGTTGTTCTTGGTGGGCGGTATGTTGAAGCGTTTTGTTGTTTCCGCGAGATGGCGTATTCGGTTGCCATGGTAACAAGTTGTTAGAAAAAAAGATTTTGTGAAAATTGAAATAAAATAATTAGCTCCTATAACAATTTCGAGTATTTTTATTTAAACGACAAAAAGTATCGCCGATAGATTGATTCGGAGTCGTACAATACGTTCTCCGGACCTGCTAGTATAAATATATATTATTTTTCTATACGTGTATGTGTGTCTGAACTCCTCCTAAATACCTGGACCGATGTTTTATATAACTTTTTGTGAGTGTTTGACGGAATTCCTGGATGATTTAGATTCATAATTGGAATCGGTAGATGGCGCTGCGATCGGATTCCACAATTTCTTATTTTCTGGACAACATCTGCTGGATCAATTAGTAATTATATATATATATATATATATATAATGAGAATACAGATCATTTGAGGTTAAATTACGTACAACTATTAAACGTAACGGCATAGAACTACGACCATTCGGTGCGGAATTTTTCATAAATAGTTCTAGGCTACTTATTTTTTAAACTCCATTGACTCCTTGCCATTTTCTTTTTTAAATTAAACGTTTACGTAATGTACAGTGAAGTCGGGAAGTATCAACTAATAATAGTCTATACCGAGCGTTCAATGTCGTATTGTATAGAACTCAAAGATAATTAACATTAAGCTGCCCATTAATTACACCTTGTTGTTTATAAATACAAATGAATATTGAGATAAAACATTTAATTCGTCACCCTTTTGTTGTTTTCTACTGAAAACGTTTACATTTTACTAACCACGCACTCGTTCTGAAGAATCTACAAAAAAATGCGATGCATCGCGCGCCTCACGCACCATTTCGTAGAAGATGTTCGGTTCGACCCCATTAAATTTCGAGAAACGATTCTTTGTTTGGCTGTCGTGACGCATCGGTCATACGTCGTAACGTGTATAGTAAACTTAGTAAACCAGTACATTATTAGGGCAATAAGTACGATGTACCAATTAATTACTTGTTTATTTATATAGTTTAAATGTATAATACTCTACTTAGATCTTAAGTATTAATGTCACATAATATTATTAGCATTCCAGAATAAGTATATAAAAATTAGTTTTAATTATATTTTTCAAGATTTTTCTAGCTATACTACTCGATAAACTATGAGAGTAAGAGAAACCACAGTTAGTTTGTTGTAGCCCGGTGAAACTGTAGAGGAGTTGCCAGGTCAACAGTGTAGACAGTTCGAAAGGAAAAACAGTTTTACACTAGTGTTATCTCTGTTACATTTATAATTACTGCTTTACATCTAAGGATAATCGTAATGATATGTAGCCATGATAACACTCCGAAAATTCCCGTCTCTCTATCTACCTACCTGTATGTGTCGTGAAAAACGGACCCTGCCGTTTCAGAGGTTAGTCAAAACAAGCAGCAGACACTTCAAATTTACTTATAAATTATATTGTTAATTTATGCTAATTTCCATAATATTTGTATAGACCGCTGACACGAGTATATGTAAAGCGTAAATTAGTATGTACTGTTTTGAATTACATTTAAAAAGTATGTAATAGTAACATAATCGTGCCGCGTGTCTGATTATCAGGTGTTTTCTATATGAAAATGATGTAGCCCAGGTACATAATTATTATGTTCACTACTATAGAAAGGCCCCTGTACAACGCAGGTGTGCTTACATCTGCCTAAAATAAGCGCCATTTGAGGGTACATTACGCAATCACAGGGGACGCCAAAGTGTTCCCGAGGGCTTCGTCGAGTCAGTCCCCTTCGAGACATGAAAACGTACAAGCGAAAAAGGACCGTAGCGTTGTCCTATACGGTTTAATATCGTCTGTTGAGAGCGTAAGAAGAACACGGGCGCCTAAATTTTGGCGCCAGACAACTGTTAAACGGTACCCACCCTCTGTTTGTATTGCACTCATTTGTGAGCGTAAATTTTTGATCGAATGTATTTTGACATGCGATTTATGAGGACACCTTATTTTTGGGAGTTGTGAAAAATTTATAGAAATAGATATAAAAACTCGTCAATATAGTAAGAAGTCGTTTATTTTATAACTGTTTATACTATACTTGATACTGTATATCAAAACAGAATACAGCTTTTTTTTTGAGATAATTCCCGTATCTTATCCACTATCCGCTGTGTGAGATCGGAATCGGCAACATTTAGCGCATCCGACCACAAGCCATCCAAGCAGTTTCTATACGCTAGACTAATTGAGATCGGTTAATATAAAAATTGTACATATTTAAAACACGAAAGAGCATCAGAACGGACATTTCATGGCAAGTAAAGTTCTAATTCGACCTGCGGGTTACATATTTCGTAACAACAAAGCGACAGCAGATGGTGAATTCTGATTGTGTGTGTTCTTTTTACGAGTAAGTTTATAAAGCAGAGTGGACATTCTACTTTAACTGGTGCATACATTAGAACACGCTATTCGTAGGTCGATAGTAAGCATTTTTCTATATTATACCAATAATTTCTCCTATAGTTTTGTTTTTTTTTTAACCTTAATAAGTTTTACCCTTTGATCACAAATCTCCCTTAATGCTAAACGACAATATAATATAACATAGTAACTACGCCACACTTTGAGGGCGACTGACTCTGAAGTGTAGTTGCCGGAACACAATTATAATTTATAGGTGCTTGGCGACAGACTTTCTACGTACGGGTAGTAAATACGGCGAGCATTAGGAGAAGGTAACACTTTGGTATAGGTTCCTCTCGATATTTTCCTTCACCGAAGGCTCCGGCTCGTTACGAGGATTCGAATCAATGTTGAACGACACGTCGGGGCGTCCGAAAACACCGATAACTGAATCATTATCGCTTCAAAGCTTTCTGCGTCGCTTTTTCGTAATACTTAATTAGGCATTCGTATCAATAAATTCTATACCTACCACTCGAAGTTTTTGAACAAAACGACTAGCAAAAGACAAACGCTAGCTCACGACGTATTGGCGATTTCAAAGTCTGGAGATATTCACAATTCCATATATATTTCCCACAAACGGTGGTGCTACAAGAACATTTCTTTGATCCATGTTTCCTCACGATGTTTTCCTACACCGTCAGCCGAGAGTGTTACAAATTTAAATGTAAGCGTATTCCCAAAAAATTCTTTGGTACATGCCGGGGTTGGAACCTGCGGTCATCGGATTGATATTCCACTGATCAAACAATTAAACAACGACGACTTCTTATATATTATATACTATATAATATAAGAAGACATACTAATCTTTTTTTAAAACGTATATTGAATGCATGTTACTGACAAGTCCAATCGAACGGAACGTTGTTGGACAACATTCAATTCAAACTTGTCTTCTCCGTTAGGTATTTTTTTTTATCGAATAATAACATTTTTACAACTATACATACCAGATCGTGCTGCGTTTTATAATCAAATTTATAGAGAAGCGCTATTTGAATTTTTTTATAATGACTTTCAAAGTTTCATTAAATTGTCAAGTTTTGTAAATGATTGACATACGCGTAGTGTTGTACCTCAGACACTTTTATATATGTTTATCATTATATTTCAAATACAAAATGGACAATTATATGAAATATATACGATATATACATACATTATTTATATACATTTATAATATATATTATAGCGACACACATAACTACAGACATCGTGGTATGTGAGTACTACAACAATAATTCAAGCGAAAAACCAGCGGACTTACGTAAGTCCGAAATTAGTAAAGATTTGCCGCTCAGGTGGCGATCACATGTTACCTGGGTGCATTTACAATCTCGCCGACAAATTTCATTCACAATGCGGTGCATTATTTTTGTTTATCATTATTTTATATTTAAATACTTATTTATATTATCCATATTTTATTATTGCTTTATTGTATTGTTAATTTCTTGTTTGCACGTGTTTTGGTTCCTTATAAATATGCACTCAACTCAATAAACAAGAGCCAAAGCCAGCCAGCTGCCAAAGCGGTTACCAGTCTGCATAAACGGAGTCAAATCTTTCATTTACATCTCCATACTTCTGAAAGTAGCAAGTGGTACCCATAGGTGTTATAGGTGGTAGAGCTACGCTGAAACTATTACTGGTTTCAGAATGAATGGGTCGGCTCGCCCGGGGTAGTACCACCCCCTCTCACAGAAAGCCGACGTGAAGTAACAGTGCTTCTTGCACTGTTGCGTTTCGTTCGGCCAGTGAGAGCGCCGGGGGCCCACACATATTAAAAGGCCGGAAACGCACTTGCGACTCCCCTGGTGTTGCTAGTGTCTATGGACGGCGGTGATCACTTACCATCACGTGACCCACCTGTTCGTTTGCCCCATATAATATATAAAAAAAAATTACCACTTACGGTAAAATATCATCATCATCTTCTTGCCCTTATCCCATTTAAGCAGGGTCGCCACAACATGTTTTCCTTTTCCACTCTCCCCTGTCAGAATTCATCTCAGTACTCACACCTTTTATACGCATATAATTTTTCACACAATCTATCCTTATCTTTCTCGGTCTTCTTTTACTCTTATATCCGTCCACATTCATGCTTAAAACTTTTCATGTCCGTACGATGCTAACCTATTTATTACTCCTCAACTTCTCTACCACTGATGCTATTTTCAAACACCGCCTGCTTTTCTCATTTGTATATATAAAAAAAAAGTTTTTGTTTGTTGATTTAGATTAATTTCCTAAACGGCTGAGCCATTTTATGCATAGTACTAAGTATTATTTAGGTTATATCGAAACTACTGGATCGATTTTAATCATTTTTTCAGTGAATGACATAGGCAATATATTTTATATCCGTGCGAAGCCGGAGCGGGCCGCTAGTGTACATATATTTTCGTTTATCCATAGGTTCTAAGGAGTATTGACAAAACTTAACAGTGGTGACGTATCAGTGGAAAGGAAAAATATAAAAATACAATAAAAAAGATAGAAGACATATCTCCCGAGTAAGTACTAAACCTCATTCTTTAGGACGAAGCCGGGACACCAGTTATTTGTCGAAATAAAATTAGTTTTTAAGAAATCATTAATTTTCTATATTATTTATTAATTAAATTGCGTACGTTAAATACGTGGGACGAAAATAAAGTCTTCGAGTTCACCCGAATGTCTCGAATTCGATTGATACGTGACTAGGGGCTTACAAAAACCCCCGTAATGCGACATGTGGCGTCGCCTGGAACGAGTCGACGGGCGCCAGTGACGTCACGGGATTCCGCCCGCGGTTTACTAACGAGTCTTCGAGACACGATGCGTTTTTGTTTTGTTGCGAGCTTTACACTGCTTTATTTATTAGTTCTATGCATTTTTATGTACAAATTCAACGAACAATGGCACGTTTCATTCGTATAAAATTACAATGCAAAACATAATAACAATAAAGTACAATCTAGCGCTATCGAATGGAGAATTAGATATTTTATATTCAATGAATCTATATTACAAGGTTAACGACCTTTAAATACTGTAAACTCTTTAATCTCGGTAATAATTGGAATTATACAATATCATTGTAAGTGTCAACGCATTCGAAATCTATAAACGCTTTGTCAATAAATGCTTATTTATCAGTTACCATAATAGCACTCCACTAAATTATTATTTATGAATGAATTCAACCTCGTAGGTTTTAAAATACTAAACTTTTTTTTGTTTAGAATACATAATTGAATTTGTTGATTATTGTATTGTTAGTTTTCACTTGAGTTTATATTAACAATACTTAAAGAAGTTTAAGGAAATAATCTTTCTTCAAAGGTAGCAACTGCTATAGTACTTCATAAGGTTCTATATACCATACTTACTGCCTTTGGAAACGTATCTGTATATATATGATATAATAGAAACAAAGATGGTGTGTACTTATGCACACGCGTTAGAAGTTATACTTCTTTGGCGAAACAAGACAAAAATCTTTTCAAAATTGTTATCTTTCGCCTTATGCTACGTTTGTAGAAAAAACGACACTAACAACAGAAAAAAGGTATTTAATACATACATACTTTTTTTGAATATAATGTTGACTATAACTAACTTCAGGGTGTCGGTTTTTCGTGACGGCGGTGTCCGCGCGCATCGTATAAATTACTCTCATCAT
Organism: Antheraea assamensis; assembly: GCA_035772565.1. Taxonomy (NCBI): domain Eukaryota; kingdom Metazoa; phylum Arthropoda; class Insecta; order Lepidoptera; family Saturniidae; genus Antheraea; species Antheraea assamensis. The sequence continues at coordinate 418,246 of JAQQSE010000152.1, forward strand.
TTTTACCTAACGCGCCAAAAGAAACATTTGCCAGTGTCAATGTTTATTTAAGTTATTAATAACGTGATCCGATTTGACATGTCATTATTATTTTTTCCCAGGTACTAGTATAAATAAGGTCCTGATTGATCACTCGATCCATTAAATATAAAAAATGGAAGTATCTTTATTTGTCTTTTGTAGTAGTCATGGAGATTAAAGCTGTATAGCAGGGATATTATTCTTATCACTTCAAAGGTGACAAGTTAAATGGTGCTATAATTATATAAGCTTATACAAGTACTTAAGAAGTCTCCTTGCGTTAGTTTATATGTAACATTGGATTCCTTGGTTATTCGGAATATACCGATTGAAAATATCAAATAAATAAATCACAAAACATAATTACAAAATTGAGTTAAGTTTTTGTATATTTTTCCGTTTGGCCATAAAATCACTTGATATTAAGTAATAGGGCGACCTCTTTTATTTCATTACACAACATGGTTACTAGTCATTTTAAATAAATTCTATGAAAACCAATAAGTCACGGAACTTCGAAATAAACACGAAAATTACAAGAACAAAATTCAAAACTCTATAGAATTCATGTGCATGACAGAAAAAACAACATCACGCTGTATTAGTAATTGTAAAGAGTTTTTTTTTTTCGGTCTGACTACACTGTTGACCTGGCAAGGGCACTACAGTTTCACCGGACTACTAAGGGGAGCGTTTAAGGCACTCACCCGATTTTTTGTAGGCAACCAGCACAAGGGCGAACGACGCGCCTCGGCTTGGACTGTCATCAAATATCCCGAGTCTAACTAAGCTAAGCTACTAAACTAAGCTAACTATTATTTCATACATATATAAATTCGTGAAACATACACGCGTACCAAGGATATATGTTTACTTTAGATAGGTGGTTAGTTGGTTGACTCCAGATTATCATATTATACAGTGTTAAGCACATGGCGCCAGACAGCATATGCTATCTGATTTGATAGCTTATCTATTGATTTCCTAATGACGTCATCGTGTCCCAATACTTGTAATGCGTTAGCGAATTAATTTCAACAAACAAGTATATGATAAGAATCTTTAAATGTTTTGTTCGAAACTTGAAATTGACATTTCTACGTCTGTCGGCCTTTCAGTCGGGGAACTCTTTGTGACAAAAAACCCTAAAAGTAAAAAATAATCGTGAATAAGTAATAAACAGACCTCTCAATCTTATTATGATTGTAGTAATTCGATTTCTTGTATATTTGTTCGAGTGGAATCTTCAAACGGTTTTTTATTTAATTTCCTGGTGAATTAGACTTGTAAAATTTCGTACGTAGTCCAAGATTGGATGAAAATACAAGAAAATAAAACGCAATAATACGCGCGAAATTTCACAAATATCCGACAGAATAGTAGAAATTAATATTATTTGCCCCACAGTTTTCATTTTGAATACTAACTTTTTTTTTTAAAGTTTGTAAGATTTTGCAATCACCCCTTTTCAGGACAACATGTCAAGAGTTTAAATTTTAATTATATATATACTCTTCATTTTCTTTTCATTTCATTTTCTTCATTCAAGGGTTTTTTAGATCTCGCGGCATTCCCAAAAAACGTTGGCTGAACATTGTGATAATGGACATGAAGGAGTATGATGACCTTACAGAAAAGGATGCCGAAGTGGAACAAGCTAAGTATTAAAGCGGACCCTGGCACCAAGCCGAGATAACTTCATTTCTGTCTAAAATTGTGATACGTAAGAAATGTTTTTTTTTTTTAAATATAAATATGTAGTTATCTATACTTAAATAAACGATCCTATTAATTTTTTTTATTTCATTAACAATCTTCACTAGTGTTGGCAAGGTCGGTCGTAAAGTCGTAAGTGGTCAGACGGTAAACTTATAAAATACATTTTAATAAAGTCTAATAATTTCATTCATACTCCGTTAACAATAACATATTCTATCGCATTTTATATAAAACAGTGTGATATAACTTAAGTCGCTTGTTAATTTAAATGGCGGATAATTGGATACCACGTAAGCCAACACACGCGTACCAATTAACAATGGAATAATCAGATATGATTTATAATAAGCAACTGCAATTACTAACGTATAATCAGTAGAAACCGAAGCGTATAAACTCACCGACTGTATTTTATCTTGCCGCCGGGTCACAAATGGCCCTCGTTTGACACTAAAGACATTAAAACCACTGTGTACAATAATAGAGAAAGCATAGAAGACAATTGGCAATTGTTCGTAAAGTTTATTAATTTAATCGTTCTACAACTTATATAACAGAAGCGACGGAACGCATTTCACACTGAACGTTGAATTACGATGTGGCCCAAGATGGTAAAGACGCTAAAAAGCTGGAGGGACTGGTGGTAGCTAACCAGGCGTCGTTAGAAAATGTCCAACACCATTAAAAAAAAGTTTTCGAGATAGTAAGCTCCAGGAGTAAACACCGTTTTTTGTCCACCGCTCTCTCTCTCACACACACACACACAATAAGCAGACACAAAATATATTCGGACTCGGGACTACAATATGTTCATGCCATGAATAATATTGACCTGTGTGGGAATCTAAATCACAAAACTCCCAATCGCTAGGCTTAAACCTGTCCTGTTGACCGGACCTCAGTCCGGCTCGTTCATATTTCGTTTTTAACTTCACCTAATTAGTAAAATTCTAAACACCGAACGACAGGTAATACGTAGTTTAAGACGGCGGGTTTAGGATTGTCAAATACACACGAGTTTATTGTCTGTTATAAAGAGAAAAGATTGTATTTTTGCTTGTAATGGATAAGCTTAAAAAATACTTTACCGATTTAAATAATTCTCTCACCTATAGAAAGCTACTTTCATGCGAGCGAAGCCACGAGCAAAAGCTAGTATAAAATAAGCAATAACTGATAAACTACATTTGAAACATCACTACTAAGGAGGTTGTATTTTGTTAGTCGTACGATGAATATATTTGCCCGGAATATTTGAAATTCGAATATGACTGGCACAAAAACGGTCCAACTCAACTTTCCAAGAGTATTTAGTTTCGGTTTTTCAATGAATTAATAGAGTAGCCATTTTTAAATTTCTATAGAAAATAGCTACGCAACAAACCAACATAGAATCAGATGAAAAAAACAAGCCAAGCAAAATTTTCGTATGAAAATCTTCTCGCCAATATTATTCTATACACTACAGTCTCTATGTTTGACACGGATACAATTGCTTCATTACTTATAACATTATAATTGGTTACTATGTAAATAAATACATCAGCGATAGTGTCTGTATTTATGTTCATATGTTCGATTGAAGTAGACGACTTTTATTATATACTAGCAGTGTCCGCGGCTTTGCACTTGTTTTTTCTACTTATTGTGATAAATAATTGAATCTTAACAACATTCCCCTTGATGAAATACATCCAAACAATTACATGACAATAATAAATGCAAAAAAAAAACACTTCTTTAATACTCGGTCCTTATCTAAAAAAAAACGTGTAAGAAAAATATTTTCTTGCTTTCATTTTATTCCTTCTGTACATAAAGCATATTGTTACAATAATAAATCGAGTATCAGCTCGTAGAGAATAAATCTAACATGTCCGCTGGTTCATTAGTCTTTCGTTGCAACGTGTCGTAAATCAGGTATTATGTGAATTGTAATTTTTTTGCATATTGGATAAAAGTATAGAAGCGATGATGGATTCGTTGATAGCGTGTTCGGACACAGCGTCGACGGACGTAGGTTCGAATTCTAGCAACTGATTCGGAGCTATCAGTGAAGGAAAACATCGTGATGGTAAGTCCGCTTGGCTAGCTACCACCCTCAAGTTGAAGATCTGTCGGCAAGCACTTGTTGGTGTGTTCCGGCAGCTGCACTTGAGAGCCAGTCTCCCTCTAGGTTTAGCGTGACTACCATCTTAGACCACATCATCATTTAACATCAGATGAGATTGTGGTCAAACGCTAACCTATAAAGTACAAATATATATAAGGGCTTAACTTATGTTGTGAAATTTTTAAACAGATTAATTTTCTATTATATTCCTTTTTACAAATAATTTTATTTTGGGCAGTTAATCTCGAAATTTATATATAAATTAGTGTGATTCCTAATTTTTACAATTCCTTCGAAAAATTGCAACAGAAACTATATAAAATACACAATATTACAAATTACAATATAAAATTAAACATCCAATTACATGCACACAATCTGTAGATAACATATAGACCTATAGATTATATATTTTTTGGCGAAACATTAATTATCTTTAATGGGCTAACTAAGCCGCGAAACCGGGGCAGTTTGAATAACTAATTTATCATAACCTCGGTTATCAACATCGCGCTGTATTGTTCACGGGTCATTTTAAAATTGTTTATGGTATTTATTTACAGAACAATTAGAGCTTAACGATAGAACATAAAATAGCCACTAAAATGAACATGTTTCAAATTTTACTATGCACTAGAATAGACTAAACGTCGTAAAACTATGATTATTACTGTAACGAAGTGTCTAAAATAATTAGCGGTCATTTTAAAAGGTTCGATGTTATAAACTGTTGCCAATTATGCTGTTTTATATCATATTTCTATTTCTAACAATAACATGATAATGAGATAAATATTCGTTGTGTTGTATCGTGACTTTGTGTGAGCAACGTCTTTTCCCTTTCTCACATACTAGTTGTGTGAATAACGCTCGTTCGTTCGCACGTTCCGATGGTATCGATCTCCAACTGTCATTGTGAATAATAATTGGTATTTTATTTTTAACAGAAGTGACACAATTCATGTAGCTTAATTTTAGTTACTTCATAGTTCAATAGAGAAGTATAAATAAATATTCTTGTTATACAATTTCCTAAGATTAAACAAAATAAAAAATCGATTCCTTTATGTCTAATATTTTAGTTATTCTGTAATATTCAGCTGGGAGAGTACAAAACAAAAAAAAAATCAAAAACGTAGGATATTTTATTTTGTATTTTACAATAATTCGTTACTAAAATATCTCATTGCAGTTATATTTAAATCCCTATTTAATTTCTTTATAATTAATGCTGTAAAGACTACTTAACGAAATGAGCGTATTAGTTAATTATAGCCCGAGTGCTTTTAGATATGAAGTGAAAGCTAATGTTGTACAGAAATAATCTATTTCCACTCTTGAGCGATGGTGCAAAGATTGTTAAATTAAAACGACGAATAATATTGCATTCTATTGCACCATATTACACCAATAATATACTGTTGTAATGCAGATGCATTATTGATGATATGCGGGAAATTTCTTTCAAACTTTTCTACGAAACAATCGCGTGTCGCAAGTTGAAAAAGGGCATCGTAAGGGAAATCATTCGTTATTAAAAATACATACCTATTTAAGTCTTATAAATACCAGCTTATAAAAGTCCTATTCAGGAAAAGCCTCTTGCAGGGTGAATGGGCTTACATCCTTACTTATCTCTTGTTTTATTCCAATGCGAATTTGAATTTTATTTGTCACGCTTTCACCATTTAAATACTCCACCGATCTTCGCGCAATTTTACAGACACGTTATTTGGAATAGAGAAATGTACGTAGGGTATCTTCATCCCGAAAAAATGTACCGTTCCTATCCTCGCTGTACTGTATGAGATTTCCTTTAGGGGCAGCAGAAATTTTTGCCAATTTAATAGATTTCTCTTTGATTCATATAGTCCCAGATATATGAATGCATTTAGGAATAGCGGCGGTAATTTATTTTTGATTTAATTAAAGATGTTATCTGACAAGATTCAGGTGTATAACCAGTTACACAGTATGGTTAAACGTATCGCTTACCGTGACCAGCTAGAGCATATCCAATAATCAAACGAAGTGGTAGTTTCTGTACCTTATCAACCGTACACGTGGTGATAAATACGTCACAGTGACTCTCTTTTCATTTGTCGTGCCGCGGAACGAATTTATGCATACCAGTGATCGTCCAGTGGCTGATATTGGATCATAATTCATTTATTAAGTTTCAATATTGTTCTGTATTTATTTTGTTAAAGAATTTACAAATATTGAAAACCTTATTAAGTCATCGATTTTATGAAAAAATCAAAGTACTATTTAAATTATCTTCAATAACAAAAGAAAAAAATAAAAAAAAGAATCGGTTTAGAAAGCTGAAAAATTAACTAAACTACAGTTTAGAAAGTGCTTCAATTATGAATCAAATTCAGCCAATTATACTTCATGTACGTTTACACCTCGTATAAATAAAACTAAATTCTTGTGTTACGGTGGCTTATTGGGTCAAAATTCCACTGTTTTAACATCTAAACATGTGCGAAAGTGTTTGCTTTTAAATTGAAAATACATATAATTGCTTAGCATGCAAGATTGTATACCAATAACACAAACTTACCAGTAACACCGAGGTCCGTAGATTCAGATGAGGCTTCGTCACTGTAGGCAGCCGTGAGCTGATACAATACGAGTATAAAACACAGGCTAAAATTAAACAACGCCATGAGTACGCCAATTACCACTTATTGTAACTAATAAACACTATGCAATCACCATTACGTTGGTACCGTCACACCGTGGTCCACCATCAGGCTCCACCGAAATAAATATGTTTAAAAATAACACAGAAATATATTGTTTCTTTTTTTTTTCTTAATTATTATTATTGTTCTCCTATCACAGTTATTATAACGTTAACACGTAACGTTCACGTTAACATTTATCGTGGCACTTGTTTTTTGTTTATGATTTAACACGTGAATTATCATGAAAAATAAATAAACACGCGCTCGCGAGACTAATTTTACGAACGCACAACCTTCCCTCACGAGCGGCCGAAGCTTGACTGAGTTGAATGAAATGAAAGGCGAGTAGGAACGCGTGCGACAGGGATAGCGAATAGATACAGTTTGTAGTGTGGATAGTTTAGCGCTTAGCGTGCAAACATTTTTATCGATATCGAATTTTATTTCACGATATATAAGCTTGTCCCCGCGTAGTTCTTCTCGAGTAGTTCGATGAAGCTGTCAAGGTCAATAGAAAAAAAAAGATTTCGTTCTTTTATCGTTTAATAGGAATGACATATTTTATCGAGATAAATTTTGAGCTATATATTATTTCTTTCATTGTAATTACTGAACGGAGTGTGTTCTGGAATTTAATGACCTTGTATGAAAATGTGAATAGTATAATAATACGTCTATATAAATATAAACGAACTTGGTAAGAAAATCGTATTCTGCCACATGCTGAGAGATTGTAAATTTAAGATTGTTTTGTTTTTTTGTATGTGAGAAATCCAAAAACAAATATTAAAAAACTTTTGCTGAAAAATAAAAATAAATTGGGATTGGATTGCTTAAACCGTCCAGGTGGCCCTAGAATACGAAATCATCAACTTCGGTCAAGCCATTTAGGCGAAGATTTATGAACACAGACACACTTCGTAAGTAGTAGAGCTACGCTGAAGCTATTACTGGTTTCAGCATGAATGGGTCGGCTCGCCCGGGGTAGTACCACCCTCTCACAGAAAACCGACGTGAAGTAACAGTGGTTGCACTGTTGCGTTTCGTTCGGCCAGTGAGAGCGCCGGAGGCCCAGATATTTAAAAGGCCGGCAACGCACTTGCGACTCCCCTGGTGTTGCTAGTGTCTATGGACGGCGGTGATCACTTACCATCAGATGACCCACCTGTTCGTTTGCCCCCTATAGTATATAAAAAAAACACAAACAGTATAACTTTATAAAAAAAGATAAAATAATTTGCCTATATTTTTATCGATAATCGATATTGAACCATGCATGCTAGTTATCAGGAAAAGAAGAATACAGGAATCATAATCTTTGCGATAGGAATATATACCTTCTCTTTGGTATACTTAAAGTTTACATTTGAATGATGTAATAAGACAAGTATAATCCTGGCGCCAGTTTTTGCAGCGACCGGCGAGACGCAGCGCTGGCGCTAGGTGCCGGCCATGCGGTGCACATTCTTTGCAATGGCTTAACTTTTATTGTGTGTTTTTTTTAAAGACTAATTGTATTATATTCCTTTTTACAAATAATAATTTTGGGCAGTAAATCATGGAAAGTCAACTAGGAAATCAACTTAAGAGAACTTCTGCAGCCCAAAACGCATAACATCTATTTTTTTTGTTTATCTTAGCACGGTTAATTGTTTTATGAGTAATCTGTATGTATGACTAGGGTTGATTGAACAGACTAGTTTTTGGGTCGAGTAATCCGAAGTATTCGTAGCGTCATCTAGTCTAGTCTATCACTACATAGTATAAAACAAAATCGCTTTCTCTGTCCCTATATACCTATGTATGCTTAAATCTTTAAAACTACGCAATGGATTTTGATACGGTTTGTTTTTAATAGATAGAGTGATTGAAGAGAAAGGTTTATATGTGTAATAACATACATTTAATAGTGGAGAAATAGTGTTATTTTTGAGGTTACTCCAAATTTAACGCTTGCGGGCCACGGGCAGTAATGAATAAATCAAAACTACTGGATCGATTTGAATCATTTTTTCAGTGAACGACATAGGCTATATATTTTATACCAGTGCGAAGCCGGAGCGGGCCGCTAGTTTATAATATTCCACTTGATTCAGATATAAACATAGTAAGCTCGGTTTTAAAAGTGTGAATAGCCAATATTTATTGCAATTGCAAACACAATATTTTAAAGTTACGTTATAAACTCACCTTCAGTTCAGTTTAGTTCTGTACAATTTTATAGAACTGTCAATTTTAAGGGTTTTTTTTTTTACCTTTTTAAACATTTTAATGTGATTACTTAAAATATTTATTTTGGTGCAGCCATTTTTATGTAGTTTTAGTGTGTTTGTAAACTACGCTATCTGAATTATTAATGTCTCTTAATTTAGCTTTTTAATTTTTTGTTTTTATTATACGCATGTTCACTGACTGGATATCCGTATGTCCTTTGAGACCATTGAAAAAGTCAGCGCGGCATTATTACCTTGCAATAAAACATGTTGTTGAATGGGGTCGACATATTTTGGACATATTCATTTGCATATATTTGAATTATTTAATAATACAACAGTTGGTTCAAAAAAAATATAAAAAAATCATAATCTTTTTTTTTACAGAAGGGATAAGCAGTTATCAATAAAATTTAACAGATCGGTAAATATGTTGTAAAAAAAATAAATAGTAGGTAATCAAGTTATTACGATAAGATAAAACAAGTTACCCAGACAAAACTTGCTGTTCCCGTGAAATAACAAAACCATTTAAGTCTCGAGCTTCAGCTAGTCACGGCAAATACCGCAACTTAACAACACTATAGACTAGTAAACTTCTATAAGCTAATAAAGACAGTCTGCGAACTTCCTGATAAATTTAGTCAAAGATACCAAACATGAGGCTTATTGCGATTTTCACTTAGAACGCAAAGTGGGAAATGCTCATTATCTTTCACGCGCGATAAATGTTACTGAACTAAAATGAACTAAGAAACGCATTGTACTGAATAAATGCGTTTTACCATGTCTTGCCGCTAAACGAAATACCAATAATATATATCGACCAATCATTACTAAAGTAATCACTGAAATTTACGAATTGCGTTATAAAATGCAATTATTTAACCAATGAAATACAATTCGTTTTCATTTACAAAACTGACATGTGCTTATATTCGACCAATCACAGTAAGGCATTATTTTGCTTCCATTGTTATATAGAATCGATATTCATAGTATCTGGTTTTAGAATACGTTGTAATTATAGCGTATTTCTCGTTTATAAAATTATAACAAATAAAATACGATAAAATAATTCCTGAAATTAGTATTAATTTGCTAAATTATATATCGACTACAAACTAAAAGAAACGGCGTAAATGTAAAACAAAAATAACGAACAACAATATTACAGTTTCTTGGACTAATTACTTCATTAAAATTTCTATAAAAACATACGGTTCGATAGAAAAACAAAGAATCGAATACAGCCTCGGAACGTGTACACACTAAGTATATATAAAAAAAAAACAAAAGCGGAGAATTGAACCGAGGCATCGCTGCCTTTGTTGAGGCGGGAATGCGTTCGCTGTAAGAGGCCCGTTGTCCAAATAATTGAATAGTTAGTGCAGACGTGATTCTATTTTTTCATTTCACCTAATTCCTTAATATGTAGGTGATAGTAAAAATAAATGTAAATATAGATTTGTTTGGTTGATTACGTATTAATGAATGTTAATACTAACTAAATTCGAATGTTTGTTTGTAACGCTTTCAAGGTTTAACTGCTCAAAGGATTATTATTAAATTTTGCATACACGTTGATTTACTTTTAATTAATGTGATTTTATAAAAATATTATTTAACAATTTTTATTAAAACAAAAAAAATCTATCAAGTTATCGACACTTTCATTTTGAGATTCTTTGTATTTTTTTGCCTAAAAACGATAAGATGATGTAACAAATTATCACCTACTACTTAAAGATTAACCTATAAACCTATAAATACATTGGCTAATTAAAATAAAACTATCAGTTCACACTCACTCACACGAGTGGTATGTCGCGTCTGCATCGTACTTTTTTTATTCTATGCAAAGGGTTCGTTGTTCAGGGGCCTATGCATATTAATAACACATAATGACTCTTTCTTCTCGGTTACCTACATGTTTGTTGTGTATAACACACAGATTTATTACATACCGATATAAAATATATGAGAACCGTTAAATCGTTCGCTTTGGACTCATGTTACCCGTTACTGTTAACGACAGTGGGTATCTCTTCCGCGTTGCTGGGCCCGGCTTCTATTTCACGGCCGGAACAAAATAAAAAAGTTAGAGAGATTTCTAAATCGTGCTTATTAAATTGAAGATACAATTTGTAAAACATCAAAAAATGCACAGAGTTTATAGAGCCGCTTCAATTGTGCAGTGATATTGTCTCACTGAACATGCTCTACCGTCTATATCATTAGGCGAGTGTTCTGAAGAAGTGAAGAACTATTCAATTCAATTTTCACAACCGAACCACGCGCGCTGGGCTAAAATTTAATTACATTTTAAGTTTTCTTTATTAATTTTTTTATTGACAACTAGCTAGCATCCGTGACTTCGTCTACGTCGTTTGTTATCTTAACCATTCATTTTTTGTATAGAGAAAAAGAACATAAATACGACACAGCTTGCTCCACTTTTCCTCGGCACGGAAACACTTATCTATCTATCATCAATACAAAAATCATGGACCTTATCTATCGCTGTCATTATTTCTCATTAATATATAGAATATTATACTAATTTGATCTAATCCTTTGGTTCTAAGAATTGTAGATTTTTATTAACCCTTATAATCTTAAGTGGATGAGATTTAGCAACATTTTTAAAAATACACTACTTAAAATGAGGCCACTGACATTTGCTCTTTGTTCAAATGTTAATTTAATCTACGATACTCTTGTTTATTTGAAAATGGAACCTATTTAACCAAAAGCTTAAGTTAAAATTTTATAATACACAATTATACGTATAAACTGTAATAAATTTGCCAACTTTGTGATGTTTTTAACGCTGTATAATTTTAGACAATAGCATAATCCGCTACCTGCTTCATAAATAACAGAACAATGTACGTACCTACCATTTGTTAATCATTTCTAAAGAATATTTAAAATGTTATGATGTTCTCGAGTGTGGTTATAAAATGGCTAGAGACAAACAATTCTTTCTATACAAAGTCCCACCGTTTGGAATTATTATAAAAACAAAAGCATTTTTGAGATTCTCATTGTAAAGTTTAATTACCCGGTTCAGAATTCCCAGAAGACCGCTTTCCTGTCGGGCTATGAAACTGGCGAGCGTATTTGATTAATTCGTTATATTTTATTCGAGATTAATTTAAAGTCTGTCTATTTAGTTTCAGACGAAAATACTAGAAATAAATGTACATAGTTTAAATAATAAATATCGTTATTTCAAACCTCATAAGACAAAACGTGGATATATTATAAAGCTAATCTATTGTCTGTCACTTTTGGGAATTCAGAATATATCGCTATAAAAATGATTATGCTCATAATTTTAGAAACCCAGTATTTTAGAGAAAAAAGTCTGTTATAGGTACATCAAATTGCACTACGAATACGGAAGCGGTTGCCAATTTGTTGTAGTAACTACACGTGTTCTTTTGATTTAAAGACTTATTATGGTTATAAAAACATAGCATTTATTTCTTATATTTGAAATTGACTTAGTTTTACCTATTATACATCTAGTTGGCGGTAGTTAAATAATAATTAAAATAAGAAAAATAAAAAACAGCACATGTAACTCAGCATACGTAACAAAAGTGAAACATTAACATACTATGTCTCTTTCTAATATCTTACTCGTATTTGTACTTTTTATTGTCATTATATTTAGCGTGTGCACACACTTGTCATATTGTGTTACGATCACCTACCCCTCTATGTTTATAGCACAGTTTTCCTCTCTTTTCCAACTACCTGCTTTTCGTTCTTTTTGCATCAGAAATGTCGCGTTAAAAAAGGTTGCAATTTAAACCTTGAGCTAAAATGTGACATCGGAATGATTAAATAACAAAAAAAAAACTCGGAATTTTTCTCTCATTGCGTTCAAAATATTTGCACTTTAAAATAATCTCAACGTTATAAGTCGCTTACATCGTGACGACGTGGCCCCAACACGAGTGGCGCCCGACTCACTTCGCCCTTATCAACTGCATCGCAATCGGAGATAAAATGTGAAAAACTTACAGTTAAGCAAACAATGGCTTCGAGAATTTGCTTTTAAACCATGATTGTACACTTTTTAATGGTCCGACTTCTTATCTGTTCCGAAAACCGACAAGGCCTACATATAGGTGACTCTGGCAAATAGAGTACCTATTCTAAATAGTGAAAGGTAATTAGTATATGTTACTTACTACATTTAAAAGAAAAAACATAATTATATAAAATCATTAAGTAAGAAAGTAAAATGCTAGTCATCTCTGGAAACTATCAACACATCGGTACATAATCAATACAATAGAAATACAACCGTACCAGGTAGGCAGACGTTGTCAATTTTACAATTAGGGTGGATGACACTTCGCACTTCCGCTAAGAATTATTTGGTAGTAACTGGTTTAGTGTAAGCAGGTGTTGCAGTAAGGCGTGACAGCGACCAAACATTTCTTAGCGGAAGTGCCAAGTAACGTCAACCCTACTTTTAATGATGGACTTCTGCAAAGTAACGCCTGCATCAATAAAAAAAACATAGTTTGTCAATGTTGTCATACATGCGGGGGAGCTGAAACATTGGGATTACATGTATATTATGAAATCTAAAAAATAAAAACACCCGGTCGCATAATTTATTAGAAATAGTGGACCTCGTAAACAGCGCTACCTTCAGGGTCCAACTATATATAGCAAAGAATTAACCCCATGAGTAACATAAGTTTACGGGGACCAGTCACGCCATTTAGGAGGAGAAGCATTAAGAACACGCGTACATTGGAATCTCGTATATAAACATATAAAATTAAAGCGTCTGTTGTTTATTTGGCTAATGTACTAAATGACGGAACCGATTCTAACGAGACGGAAAGGACGGAAAGGAGTCTCGTTCGGAAAGGAGTCTCGTTCGAGCAGCGGCCGGGTGCGCACGTGCCCGCTCGCAGCTCTGACGGTCCGTTAGTTCGGCAACTCGCGCGCAGTTGTCGGATATTTTCGTGTGTGTCCGGAAGTTTAGTGTGTTCGAGCGGCTACTGTCGATCGTACGCTCTTTTCAGAGCGACGGTGCACCTCCATTAGTGCACCATTTAAACCGCACTTTTCGGTGCGCAGCCGTGCACACTGTTTGCAGTGCGTCGAGTCGCCGTGCTACGCGTCGTGCCTCGTGCTGCGCTTCGAGAGTCGTACAGCGCGTCGTGTGCCGTGCAGAGCGTCGTTCTTCGCGCCGCGCCGTGTGCAGTTTTGAAGAGAAGATTCGCGTTCGCGTCGCGTCGCGTTTTCCCTTTGGCCCGGACACGGATTGTCCGTTAGATTTGAATTAGGCGCACCCCCCTGCCCCTCAGGCAGGGAGGTTAGTCATGTCTACCCCCGCGACCCCGCGTGCCCATCCGGCCCTTCCGGCCGTTGATGATACCGTCCACCTCGAAGAACTGTTACGCTTCCACATGTTCGTCGAAAAGGAAGACCCGCAACTCGTCACGGAATACAACAGACTCCGGAAAGTCTACGCGCGCAACCCTCCCGGTAAGATACCGCGTTGTTTCTCCGCGAACCCTTTCGCGAATCTCCCGGACGACCCGTTCACGAGGCTCTCGGAATTCGATTCCGATGACGACTCGGATATGGACTACGATACAGTCCCCGCGACCGCGCCCGCGACGGAAACCACGGCCGCGACCGTGCCTGCGCCCGCGACCACGCCCGCCGATGACGACGGTTTCACAACCGTCACGCGCCGCGGTAAACGCCCACGCGCCGCGATTCAGACCGATAGCGACTCTGCTGCGGGACGTCCAACCCCAAAGCAGCCCAATATAGGTGGCGCTCGGGTGCCCCGAGTCTCTCCCACGCCCTCTGCCGCGAATTCGGCTAAAGCCTCGGCTGCGGAACCCGCGGTCGCGGCTAAGAAGCCACGCCTACCGCCTCCCGTCACCTTCCGTGACAAAGCTCGATGGGTAGAGATTTCTGAAGACCTTAAGTCGAAGGAAATCGTCTACAAGTCTGCCGTCAACACTGTTGCCGGCATTTCTATTCGTGTTTCGACCCCCGATGAGCATCGCAAGCTCACCAAATATTTCAGGGAGCGTCAGCTCCCTTTCTTCACCCACGCGCTCGAGGAAGAGCGCCGCCTCCGTGTCGTCATTCGGGGAGTTCCCTCTGAACTCACCGAATACGACATCTGCGATTGCCTGAACGGTCAGGACTTCCCAGTCCGGAGCGTGCAGCGCATGCGCCACCCCCGCACGAAGGCCCCCTTCAACCTGGTGTTGGTCACTCTGGACCGCACCTTGGAAGGCAAGGCTATTTTCAGTCTCAACTCAGTTTGTGGCCTGTCCCCTGTCTTCGTCGAGCTTCCTCGCAAGTCCCAGGTACCCTCGCAGTGTCACAACTGCCAGGTGTACGGTCATTCCGCCCGACACTGCCACCTGCGTCCCAGGTGTGTCAAGTGTCTCGGGGATCATTCCACTAAGGAGTGCCCCCGCACTCCTGAATCCGTCGAGCCTCCGAGCTGCGTCCTCTGCGAGCAAACGGGTCATACCGCGAACTATCGCGGGTGTCCCCGTGCGCCTCGCTCGACCTATCACCGTCGCGGCGGTCGTGCGACCCGGTCCAGGGCGCACGGCCCGCCGACTCGGACGAATCGGCCTCCGCCTCCGCTCATACAAAGCCAGAAGGCTTTCCCCGAACTGCCGGGCAGCTCCAGTGCGCCGGCAGCATCCGCTACTCCGCCGAGCGCGCTCTCCTGGCGCGTAAGGCCTTCCCCGCCAGCTCCCTCGACTCCTAAAGCCAAGCCCCAGCCCCCAAAGGCTCTGTCCACTCCTGCGCCACCTATCGCGGTTTCAGCATCGACCTCCGGTATAGACTGGATAGCTCGCTTACTCTTGGTACACGATGTACAAGAGATAATCGCATTTAACGCGTTAGTTAATAGTACGTCTGAGCTCGGGCTCTTAAACGCTACCTCCGCTTTCCCGGCCGTCGCGACCACGGTACAGCAATTAACCCGCGCCGCGCATAAATAAATTCGCGTAAATCAAAATATCAGATCGAACCCGCGTGTTCATACATAATAGACCGATATATTAGGATTTGTTACGTAATTATTTAGTTAAATCGGCACCGTGCCGTTGTACTTTATTTTTTAGCTCGATTCCCTCTCAAAAGATGCGTGTTTGCGCCCACGCCCGCGACTCTCTCTGCTCACGCCTCCGTGAGCGGGGGGTGAAGATTCGATCCCGCACACTCGTCGCGATTTTTCTTGTAACTGCTCGAGCCTAGGTAGTCCCTCGGTGTGGAGCCCTCGAGTATGTTACTCGCGCGAATACAGTGATTTACACATGTTCTACACTTACACGATCACCCCACACTCTTGCACATCTAGGCACTCAGTGGTGGGCTGTTTTTTTGCCCTTTTCGGACTGAAATAGGTCACATAACACAGTAGTCAGATACCAAATACACATATACATTCGTGAAACATGCATGGTCACACATGCATTTTTCACGAATTCATATATGAGTATTGCATGGATAGATAGCTTAGCTAGCTTAGTTAGTTCGGGAATCCGGCGACAGCTCAAGCCGAGGTGCACCGAGTGCCCTTGAGATGTTTCGCCTAAAAAAAACAACCGGGTGAGTGCCCTAAGCGCTCCCCTTAGTAGTCCGGTGGAACTGTGAAGGCCTAATAAGCCGGCAGTGTAGGTCAGTTCGAAAAAAAAAAAAAAAAAAAGTTTATCTGGCTAATCTACTAAGTGACGGAACCGACTCTAACGAGACTTAAACAAGATTTTTCAGTGTACTATATATATAAGTAGTAATAATACAGTTTTTGTTTTTATTTGAACAAATTTTTTTTTTTTATGTCATAGGAGGCAAACGAACAGGTGGGTCACCTGATGGTAAGTGATCACCGACGTCCATAGACACTAGCAACACCAGGGGAGTCGCAAGTGCGTTGCCGGCTTTTTAATATATGTGGGCCTCCGGCGCTCTCACTGACCGAACGAAACGCAACAGTGCAAGCACTGTTACTTCACGTCGGCTTTCTGTGAGAGGGTGGAATTACCCCGGGCGAGCCGACCCATTGATTCTGAAACCAGTAATAGTTTCAGCGTAGCTCTACCACCTATTAAATTATATACAATTGCCCAGTCTCTGTTGCCACTTATATAAATCTGCTAAAGTGTAATTTGTGTTTCACGTGTACAGTTCACAGTACAGTGTGTCACAAATTACAGTTTTGGATTCAGAGGAACTTTTACACATGACGTTTTAGCCCATCTCTAGAACCGAGTGGATAGGCACCACGATACCTACGGTAAAAACCCGTTATAGAAACTGTGGCCGGCTTTCACAAAGATAGTTACATCGTTCGCTGTGAAAAGGGCGATTGATTTAAACGTGGACTGTAATTTACCAACCGCACTGTAAATTGCTATAATTGTGCCGGTTTAGAACAATACACTCAATTTATAATTCTACATTCTAACACAACATACCAGGTAGGAATGTCATTTGTTTAACAATATATGCCGCCAAATTATATATGAAATAATAGTAATATAAAATTAATATGGAAATCGCTCAGAGATAAATGAAGAGCAACTTTACGAAAACTATCTTTATTTTGTTAACTACTCGCTTATGACCCACCTATCTTAGTACGTCGTATACGCCATCTTCTAATTCTTGTTCTTGTTCTTCTAATTTTTGTAGGTGGTAGAGCTACGCTGAAGCTATTACTGGTTTCAGCATGAATGGGTCGGCTCGCCCGGGGTAGTACCACCCTCTCACAGAAAACCGACGTGAAGTAACAGTGCTTGCATTGTTGCGTTTCGTTCGGTCAGTTAGAGCGCCGGAAGCCCAGATATTTAAAAGGTCGGCAACGCACTTGCGACTCCCCTGGTGTTGCTAGTGTCTATGGACGGCGGTGATCACTTACCATCAGGTGACCCACCTGTTCGTTTGCCCCCTATAATATAAAAAAAAAAATTCTATCTCCCCTCTTCATTGCACATTCCTTCTTTCACTCACACCTTACGTTTCGTTTCCCACATAAATAAAGTTGGATAAAATACGTATTAATTAGTTTTCACATAAACCCATTGAAATGTTTTTCAATTGTTATTCTTAAAGTCATACTACATTCTTTCAAATCATTATCACTACATAGTATAAAACAAAGTCGCTTTCTCTGTCCCTATATCCCTATGTATGCTTAAATCTTTAAAACTACGCAACGGATTTCGATACGGTTTTTTTAATAGATAGAGTGATTGAAGAGAAAGGTTTATATGTATAATAACATACATTAAATGGTGGAGAAATACTGTTATTTTTGAGGTTACTCCAAATTTAACGCGTGCGGGCCACGGGCAGTAATGAATAAATCAAAACTACTGGATCGATTTTAATAATTTTTTCAGTGAATGACATAGGCTATATATTATATACCGGTGCGAAGCCGTAGCAGGCCGCTAGTATGAATTATTTCAAACAACTTTTAATTGGGCCTGCTTATATCCCGTAGCCAATCAGGATCAATCCCATTTTTTTTAAGTCCGCCTGGTTAGCTTCAAGTTGCAAATCTGTCGCCAAACACATGTAGGTGTCTTTCGGCAGTTGCGCTTAAGAGCCAGTCCGTGTGTAGGGGTAGCCTATTTACCATCTTAGACCACCTCGTCATTTGACATCAGATTAGAATGTGATAAACAACGACAACAGAATCGGAACAACGCTTGTACCAGTACGTATTGGTTGTCGAAGAGTTTAGATCGGAATATCTCGCAGAGAGTAGTAATATTGCCATTGCGCCGATGTATGTATTCAGACCCTGCGAACTTCGTTAGAATATAAGTTAATTTACCTATAAGTTAGATACTAACGCCCTGTATTCGCTGCAAATTTAAAACTAGCCTTTGTCTACGGCTTCACTCGTGTTAAGGAAGATTTGACCTGTCCCTCCTAAACAGTAGGTACTGCTTTTTTTTTTAAACAAATGTAACAATAGATGTTTGTCACCCTTCCACGCAGAAACTACTGAACTAATGATGACGAAACTTTACAGAAATATAGCTTATATATCAGAATAACTTATAGGTTATAAATTATAAAAGTATCGTTTTAATTCGTTAAAATATTATGAGAAGGGTCGAGTAACATAGTCAAAAACATACGATCTGAGAGCTATCTCAGCTTGCAAATCGTTAGAGTTACGCGATTATAACATGTGGTGTCATCGTTTTTAAAATTAAACACAGACGAAGTCACGGGTGGCGGCTTGTCTTAAATAATATTAATCTAAATCGCACACTAAACAAATAATTTTTTTTTTCTCTAGAGACGATGAGGCCCTTCGGGCTGGAATAAAATCGCATGTAAATTTGATTGGCTCGGAGAACCGGACAGACCTTTAATTTCGCATTGAACGAGCAAGTGCTTGTCAAACTTTATTTCATAACATGGTACAGAAAAATATTTGTATTCTTTTTATAGTATCATTTTTATCTTTATGCATAAAATATAATTTTGGCTATGCTAAATTACTAGCTTTTGCTCGCGCATTCATTCGTGTTAGTGTAAACGTAGTCTCTCCCTCGGAAGAGTCTTTTTTTTCTGTGTAAAACGTGTCCTATGCCCTTTTCTGTACCCATGACAACATGTATGCAAAAGTTTACGATTATCGGTTAAGAAGTTAAAGGGTGTATCAAAAGGACATACGGTATACTTCATCCCGAAAAACTGTAATGCTCTCGAGCGAGAGACCAAATTTACATTAACGCGAGTGAAGCTGCAAGCAAAAGCTAGTTTATAATGTTAATGACTATTAATTTTATTTCTTATATCTATGTATACCATTAGATACGTAAGTGTTATTACTTGTATATTCCACGGGATTCCCGGACATATTCGACATACAGTTATCTACCTATATGATAATTATCTTAATCTATACTTACGTTGACATTTGTATATCTGAAATCGATAAGCTGGAACATCATTTGACTGATTACAACGAAGGTTGACATACTGAAGTCCTTTTGTTAATCCGTTATATGATTTAGCGTTTGATAACATCTCAACTAATGTTAAACGATGGTTGAGTTTAATATGGTAGGCACGCTAAGCCTTGACGCAGACTAGCTATCCAGTGTTCCTGCCGGAATACTCCAATGGGTGCTTGGTGACAGATTTTCAACTTGAGAGTGGTAGCTATCCAGACAGACTTAGAGAAAGCCCTACCACCATGCTATAGCTTCTTCACGATGTTTTCCTTCATCGACTGCTGCGATCAGTGTCCCACAAGCTATCAACTAAGACATCATCGCCTCATGACCACCATTCATCGTTTTTTTTCGCAGAGGAGATTTTATAACATATATTTCGTCTGTATCTTCCAACCAATCACCATTTAAATTATCTTGTGTCAATATTTAAACACTAAAAATTCTTACGTAATATTAATATATCGTATTTAATAAGCACGCAACATTCGCTTTGTTATTACAATTTTTATAAATACAATAAATAGTAACAAACGTGATCGGAGCTGCGTATGCGTTACATTAATGTATATTTTTTGAATAGAAAACTTGAAGCAAAATTTCAATGAAATCAAATCAAAAATACTTTATTCAATTTAGGCCCTAAGAAGGCGCTTATGAACGTTAAAACTACCACCGGCTCGGAATACATCCCAGTCATCGAGAAGAACCGGCAAGAAACTCGGTCGGGTTTATCTTTTTAACATATACTTATATATTTAAAATTTCCAATGACACCCCTAGAGAGTTAAATGACAATATGAGCTAAAGTAATTAATGGACATTTAATAATTTCACACTCAAAACCTTAGACAACACTTCTTTCTCTTATTAACATATTTATTTTCTTCCTAAAGCACTTTTGCTATTAATATTCGTATGGGTAGTGTTATAAAGCCTGTGTCGATATAAATAAATTGTAAAAAGTTTAGGAACCAGTGTCTTACTCGCAATTTGTCGATTAAAAAAAACATGGCGCGGCATAAAGTAAACACATTTAAAAAAAAGAGGAGATCAAAACTGCATTTCGGTTTTCTTTCCGACCTCCGCCTCTATTATTAACGACCATATAATCTCGATCCCTTCATTCGATACTCAAGCTCACTTGCTTTTTTTTTCTTAATTATCTTACGAACGGGGTGTTCCAAGGGAAGTGAAAATAATGACCGAAATTTTGTACGTATTTCATTACTAATCAATGTTAATTGTTTGAAGTAAATAATACAAACTAATAATGGTCGTCTCGTCGTCGAAGTTCGCCCATAAATAGAGGTACAATTTTTTATTCACATGTTAATTTATTGACATTCTTTTTCTGTACTTTTTAATTTTTTTTTTACTGAAAAGAAAAGCTGAAATGAGTATTGTCCAAATATTATAGATTGCGAACGTAAGGAGCTTGAATTATGATAAATAGGGACTTATAATTTTATAAAGGCTTCGATTCATCAGTGGTAACGGAAAAAAGTGGTATTTTCCAAATATAATATTGTTAAATATTAAAGATACTAACAACAAAAAATAATCTAATCCTAAACTGTTTTTTTTTATCTTTGGCTAAATAAATCGTCATCTTCTTACCCTTATCCCACCTCAGTAGGGTCGGTACAACATGGTTTCCTTTTCCAATCTCCCCTGACAGATGCCATCTCAGTATTTCTGTAGGTGGTAGAGCTACACTGAAGCTATTACTGGTTTCAACATGAATGGGTCGGCTCGCCCAGGGTGGTACCACCCTCTCACAGAAAACTGACGTGAAGTAACAGTGGTTGAACTGTTGCGTTTCGTTCGGTCAGTGAGAGCGCCGGAGGCCCACATATTTAAAAGGCCGGCAACGCACTTGCGACTCCCCTGGTGTTGCTAGTGGCTATGGATGGCGGTGATCACTTACCATCAAGTGACCCATCTGTTCGTTTGCCCCCTATAATATGAAAAAAAATTCACACCTTTTACACATATCATTTTTCACAGAATCTATCCATATCTTGTTCGGTCTTCCTCTACTCCTATATCCATCCACCTTCATACTTCAAACTTTACTAGTTAGATGTCTTTCATCTCTCCTCGTGGTATGCCTATACCATGCTAAGCTATGACTCTTCTACTTCTCTGTCACTAGTGCTATTTTCAAACTATACTCATTCGTAATCTTATTTATTCTATTACACCATAAATCCATCTTAACATTGCATCTCTTCCACGTATAGTTTTCTCTCACAAGTCTTATTCATAGCCTCGCACTCATAAGGATACAGCATGACTGGTCGTATAATAGTTTTATTACACCATCCCCTTGAGCTTCAAGGGCATTCGTGGGTCACAAGCTATCCTCCCAGACACCTTTCGCCATTTCATCCATCCTGCATTTATCCTATTCTTCACATCCATGTCTAAGGCACCGTCGTTTTGGATCAATTATCCGAGATATCCGAAATTGGGGCATGCTGGTAAGGTTCTTTAAGGCTATATGAGAAAAACTAGATGGACAACCGAAGTCGCGAAACACACGTTCGGTTTTTGTCCTACTAATATTCAAACCAACACTCTCCAGTTTTTCTCGCCACTTCTCCAGCCTACTCATACTCTGGACCTCGGCATCATTTTCTTCGACAAGAACAATATCAATAGCAAACAGCATACACCCAAGCGCCTCCTTCTATATGTCTGATGTTAACGCATCCATAACGAGAATGAATAAAAATAAGGGCTTAAAACTGAACCCTGGTGCAAACCTATACCCACATTGAAATTATCGGTAACTCCAGCTTCGCACCTAATGGGTGTTTTAGCTTGGCTGTACATACAACGAATAAATTATACGAACCCTTTTCTTTTTCAGAGCCCACAGCAGAACCTTTGGAGGTACTCGATCCGATGCCTTCTCCAAATCAACAAACACCATATGCAAGTTCTTATGTACACGTCTGTATTGTTTGCACAGTTGCGGAAGTGCGAAATTAGCAGCTGTTGTTACACGTTCAGGCATAAACCCGAATTGGTTGCGAGTCTTATCTCTTGTTCGTCTCGCTATCACTCTTTCCTAAACCTTCATACTATGTGACCTGAGCTTTGCCTCTTATAGATTTAAATAAATAAAGGATTATTTATTGTTTTGTTTCGAGTGATAAGGAAGTGGAAGTTGTGACACTGAACATATAATAATATATATCATCGAAATAACAATTATTTATCTGCACACGACGATTTCTTTCATAGAAGATAATTTGTTTGTTATCTTGTTATCTATTACTGTTTCATTTTTATTGTACGAATAACAAACTGACTGCACTATTCCTCATTGTAACAACAGTGTAAACCTATAAGCGAAATAAACGCGAAATAAATCGAGTCACTGGGAACAGTTGGTCACTACATAATGGTGCTACCAGTCGGGTAGTATTGGGTACTGATTTGATATCCCCACATCACCGGACACCAATACCCAGATACCAATAATTGTTATTATGAAATGATTATACATCATTTAGTAAATATTTTATTATGAAAGTGTTATAATTATTTACAATAGTAATTATAGTTTATTGCCGTTAATATCTAAGTTAAACATGTGCATATCGAAGAAGTAGTTAGTAACCTATGAGTTCAAATTTTCATGTGCGTCTATAAATGGTCTATTTCTTTTTGGCGTCCGATGTGTTGTTGTGGTTGTTGTTGGAATTGTCGTTGTGGTTGGTGTGGTCGTGGTTGTTGTTGTTGTTGTGGTTCGAGTAGTCGTTGTTGTCGGAGTTGTTGTTGTCGTTGGCGTAGTCGTTGTAGTCGGTGTAGTAGTTGTTGTTGTGGTTGGCGTAGTCGTTATTGTGGTTGTTGTTGGTGAAGTCGTAGTTGTAGTAGTTGGTGTTGTGGTAGTAGTTGGGGTTGTTGTTGTAGCTGGTGTTGTTGTTGTAGTCGATGTAGTTGTAGTAGTTGGCGTAGTCGTTGTTGTAGGGGTTGTTGTTGTAGTTGGAGTTGTTGTCGTAGTTGGCATAGTCGTTGTTGTAGGGGTTGTTGTTGTAGTTGGGGTTGTTGTTGTAGTTGGGGTTGTTGTTGTAGTTGACGTAGTCGTTGTTGTTGGTGTAGTTGTTGTAGTTGGCGTAGTCGTTGTTGTTGGTGTAGTTGTTGTAGTTGGTGTAGTTGTCGTAGTTGTAGTTGGGGTCGTCGTTGTAGTTGGGGTCGTCGTTGTAGTAGTTAGAATTGTTGTTGTGGTAGTAGGTGTTATAGTAGGCTTTACCGTAGTCTTAGGTGTAGTTGTTGATGTCGTTGTACTTGTAGTTGTTGTAGTAAAAGTAATCTGTATATGTTCCTTTAAAGGCAATCTCTTTGCAGTCGTTGTTATGGGTTTCGTTGTAGACCTTTCAAGTATATGTCTAATAATGCTTAAAGGCATCCAATGTCCCGGCACGTCCGCTTCTACTGGATTGGCTATGAATAGCAAAGGATCATTATTAGGATCCGGCCATTTTGTCGCTCCTGTTGTGTACATTATAGTAACTAGTACTATTATACAGATGATCACATTGAATACCACTGTAAATAATATGTGTAATTAATCAACAAAAATAAATGAAATTAAAAAACGAAAAGAATTAATAAAATCCTTTCAGAAATATATTATTTTAATACTTTATAGGTTTTAAAGTTTAAGCACGATTTCATCTAAATGTTAAATGAAGACCTGGCAAGGCCTTTACAGTTTCACCGGACTACTAAGGGGCTGCGCTTAAGGCACTCACCCGATTTTATATAGGAGTGGTCTAATCCTAGCACACTAAACATAAGTGGGTATTGATTGGCTCTCAATTAGTACAACACAAATGAAATAATGCAGAATTTCGTTGTTAACTAGTTGTGAGGCTTTCTACTGTCATCTGATTCAATTAAATTTAACTAATTTTGACCAAAATAAATGTTGGTCTTTTCAATACACTAAAGGAAAATTCTTCGACTGTAACTTATTTCCAAGTTAAGATGTTGTAAATTTCGGTGATATATTTGTGTTTTTGACCACAGTGTCACCTGATGTTAAATGATGGTGTACTCTTAGACGACAAACCTAGAGTGTCTGGATTCCAAGTGCAGCTGCCGGAACACACTTATACGTGCTTGGAGATAGACTTTCAACTTAACGCTGGTAGCTAGCCAGGTAGACTTACATAAAGCGGGACCACAATGCTACGGTTACGTCACAAACTTTTCCTGCATCCAAAACTCCAGCTAAGTTGTAACTGTTCAAGCCTTCGTCAACTAAACCCTCATATTAAAATGATTTTGAAAAAAATGACTTATTATCTCACCTGATGAAAAACGATTATATAAACGAACGGGTTGCATGTTATTAAGAATTAATCCTCCCTCACGATGTCCATAATGACTCTTTAGTTAAAAAATCTTGAAACAAGAATGCTTAATCGACGTTTTTTTTATGCGTAAAATTAATTTATGAAATTTTATCATTCGCTATACTAAAAGTAATACAACGGTATCTAATTATAGACATATGTGAAAATGAAATGATATTATAAAAATTCTTGCTTTATAAACATTGAGTAAATATTTTCTAGGCAAAATATTTTAACACTGAATGTAAATATTTTAAAGCTGATATTGATATTGGATATTTTATGGCTTCACGATATACTTCAAGTAATGTTACAAAAGTCATTCAGAATAGCGAGGCGTTTAGATTTATTTGTAAAATATTTTTTCTTTTTTATTCCATTAATAACGCCGCGACATAGTTTACGTTTGTCTCCTTATAAATGACTAGCTGCCCGGTTCGGCTTTGCACGGACGTCAATCCAGTCAACGTATTACCGTACAATTTTTTTCCAGAAGATAATATAAACAAAAGTAGATTTGGAAATAGAAATAAAAAAAAAATAAGAAAAATGTTTAGCACAAATAATTTGATAAGAGACTTTAAACTGTCATTGCGTTAAAAAGGCAACAACTCTAAAATTTGAGATAGGTGGTAATGATTCTTAACTGTCGATTTTGTTTACTTTGTAGGATTTTTAGCGTTTGACCATAATTTCATACTGATACTGTGATGGTGTGGCCTAAGATAGCATGCTAAAATTAGAAGAGGAATTTTCTCAAGTGCAGATGTCAGAACACATCTGTAGTTGCTTGGCGATAGATCTTCAACTTTAAGATTGTAGGAATCCAGGCGTTTATTAGGCAAAAACACTACTATATTGTTATGGTTGACTCATATCTTTGTGCACTGAACGTTCATTGCATGTTACTAACCTCCCTGGCGGAATGGAAGAATTAGATGCGTCAGACCACGGAGGCTACATCTTTCGTGGTCGGGTACATCTAAAGGTTGAGCCTCATGATGGCCTTCGAAAAAATCGAGACCCTAATGTTCCATAGGCTTCGACGGGGGTCACCACCTGGAGCCCATATAATTTTGAAGGGCGCACCAGATCGCGCAGTGAGCCGACCACCGCATGCCATATGTACGGTGCTGAGACGGATACCGCGCAGCACATCTTGTTCAAATGGGCTGCGTGGCAGGGACAGCACTGTACTCTGGCTGCTGCGGTAAGGCCGGCCTTGTCACTGCCGAGTGTGATTTCGTTCATGCTCGGAAGTGAAGAAGCGTGGAATGCTATGGCCTCAGTGCACAGGTTCGGTTGACGAGAGGAGGCAGTTGGTATGTACCGATGGTATATAACCTACGTAGATAGACGCGGTGTCTATACACGTTACCATTCAGCCATTCTAGCATAATAATCTTTTCATATCTTCTATTTATCTATATTCTATAAATAATGAAAATATAGTTTCCTTTGAGGCTCAATGACAAATTACATCAGAATAGTAACCTGATTATTCAATGTGGAATTTTTCGTAGATGGTTTGAGACTTATTTTTTGGATTCGACTGACGCTTTTGCTATTTTTAATCCTAAGAAAGCTAGCGCCATTGGACAGGTTCGGCTGACGAGGAGGGAACGGCTGTGTCTACCCAGCTTGCCCCCCATTTTTAGGACGACGCCCGGCGGACACCTTCCGCCGGACATGTCTCTAGTACGGCATCGTGAAATCACTGCACGACCCCATGGTGTCCCAACCAAAGCGGCGGTCGCTACACCGTGGGGTTTTAGTGAGCAAGAGTCTCACACTACCCACTCTCTTCCCCGAGAGGGTGGCGTGTCCATGATGGATGTCCCCAGGTTAATAAAAAAAAGGTTTAGTACAAGCTGGCATTATCAATAGCAAGTATGTAAAAATTATATCATTTTTTATTAATACATATGATAATCGGAATAAGAATATTCTAGAAGAAAAATTGAAAATGAAGTGTATAAAATTATTATATATTTGCATTTTCATGCCCATCAACAGGTTGTTTACGTTTAGGCTTCTTCGGTTTCGTTTTTGGAGATTCTGTTTTTGTTGTTGTTGATTCTGTTGTTGGTTTTGTTGACGGTTCTGTCGACGGTACCGTTGACGGTTCTGTTGTCGGTTCTGTTGTCGGTTCTGTTGACGATTCTGTTGACGGTTCTGTTGATGGTTCTGTTGACGGTTCTGTTGACGGTTCTGTTGACGGTTCTGTTGACGGTTCTGTTGACGGTTCTGTTGACGGTTCTATTGACGGTTCTGTTAACTGTTCTGTTGACGGTTCTGTTGACGGTTTTATTGACGGTTCTATTGACGGCTCTGTTGACGGTTCTGTTGACGGTTTTGTAGGTGATTCAGTTGTCGGTTCTGTCGGTGCTTCTGTAGGAGGTTGTGTTGGTGGTTCTGTTGGTGCTTCTGTCGCTGGTTCTGTTGTCGATTCTGTAGTAGGAGATTCTGTTACAGGTGCCGAATTCGTTTCTGATATAGTCTTCGTTTGTAACTTTACCACAGTTACCGGAGAGGATTCAGTCGTTGTTTCAGATGGTGGTTTGGTCGTGAGAGATTCTGTTTTCGGAATATCCGATGTGGTTTTTTTATACAACTTTATATGTTTAGCTTTTGTTGTTGGTTTTATTTTTTTGTTCGTAGTACGTTCTAAAATAACTTTCACAACGCTCAATGGCATCCAGTGTCCCGGCATATAGGATTCAACGGGATTCGCTATAAATAGTAAAGGGATCGTTTTCTGAATTCGGCCATTTAGTCGCTAAAATGAGCGTAACCGTTGACATCGAGAACACATATATAAAAGGATTCACTGTAAGTTAAGAATTTATTGATATAAGTAAATTTTGAAGTAAACATTTATTGTTGGTTATTAGGCCAAGGCTTAGCGTGCTTACCATCTTGCAGCACATCATCATTTAACATCAGGTCAGATGTTGGCTAACACTAAAACTTATCACTACATAGTATAAAACAAAATCGCTTTCTCTGTCCCTATATCCCTATGTATGCTTAAATCTTTAAAACTACGCAACGGATTTTGATGCGGTTTTTTTTAATAGAAAAAGTGATTGAAGAGGAAGGTTTATATGTATGATAACATAAATTAAATAGTAGAGAAATACTGTTATTTTTGAGGTTACTCCAAATTTAACGCGTGCGGGCCACGGGCAGTAATGAATAAATCAAAACTACTGGATCGATTTTAATCATTTTTTCAATGAATTACATAGGCTATATATTTTATACCTGTGCGAAGCCGGAGCGAGCCGCTAGTAAAGTATAAAAACAATATGGATTATGAATGGAATTGATTACTTAAAACTAAGAGATCGCTAAAAATTAACAAAAAAAAATACAAAATGTTATCTTGGAAATTTTTCGTTTAGGAATTGGAGAGAGTAGAATTTATTTTGGTCATAATTGGTTTAATTTAATTGAAACAGACGACAGTAGAAAGCTACAAAACCCATTAACAACGGAGTCCTGTATTATTTTACTTGTCTTTTACTAAGCATAACAAAACTTTATATAGACTTCGTTTAAATTAATGTCGGCCAACAGAATAATCAGACGGGCTTTCATTACTTACTGTTTTAATCGTTCAAATATTAAATAACACAACTTCTAAAATCCACATGTTCGTTTCTTTTTCCAAATATATAAAATATTTTTACAACTGTTATCGTTCAGTTTATGAGAAAAGGTTATAATGCTTATAATATGAATATTAAGTTTTTCAAGATTTCTTTCGATTTGTAAGTGTGGTACGTTATATTATTTTGTTTTTCATGTACAGTTCTCGTAAATGATTGTTTCTAATATATCTTAGTGGTTTTTGCTGTAAGCTTAATAATACACTCAACGTATTATTACCAATTGCTTGACTCGACAATGGCTATTTTTTTGTGAAACTTATAGAGTGTACCTACTCGTATATCAAATAATGAGAGCCATCTTGAGTGCACTGGTAGATGTGAAAATAAGAAAATAATATTAAATGTTTAAATTGATAAAATTGTAATATGCAGTACTGAATCATCGATATCACACCAATGTATAGCAATACGTTTTACAATGTGACAGTATGCGAAATTTGTAAAATAAAAAACCTTCTTGGGGAATTAACAAAAAGGAAAAATAATTTTCGAACATAAATGAATAGAATGCAGATGGCGTTCCAAAATTTACTGGTAACAGATTTATACAAATAAGGTTAACGATATAGTACGAAGTAACAGCCGATAGATGGAGTTAAAACAAATATGTACTGTCAGAATATAGATACATTTTTACCTCTGACTATCATGCTATTACATGTTTCATTGCGTTTTGTAACATAATTGGTACTCGAATATTAGTTTATAAGGCTCAGTTTTCCATTAGCGTCCGTCGAGTTGGGAGTTGATATTTTTTTTATACATAGATTACATTAATATAAGAACACACACAAAGTTTCACTATCAATTATTTTTGCAATATTTACGTAATTTTTACCACAGATTATAGCGAAATTTCGCCATTGAACGTTTCGTTTTACTTACGGTTATGTTGTCATAAGTTACGTGAAATTTAATTTTTTATAAATTTTCATAAATATTTATTTTTAATACTTGTTTCAATAGTTTTCATACAACATATATTTTACAGTTTATGTATATTAAATTATATCATTATTTTCATTACGAACTATTAAAATTAAAATGTGTAGTTTATGACTCGTAAAGACGTTCAACCGGCTTGTGAAACGAAACGTAAAACTGACGCCATTTTTGTTGTTATTGAGATAACAAATAAAATAGGTTAGGTTCGACTTATGTTAAAGAACATGTTTGAATGACCCCGACTCCACCTGGGACGAGTTTGTCCTACCCCTAGAGTGTTTTTAAAGAGCCGGAGGCGCGTAGGGAGAGCAGCCTCCGCCCGCTGTAACAAATCGTAGGCATTGGACGAGCCGGAGCGGCCGAGGCTGGTCGCCTGCTGAGGCGAGGATAGATGCCTGGGATATGTTACGCAAGGGCGTCGAGGCTGCTCTTCCCGCAGCGCCGGAGACGTTGCAGAGTCAAAATAGATACAGAAATTCGGAATTTTTCCTCGGAATTAAAAGTTTAAAAACTCGAAAAGGTGAGGGCTCCGCAACTTTTCCTTTTAAGGGGTGTTAGTACTAATCATCCCCTTCCCTCCCATCCCCCTCCCCACCGTTAATTCGACGGACGCTAATGGAAAGTCGTACCGTTTATAAAAGTGAACACTATACTCCAAGTATAAATCTAGACGAACAGCTTACAAAATTGCCGGGGTATTTGTTGATATGGAATTCGGTTTTAAAGCGATGTTGGAGTAGTATTAGACGACGTAGTTTCGAATCTTTGCGAATGAAGTGAGGTGTTCGTTGAAGGAAAATGTCGTGATGAAATTATAGCATGGTGCTAATAGTTAAATGCTAACACCTATATATTATAAAAAAAGAGTAGGTATAGGGAGGAATTCGCCTTTATTTTTTGGCTCCGGCACGGTTTGTGCACTAGCCAGCGTCAAGTAACAAGGTTTTTCCAAGTGAGTGTCTTGTGATAATTATAATGTTCTAACAAGATGGTGGTTCTCTTGTTAAAACTTTCCATGGAGTTTTGGTGGCATCTCAGAATGCATGCTCCGTGGTATTATTTCCCATCCACTTCACTTGTGCATAATAACCGAATTATATTACGTAAAACACCACCAATATCACAAAATATAGAGTCTAATAACACAAGATTATGAATAAAATATAAAAACCGCTACAGGACAGACAAAGATCCCGCTAAAAAACCTAGGGAGGAATTGACAAAAACCTAGCACGCGTCAAAGTTGAATAAGCAACATGTTTCTGTAAGATTTCCAATTGCTCAAAAGTATTAGGTGCAACTATAAAATGCGTACAAAATACGGGTGATACGTAGAGTTTAATTTATTTATTAAATCGTGTGGCTAAATTGAGTATCCATTTTTTATTATAATTGAACTTTTAATTCTTTCAGCCATTTTAAGGCGTCGTCGGTAAGATTGATCAGGTTGTCGGGGGAATCGTTGTATTGTCGAAGTGGACATTCCTCGATGAGGTGTTGGATTGATTGCGTTTCCGCCCCGTAGTCACAACGTGGTGAGTCAATCCATCCGCACCGGTATTTGAATTCGGCACATCGCCCGTGTCTAGTACGCTGTCTGTTCAGTCTGCACCAATCGCTTCTTGGCGGTTCGAAACCTTTTAGTCTATTACATGGGTCGATGTCATATCTTCCCTCACCCAAATTTCACGCTTGCCAGATTTTCTCTACTCGCTCTGTATGCTAGATTCCAAGTTATGTAACTCTGCAGAAATTTTGTAAGTCGGACGTCTGCATTCTAGTCTGTCGTGTGGGGGATTAAGGAACTCCTCATGCATTGGGAGACTAATGTTTTTATTTGCTTTAATAAGTTCTCTTAGCAAAGTTTCTTTCCTTCTTAAAGCAGGTGGAGCTATAGGACAAAGTACCGGTAGCCATTCCGTGGGAGTAGATGTTAATGTCCCTGATATGGTTAGCATAGATTTATAATTGTGGGTACGAATAGGCGTTTTTTATACATTAGTGGTTTTGGCGTTTGACCACAATTTTATCTGATGCTAAATGATTATGTGATCTAAGACCATAAATAACCTCAAACCTAGAGAGACTGGGTCTCAAGTGCAACTATCGAAACATATGTATAGGTGCTTGGCTATAAATTTTCTATTTGAGGGTTGTAGTTAACCAGGTGCGCTTAGAAAAGGCCCTTCGACCATTCTATGGTCTCATCATGATGTTTTCCTCCATCGAAAGCTCCGCCACATTGGCATGTATTCAAAGTTACCATTCAATCAATCATCAATTCATCAAAGCCATCATTGCTTCATTGCGTTCATGACTGCGATATTAAAACGCAAGTAGAACACTACTTTTTGTGAAGATATAATGACATGCTTGATGACCTGATCATTTTTATCATTTTTGTCCTGAAGTGGTGGAAGGGTTAAAGATTCTAACTGATCCATTGACGACAAAGTCCCAAAGAATATTACCGATTTGCCAGACTATAAGTTTAAGTGCCATGTTAAGCGGGTGTTGGTGTCAGCGGGCTAATATAGAGTGGATGAATATGTGAACGATGGTGATGTCTGGAATTGGCTCTTCTCTGTGCATCCACCAAAACGATTGTAACGTATAATGTGTTTTAAATATATAATTGTATGTTAAAAAGATAAACCCGATCGAGTTTCTTGCCGGTTCTTCTCGATGACTGGGGTGTTTTCCGAACCGGTGGTAGTTTTGACGTTCATAAGCGCCTTCTTGAATGAAGTATTTTTGGTATTTGATTTGTAAGATGTCAAGTTTGCGTGTCATGCATTGAGAGATGAATATGACAAGCTAAAAAGTGAACATGGTGTCGGGTATACTAGACGTGACATCCGCCATAGTGACATGATCAGGTGTGTCACGTTCAGTCATCACGTCAGTTGTCAAGAGAGGTGGTGAAGTGTGAGTACTCGATTGGATCACTGCCTGCACATTTGATATTTGGTCACACCTACTCACTTTCGTTTGGTCATTTTCTGGATCAGCGGCACTTGACGATGGTTTGAAGATCTAAAGATGGATATTGCTGTTTTTGGATTGCGCTATGGTTACTTTAAGGTATAATGACGTTACTTTACAGTGCTAAATTAAAAAAAAAAGGTGACCAATCTATTTAATACTATATTATCTTTATAGGGAAATGGGAATCTGGTGAAATAATACAAAAAATTACAAATTTACTATATATATTATATTTATAATGTAATAATTAATTTAAAAATTCAGTCTTCCAGAAGTCACCGTTGTATCAGGCCGTTTATCTTCGACGAATTGAAGTCAAATTTCAAATCTTCTTCCGATGGAGGGAAAACGCAGTCCAAGTCTACGTACAGTTGTTTTTGCGCGATCAGATTTTCGACTATTTGTGCGAAGGTCGGCCTATTGTTTGGGTTTTCGGACCAGCACTCCACCATCAGCTGGTAAAGCCTGGGCGAGGCCCGAGCTGGCTTCGGGAGTCGACCTCCGCCTGCCAGGAATGCTGGTACTTGGTGGTTACTCAGCTCCGAGTATGGAAACCCGCCTGAAAATTACAATATGTTTCGTTTTCTTTAATGCTCGCTCACTACCTATTATTTCTACTACGTCATTACTTATTAAATATTGAAAACTCAGATGTGTTTTTGTAATTCTTCTCCTCCTATTGACCTATTTTGATGATTCTTTAAACCTATTATATCATCTGGATTACTTTTAACTATAGTTGGACCCGGTAGGTGGCGCTGTTTTCAATATCTATTTTTTTAATTATATCACCATACTTTTTTATATATCAACTTTTTTTGGATTTGACAAAAAAAAATACATAGTTCTAAATTGTCATGCTTCCGGCATCTCTTTATATTTTTGAATTCAAAGTTGTTTTTGTGTTTTTCTGTGAGTGTTAGTTTAAATCTTATATTATTTTAAGTGCAAACAGATATCGGGTCGTTGGAACTAACACCGTGATACACCTGATGGAACTGCTGTACTAAAATAGTAAAATATTCTTCTGTACTGAATAAATAGAACAATTCTCAAGTCCTGAACAATATTTCCATGAAGTTGCTATAAAACACTTTTGCGGCATAACGTTCAGCAGGCGTTTTTTAAATGCTTATTAACAAAAACTTTTTTTTTAATTGTAATTACGTTTAGCACAAACAAAGAAAAATATAAATAATTGTATCATATTACACTTAAATTTCATTACAATACATAGTATTTAATTGTTTGCATCGGGAAATTTTCATAATCACTGTTGTTTCCAATTGACTAACGCCTTTGTCTTGATGCGCCTTCAAGCTTGTCATCACGCTGACATATAGACGCATAGACATATCTATTTTTTAAAAAACTTAATGCCTTTTTTACCAAAGTTAATAGCGAGACGTGTGCAGTTTACCTAAAGTAGCAATCTCCCATAGCAGCACAGCGAAAGCCCATACGTCACTTTTGCTGCAATACTGAGAGTGAAGAATAGCCTCGGGCGCCAACCATCGGAGCGGCACCGGGCAGGACCTCGTGTGGACGTACACCCCGGTCCTGGAGAGACCGAAGTCTGCCACTTTGAGTACTCCGGCGCTATCCACGAGGATATTGCGAGCAGCCAAATCCCTGGAATCATCAACATTGCAATAGAAAACTGTCACAGGCACTGACGTTTATTATTGTAAAAAAAAATACCGCTAGAACCTACAAAATTTTCTAATTCACCGAGAAAGATCCCTAAAAAAATTTGGTAAATTTTTTATATACTCAAAAACCACAACTGTAATTTTTTTAATTAATCACAACTGATTTTATATTAGTCTATATGACCCCTGTGGAAAATTTCACAATTCTGCCAGTGTCATGTAGATATTTATCAAATCCAACGGAAGAAGCCAACAAGAGATTTGAAGTTAATTGTTTTCGCGTCGATAATAACCACCAGAAGTGGGATATAAAACATTCAGAGAAAATAATGGACAATTTATTTACTCTTTCTTCTATAATTTCTGTCTATCTTTCTTCTAAATTTTCTTTGTTTGATATATTATTGTCGCTAATACTGTGTTGTCCTTGTAATTATTTGTTTAATTGTTTTTTGTTGTGTGTATAATTTTCAGGACAAGATTTGTATGATAGAAATTTTTTGTAAAATCGGAGGGAAAACAGAAAAGATTATGTCTAATAATCTCCATTTCAAAAGAGGATTCTTCAAATATATTTAAAAAAAACCGACAGACTGACTGCTGACGTATAGTTGTTCAGTTGCTATTTTATTTTCAACTAGCTGACCCGGCGAACTTTGTAACGCCTAACAGTCGATTCTTTATTAAATATATTTTTTAATACTTATACGATACTAACGTCACTCAATTGTTTTGCCTTCCCGGAACCTCTCCCACTAACACTTAAACTTTATGCTATGGTATTAAAGTTCAAATTGACTTTTATGTATTATTACGAATCGTTTGTATGGGAGTATAGAAAAGTGTTGTTTTTAGACTTTTTCAGACAATTTCTTATTTTTTTCTCTCCGTAAGAACCATCCTCGTACTTAAAGGGGGATATTCCTAAAAAAAGAATTAGCGAAATCGGTTCAGCTGTTCTCGAGATTTGCGCTTAGCAACACATTCAGCGATTCATTTTTTTATGATAGATATAGTTGTACTGTTAAGTGAAGATTTGCGTCTCAATGTCTTTGCTAGCACACTCGGGTGAACCCGGGGCGGGCAGCTGACAAATAAGTAAACGAAAAAAGAAATACTACCAAATGATTTAATATAAAGGAAATATAATCCAAACATGAAAATAAACAAACTGTTTATTTAATTACAAAGCTCGTTGAACGTAAAACTGTACAAATATATTCGGGATGCCTGGCCGCCCGCCCTCAAGCTAAATAGCGCGGATACCGGGAAATTACGGGGCGTTTCCGAGAACCTTACGATCCCGGGCGGCTCTAAGCCCCGGATATTATTTAAACATCCGATAACAGGTGTCCAATTTTCACCTTTAATTATCCTTTTCAAGTTACCATTGAAAATGAATTGATGTGGTCTATAATAATAACTTTGTATTTTTTTGTTTTGTTTTTAATTATAATGACATATTTAAAAAAAAGTACCAAAATGGTAATTAAGTGATTTAATGTTTTTTATTCTTTATAGATTTTAGCGTTCGGTCACAATCTCATCTGACGTTGATTAGTAATGTGGCTTAAACCTAAAGGCGACCTGGCTCTCGAGTGAAGCTGCCGGAACACATAAACGGGTGTTAGGCGATAGATTTTCAACATGAGTGCTATTTTCCTGTTTTTTACTTTTATATTATAAGCTACTAAGGTTTAAAAGAAATTACTATTCCCCAAGACATACATTTTAATTTAAACGTGTATCTTTAAAGGGTGTTTTATATGAAATAGAATACCTTTCGTAACAATAAAACATCTTGAATACTTCAGCCGCGGAAACCTTACATTCTGTTCTTATTAACGGTGTTCAAACGGTTGCCTAGCAACCGTTGCTAGGCACAGACCTCAAGGATGAAGCATCTACGCTAGGGTACCCTGTGATTTTAATCTCTCAGACAGTAGATATACGATGCAATATCTTTCGACGGGTTAGGTATCTCTTTGATGAAATTGAATTGTTTTTTGCCAATTGTTTTGAAATTGAAGACTTAGTTTTTAGGCAGAATTATTTGACGTATAACCTAGTACATATAAAAAAATTGAACTGTCTCTTGTTTTTCCGGGTTAACCTCGGAAATAGCTGAGATAAATTTGACGAGAAATATTCTGTCAGTTATGGGACTTTTTCAGAGGATGCATTACGTTTATTCAAATGCACTAAGCTATTAATTAATCATAATGAAATATCTATTGTAAAAACTTAATAAGAACTTAGAATCGGTAAAAGAGTATAGAGTGATGGAAAAGTTACAACTTAAAAAAAAAGAAATTCCACTATAAGCCCACATAAAATGCATAGTTATCCTCATGCAGCAAGAAAACGAGTTTTCACCAACAAAGATTTGAGAAAATGTCTTTAGTTTTTTTATTACTATTTACAGGTTTTTGCATCTGACTTCAATCTATCTTCTATCTATATATATTTATTTGGACATATTAGGTCCACTAATACTTGCACACAAACAGATATGATTACCAGGAGTGAATAGTAATAAAGAGGCATGTTGCAATAGTTACCGATGTGTAATTCCTCTATCTTCTAAATGTCTCATTCCTAAGGCGACTTGCAGTGCGTATTCTCTCATGGTGCTCCCATCCATATGGAGTGCCGGCTCGGCGACGTAATGGTCCTTCATCTGATCTCTTCCACTGTTTGCGTAAAGTTTACTCTCCGATAGAGCTGGGTCTGAGTCGC
Source organism: Antheraea assamensis (assembly GCA_035772565.1). NCBI lineage: Eukaryota > Metazoa > Arthropoda > Insecta > Lepidoptera > Saturniidae > Antheraea > Antheraea assamensis. Next base: position 455,390 of record JAQQSE010000152.1, read on the forward strand.
CGAAGTCTGTGATACCAGCTAAATATATAAAAAAAATAAGTGTCTGATAAAAATAATAAAGCAATATCTATTCACAATACTTTTGTAAATATTTTTAGTAGTCCGGTGAAACTGTAGAGGCCTTACCAGGTCAACAGTGTAGTCAGTTCGAAAAAGAAGTTATTAATTGAGCGCCTTTTAAAAAGTACTATAGCAATTTCAGTCAACTATACCTTTGCAAATATTTTTATCAATATAATAATTTCGAATCTATTGTAAAGTTGATATACTATATCAAAGTTTTTAAATACGAGATATCGACTAAGTCACACTTGTACCATTGCATTTAGTTAAATTATGAATTAAGAACCACTGTCTCTGTGAATGCGGCTTAGGTTCCTGAGTATATATTCTTTAATTGCGCCTAAAACCAGATTCTGCCATTGTTATATCCTTGCAACTTCTATTCCCCGTTCTACTTTGTTACTTTATGTGTATCTTAGCTTAAGTAAATATTATTATTTACTATTATATAATATTTCGATCTGGTTTTTCTCTAATTTTACATAATGATTGTTATTTATGAAAACTAACAAAGTAAAATTGTACTTTTTATTCGATAGTAATTATTTTTGTATTTATATGTAACTCGGTCTTGATACCAATTACACGAAGATTTTACTTATGACGACTTACATTTTTGATTATTCTATGATGCTACCTCCTACAGATGGTCCAAATTCTCTATCTACATGACATTGGCAGAATCATCTACTACTAACAAATGGCACCATAAATTAAAAAGAATAAATATCCGATACCACATAGTTATACGTCAAATATAAATGTCAAAATAGCACATTCGTATCATAATCCAGTTATAACCATACATTGGCAATGACACCGCTGCCTCTGTATACGTAGCATCAAAATCTCTAATGGGTAAGTCTATAGAGAAAAGTACAACTTTTAATCAAGCCAAAAAGCTGATCCACAGTTTGAATTTCTTATTCTAGAGCCGATAGTTGCACCTTTCTGCAACGGACTGTAGAGATAAGGAGAACCTTGTATGAAAATGTGTCCGTCAAAATGTGCTTAATTATGGTGGCGCTACATTAGCAACAGGGTTCGTCATTGTACAATTATTTCAAAAACTTTTATAACAGTACACACTCTAAAAGCACTAAACGTATTATATAACGTTCATAAAAAAATCTATCATTCTCCAAGTTTTCTCACAGCAGTTATTTTAAGTTATATTTACAAAATTGCTTCGGACTAACCATACCCATTGCTTATACTAGCGCCATTTTGAAAAGTTTTAGAACTGTTATTAATGCTTAGAGATGGGCACTTTTTCCACATGTTTCCCATATGAGATGGTTCTCATTACCTCTACACTCAATAGTTTCTGCTATCGTCTTGCTTTTTCTAATACACCATTACAGAAAAAATTAAATGAAAAAACTTACAATCCCCTTTAGAAGGTATACCGTTGGTATCGCTGTCTGCTCTTCTGGTGACGTCTGACCCTTGCTTATCTTTTCTCTTGCCTCTCGCAGCTCGGAGTAAGGACAGCAAGTCACCCCTAGGAGCGTGTTCAAGGAGCGCGATAAGCGGCGCCCGCCGCGTACAGCACGCTATCAGCCGGATAACATGCTTATGCGCCCCGACATGTTTCAGCATTGTAATCTCTCGTTGGAAGTCTTGCATTTCTTCTTGGCTTGCATCCTCTATGTAAATTAAAATAAATAGAAATGGTATATATAATTATATTTACTTCAACGCCCATTGACATTCCCACCATAAAAGACATTACACTGAAATTATTTTTTATAGGCAAGTTTTGTATGTTATGTAACTAGTAGTAACTTGGAACCAGATAACTAGATGGCGCTGTAACATATCTATGTAGCGTTCAAGAAAATTGATACGTGCAGATTGCAATTTGTCATAATTAAATTATCTGTTATCTGTAATTGTCTGTTACCAAGCTGCGGGCATAGCTTGTGTTGTTATAAAGAGGTAAGTTACAGGAAGTATTGCGTTATATCGAATAACGTTGTAAAGAGTTTACAGTTTACGCTATATTAGTAATGCGGACCATCGTTAGGCAATAGGTACTTATGTTAACAGTGTGGAGAAGATTCTGCACAATCTCTTCATATTATCTAACTAGCCTATACATTTTATAGCGTAATGGTAATGTTACTATTAAAGCCATTTTCATTATACGGACAATATGAAATGCTCTTTGAATGTCTGTTGTAATTTAATGTTTGAAACATGTCTATTGCAGACTTTCATTTCCTGCAGTATGTTATATAATCATAGTAGGGGTAATGTAATTAACTGAGCCTTTAAGATGCGCTCTCGAAAGTTCTCCTTATTTTCGAACGTGCTAAAGAATTAATCATAAAGCGGCTTTATTTTCCGAGTTTATATATTTTATGAACAAAATTGTTGTAAATTTTTTCGTTCAATTTTTTTTTATATGGTAGCACGACAAAATAATTGCACATTACAATTCTAGAACTACGGTAATAACGACACTTGGTAGTCTTCGCTACCACGTCGGCCTTCAAGCGCTTAGACTCCTATATGTCGCTGCTACAAGGATAAATATGCATACACCAAAGGCTTAATTAGAGGTAATCGTATGCCAACTTATTTTATAATATTCGGATGGACGTTACTTTACACTTCCGCCTGGAATTGGTTGGCCACTGCAAAGTCTCGCTGCAATAATAAACGTTTGTTTTTATTTACGCGACGACATCTGTCTCAAAAGGTTACATTTGTAACTAGTAAAAAAGGTAGTAATAGATGTGACAGCGGTCAACCAATTCCAGGCGGAAGTGTAAAGTAACGCTTTCGTGAATAAAACAACTGTAATAGTAATCCTGTATAATATGTCTTATGAAGGAATACTTTCCTTACCGGTAAGCATTTTGGCGGCAACGGTGGCCGTTTCTCCACCGGGCAAGTCCAATTGTGCCGCGTAAACCCGGCCGAAAGCTCCACTGCCGATCAGTGTCCCGAGGTGTACACGAGATCTACTAACCTCCCAGTCATCGCCACCATCCTCTTCTGGCTATCGATATGAAATACAATATAGACATACTAAATATAGATGAGAGAAGTTAGGCTCTTTAAGCATTGTACAATCCTGGTTTCCTTGTGAAAGTTTTGTAGAAAGGGGGAAGGTATCCTTATTTAAATGTTAGGTCCAAATAGTTATGGACTAAAGCCACAGAAGAAGTTTCATTAGGGCCTTTGTTTTATTAGCTTCTAAATGGGAAACATATCATACCAGACAGAATGTAAAGCAGAATATACTCTACAAACTTACAAGTGTAAGATGTATTTGTATTACGTATACGAGCGTACAGTGCCCATTCCCCATTCTACAATGGAGCGACTAGACATCACGATGGTTTCCACTCTTATGTGGAGATATTTCTCCGATCTCACTATGTGAACGGCTAAGAAGTGGAATTCACTCCGCGCATCAGTCTTGCAGCAAACGTTTGCTTACACTTTGTGTCTCTTCAAGAAAAGAGATAAATAAGATACGTCACATAGGTATGTTTCACCTTTGGTCTTGTCATCACTTAACAGTAGGAGAGGTCAAGAACTAGTAAATAACCTGAATACGCCATTTTAGAGAGAAATTGCGAAGTATAGAGTATATTCCCCATATCTGTCGCTTGCCGCAGGATCTTTCGATAAAAATAGTTACTAGGTGTTTATCGAATTGTAAGAAAAGGCTTTACGGTATTCTGATATAGAGATTCTAGGATTCAGATTCATATATAAAATAATATATTGTGATTATATATCAGTATCTGACACTAACCTCGAATTCTTTTTGCGTGTACAGCGGGCTCTCTTCCATCTGACCGCGTACAGGAATTTCATCTTGTCTGTCGACAAAAACGGATTGTCAGTATTCGTTTCTACTCAATTTCAGAATTTGAAGCGCACTTTTATATCATTGGTATGGAGTTAAATCATAGTATTGGAAAAGATGGTATGGAATTTTGAAATACCAACGTTAAGCATTGGTACCAGTTACACCAGCCACTTATTGTTACCCAGCTTGCCTCCCTATAAGGACGACGCCCGGCGAACACCTTTCGCTGGGCTGACCGCTGGGGCGACATGGTGATAGCACTGCACGATCCCTTGTCGCCCCAACCATTGCGGCAGTCGGTAATGCGTGGAGTTATTTCCCCACGCTAATAAAAAAAAGACACTTCTTGTTGATCTCTGAATTTGGGAACCAGTTAATATATTTTTTCCATTTTAGACATTTCGTCCGTATTCTGATAAGAGATATCTTAATTCTGTATATAAGTAGTTACAGTACAAAATATGTAATTCATATATTGATAACTAGAGGCCCGCTCCGGCTTCGCACGGGTATAAAATATGTAACCTATGTCGTTCACTGAAAAAATGATTAAAATCGATCCAGTAGTTTTGATTTATTCATTACTGCCCGTGGCCCGCACGCGTTCAATTTGAAGTAACCTCAAAAACAACAGTATTTCTCCACTATTTAATTTATCTTATTATACATACAAACCTTCCTCTTCAATCACTCTATCTATTAAAAAAACCGCATCAAAATCCGTTGCGTAGTTTTAAAGATTTAAGCATACATAGGGATATAGGGGCAGAGAAAGCGACTTTGTTTTATAATATGTAGTGATTTAATATTGCGTTTCTGATAGATAAATTACTGTTATTTTACATAGGTATGTATGTTTGTTACATATAGTGATTTGTATATTATGTAAATTCGTAGTTTTGGTTACTGGTTGTTGTTTTTTTTTCTCCATTCGTTCGCGTTAAATGCTTAACTTAACTTTAGACTCAAGTTTTGAAGTGCAGGACGGGTAACTCAGACTTGTAATCTGTCTATAAAGTTCACTTCCAGTCATTTTGTGTTTTAAGATTAGATCAGTTCCAAGTGTTCAGTGTTTTGAAATAAAATCAAATGTTTCGTTTCCTTTTGAGCAGAGTGAAAGAGACGAATATATGTATCAGGTTAATAAATATGAACTATTATATCCTTCTTCTTCTTCTTGTTTTGGCACCGCAGAAGCATTTGCCAGTGTCAATGTTTTGTTTCAAGTAAGTGTCTTGTGATAATTATAATGTTCTAACAACATTATGGTTTCCTTGTTAAAACTTTCCATGGAGTTTTGGTGGCATCTCAGAATACATGCTCCGTGGTATTATTTCCGATCCACTTCACTTGTGCATAATAACCGAACTATATTACGTAAAACACCACCGATATTACAAAATATAGAGTCTAATAACACAAGATTATGAATAAAATATAAAAGCCACTACATGACAGACCAAGATCCCGCCAAAAACCCTCCAATATTATATCCTTGAACACAGTGCAGTTTAAACTCGATCCTATACTGTAGTGATGGGAACAATATATATTAAAATATCGGTATTGTGTCACATACATATTATGATGTCTTCATAAATATTAACAAAACTAATTTACGTTCGAACGTTTCATAAGAATTTATATTTAGCATAAGTAATATTATGATAAATAATAATTTATGTGGAAAATTGAAAAACTCATTTGGCTGTGAATTGAAAGTGTTACGCCACTTCGATCCACGATGTGCGTGCCACCGTACTACGTTGGCGCAATAAAATATAATATAAGGTTGTTTTAGGTCGATAGACTCTTTTATCGACAAATCAAAATATTAAGTTTCGTCTTACTTAAACAAGTAATTCTGATTGTTGTTTTTAAAAATTGTAAAAAATTGTAAACCACATTGCTTTTAAATTTTTACGAAACTTATCATTTGAGACAGTGTGTATGAAATTATAAGTCTTAAATTTAGCCTAGACGTCTAAACCAAGTTTATAATTGCTTAAGCCAAAGTGCATTACTTAAGTTGTTGTAAGGATAGAACTGTTAATTCTATTATTATGTTATTCTGCTTTGCTCTTGTATGTCAATAATTACCTATAAATTATTTTGAGCTATATCTATCTTTATACATATACCAGCCATTAGCTTGATGAGATTTCCTATAGGCAACATCTTAGGATTTGTTCTAATTTTAACCATATTTTTAATTTTCCAGTTCCAGTTGTTGAGTGCTAAGTTAGATATGTATTAAGTTACACGTCAGGATGGCCGAGCGGTCTAAGGCGCCAGACTCAAGGTGTACCTTGCCTGTTAAACACGGGTGTGAGATGTTCTGGTCCTCTCTGAGGGCGTGGGTTCGAATCCCACTTCTTAGGCAGTAGACGCGGGGGCGTTTTCTGCCGAGTAATGAGGTCCCGTATGGAGGAGTGCGGCAAGCCGCGCTTCTATTAAACAGAAGCATGAGAGAGATTTCTTCGTCCTCTCTTGAGACGAGGGTCCCCGAATTAACATCCGCGGGAGACCCAAGCACGTGAACGGAATTTCAAGGCGCATGCTGGCTCGTGAACCCTCAACTCTGGCTCACACATACGCGCTGAGCGGCAAGTGGAGTTTTAGTCAGTAAGAGTCTGACATAACCCTCGCACTATCCCCCGATAGTGGGAGGGTACCCAATGCAGGATTTCTCCACAAAAAAAAAAAGATATGTATTAAGTCAAGTAGAAGTAATGATTATGTTTATTATGCTCTCACGTCACCATCCCTTTTACTTCCAAAGTTGATTTAAAACAGTGTACGAATAATATTCTTGACCGCAGCTACAGTTTTATGTTTTCTTTTAAGTCTATTATTACATATATCCTCTAGTAGCTTTCAAATATGTGACCAAACAACCCTTTGGTAACAATAGCAAAGTTTGTTTGTAGTAATTGATATCTGGAACTATTTATCAAATTCTGTGCTTTTTTTTCTTAATTATTGAAAGGTGGGATTATCTTTACATAAGATATTTTATTGTTCTTATATCATTATATATTGTAATGAACATGAATTACTGTCAACGTAAACTACCGCGTCAACTATCGCGTAAGGAACTAACTTCACGACTCATTCGTGTGGCGTGATATCTTACTGATGTAGGCATTCGCAGTTCGGATTCTACTCAGTAATACTCGGTTTTATTTCGGCGTCGAACTTGCTGTCAGCCTCCGAGACATTGGTCTAGATTTGTATGATATACGCTTTTAGAGGGTGTAGAGCGATGCATAAACGAGAGTTATGTAATAAAAAATATAAAATATCGTCCCAAATAAACAACGTAATTATGGCACAGGGGTTAGTATATTCGGACACCGTGTACATCGACGTAGGTTAAAATCCTTGCGAATGAGCTAGAGTTTTCAGCGAAGGAAAAGCGTGGTGGATTGAGCTTTTTCTAACGTCGTCCTGGCTAGCTACCACCCTCATGTTGAAAATCTCTCGCAACCACATATAGGTATATTCCGTTAGCTGCACTTGAGAACCAGGGCCCTTAAGTTTAGCACGTTTATCTTCATCATCTTGGACCACTTCATATGAGATTGTGGTGAAATGTAGGTGGTAGAGCTACGTTGAAGCTATTACTGGTTTCAGCATGAATGGGTCGGCTCGTCCGGGGTAGTACCACCCTCTCACAAAAAACCGACGTGAAGTAACAGTGCTTGCACTGTTGTGTTTCGTTCGGTCAGTGAGAGCACCGGAGGCCCACATATTTAAAAGGCCGGCAATGCACTTGCGACTCCCCTGGTGTTGCTAGTGTCTATGGACGGCGGTGATCACTTCCCATCAGATGACCCACTTGTTCATTTGTCCCATATAATATTAAAAAAAAAAAGAAAAAAAAATGCCAAAGTATATGAATAATTAAAAAATATCGATATAAATAGAACTTAGTAAGTCGCACCACTAAAGTTCGTATGTCGCAGGTCAATTCTTGCGTATGTGAGAATACTCCTAAACATTATGAGGTAATTTTTACGTAAACGTTAAGTTATTCAAGACGTCCATTCGCTTTTGGCTTATAAAAGATTTTATTTGTAACTTTAGATTTGCGGTTGATTTCTTAATCTTATGTTATGGGACCGACCGCATCCTTGGTCTTGCGGTCAACGTGTGAAAATCGCCGAGGTTATCGTTTCGTTACTCGCTTATGCCACAGCTTTATAACATAGTAAAAATACATGTGAAATTTATATTGTACGAATAATTAGGCTTATTATAGTGACGTCTATAGTAACATTATTATAAAGAGGTAAAATTTGTGCCTTCATCTTTAGGAAAAAAATTGTGGAATTTTGATCCTCTGGATTAGAGATGAACCGGACTGTGAACGACTATGAGTGGGAGGTTTAAAAAATGAAGCGCTAGTACAAAGGAATATTGATAATTAATTAAAATTAGTAATGGTATGCTTAGAAGTTGGCGTGAGATAAACCGAAATGTCATTTGTAAGCGTTTTATATTTAGCTTATACACAATATTCTATATAGACAGAAGACCGATGCTAAGTAAGCAATAAAAGTAGAAAGGGTTAAGTTTTGTCTTAAGTTTACATCGTTTTCCATTTACAAATTAAAATAAATTTAGTCTGGCGTCCGCTTAAACCGTCGCCGAACGGTGGAAGACAGCGCGTAAAGCGCGTTAACTGTATTTTCTCTAGTAAAAAAATATGCAAAATATTATTTACTTGTGTTTTTACTATTGGTATAATACAAAATTAATAAATACAACTGTTCATTTGTCTACATCCTAAAATCTCTATTACATAGTTAGCATAAATACGTCCATATCCTAATTCTAAATAGCCACTAACTATAAAAGGGAATTGTGAGATTGTTTGATTGTAACACTTTCACGACTTAACTACTCAATCGATTATTATGAAATTTTGCATACCCATTGTCAGGGGTACAAAAAAGGACTTAGAGTACTTTTTATACAAAAAAAGCACTACACCTGAGGCCAAATCTACATTAACGCAAGAGAAGTCGCAGGCCAGAAGTTACTGTTACTTTATGAAAAGTTTTATACAGAAAAATAATTACAAACTTCATAGATTTATACGAACGTGTGCTCACACTAGCTTTTACCCACTGCTACGTTCGCATTAACATAGATGTACTTTTCCCACGGCAACAGTACCTTTCTGTGGATGAAAGGTATCCTATATCGTTTTCTGTATTCCTGACGATGTCTATAAACAATATCATGATGGCCGGTTGAATAGTTACGACACTGGAAGCGACACAAACTAACAACCTTATTTTCGTGCTTATAAGTTAGGATTAATTAAGCGCCAGTGATAACGTTTTGTGTGAGAAACTGGCTGGTGACAGATACTTATTTCTAAATTCCCTGGAAAATAAACGGAATTCAAATTGGAATTATTTCAGCAGTTTTACCCGTGCACAGATTCACACACATTCGAATATTCAAACTACTAGGCATGGGAAGTGAAAAAATCTATCAATTAACAGATATGGCAGAACGTGTTTTAATAGTTATAAATATTAACATTAATTACCGGACGATTTGAACAGATAAGGCATGTGGATCCTTGTAATGCATTTCCATTTACATCGTCGACCGGTCTTCAACTATCTAGATCGTATCGGATCCCACTCACTTGCCCTTTGACTGAACGCATTCGTTTTAATGTAATAGACATAAGTGATAAGAGACAGCGTTTAGTGTTTTAAATTCTAAAATCAAAAATATTTTGTTGAATTTAAGTATTGCGAAGGTGTTATTTTTCCTACATTCTATTTTTCAAAATACAAATACTATAAAAACGTTTCTTAGGGTCAGTTTTCCGCACGATATTTCCTTTACTCCTTACATATTGTAACGGGCAAATCACTTGACCACCACCGCGATCAAGTAAGAACTACTTCTATTTAAATTCAAAACTATTGAAGCCTCTTCAGATAGTGAAATCATTTTTGAGTGACATAAGTCGCGAACACCATCTAATTAACTCAGAAGCGTAGCTTCCGCCGTATTAGCCGTATCAACAATACAGGAGCCCCGAGCTAAAGCAACTCCGACTTGCATAAAAATGTTTAAATGTACCCTACAATTACAACAATATACTCTGAATAGATCAAAAATATGAAGAGATAATGTCTGTAGGTCCTAATGATTCTTAACTCACATGTCGTGGAATACACGATATGTTCAACGGAAAGAAATTACACACATCACCTTAAGAAATTCTGATAAAGGGGGACCCCCTTAAACCCAGCTATTACAATGATTTAATCCTTAGCACTCTGACTTTTAAGCGTTAATATTGATTGGCAACTTCAACTTATTCTTGGCATTAAGTAGCCCGGCGGTCACCTTCTGCCGGGCGGACCGTTGAGTCGGCTGCATAAGGTTATTAGCACTGAACGATCCCTTGCCGCCCCCAACAAGTATGGTCGGTCGATACACCGTGGAATTTTAGTCCGTGCGCCCCCGAGAGGGTGGGTATCCATAATGGATTTCCCCACGATAATAAAAACAAAAGAATCGAACTTTAAATATCTATAATAACTTGTAAATAATACCCATTTCTAAATACGTGAATATAAAACAGTTCAGAACCTCTTTTCTTCTGTTTTTCAACTGACTTTTTTTATTTTCTTTATTAGCTACTGAGATGAGCTTAGTGTCATCTGTAAAACAATTTGGAAACAATTCATTTTTTTTCCAAATCATCGACGAGACGTATCATTTATTTATAAGTAATATCTATCATCATACTCCTTTCGTCTAATATCTACAATATTTGTACAATATAAAACACAAAAATGTGTCATTTTATGAAGCCACGATTCAAGTGAAATTTTTGAATAATTTAAAATTGAGCCATGTGAGCCGCCATATTGCACTTGGCTGCTCTACTGAGTGCCGTATACTTTAACTCTACTCCGGGGCCGGCTATAATGCGACATGCGATAGGTGTACGAAAAAATTTGAGGCGTATAAAAAGTTTCACTTTGATATCGTTTTATACCATTTAGACAATATGTAGATAGTCAGTTATAATAAAAATATACATAATAATATCGAGATATATATATATATATATATATATATTAAAACGCAAAGAAAATTCTTTATACTCCTTATTATAGTAGAATTTGTACCACTGGACGACCAGTAGTTAAAACAATTTAAAACATGAGGTAGGTACACTTGTAGTCATTAGAGTTAATATTCCTTTTAATAAGTCGTCGAATCTTTTCACTTGCACCAACATCATTCGGTAACAGTAACGCTAGAATCAGATGCGCTCGCGTACCTTCCTTGCCATATCAGGTGAGGTGACCCTCTTACTTTCAATAAGGGCAAGCGAATGGCGTAATTTCGTAATCTTATTACCAATAGTAATAGTGTTTGTGAAAGATCGTTTCAAATTATATGTAATACTAGCTGTTGTCCGCAGCTCCGCATGCGTTTTTTTATAATTATAAATTACTTCTTATAAGATCAGCTATCTGTTAGTGAAAGTTCCGTGAAAAATGGTTTAAACGTTTTGGAGATAGTACTGGAAACGAAGCCATGGGTAAAAGATAGTCCAAATCAAAAAAAGCTTCAATTACTTTTTATAACGTTAGCTATCTGTCAATGAAAGTTCCATAAAAATAGGTCTAATCGTTTTGGAGACAGTGCTACAGACAAAGCCACGGATGACAGCTAGTCTAAAATAAAGTAGCCTATGTCACCCGCGGTAATTTTAACTATCCGTCAGTGAAATTTCTGTCACAATCGGTCCAGCCGTTTCAGAGATTACCCGGAGCATACAGACAGACAGACAGACAAAAATTTTAAAAATTGTGTTTTTGTTATCAGTATCGTGTATACGTTTATATTCAATCAGTAAAAAGTCTTTATTCTGATATTACAAACAGACACTCCAATTTTATTTATATGTATATAGGATAGGCTACGTTTTGTAAAGCATTTTATTTGGAAGTCTGTTATAGTTGAATATTAGTAGGTGGTAGAGCTACGCTGAAGCTATTACTGATTCCAGCAGGAATGGGTCGGCTCGCCCGGGGTAATACCACCCTCTCACAGAAACCGACGTGAAGTAACAGTGGTTGCACTGGTGCGTTTCGTTCGGTCAGTGAGAGTGCCGGAGGTCCACATATTTAAAAGGCCGGCAACCCACTTGCGACTCTCCTGGTGTTGCCAGTGTCTATGGACGGCGGTGATCACTTACCATCAGGTGACCCACCTGTTCGTTTGCCCCCTATAATATATTAAAAAAAAATAGTTAAAAAGGAACAAAAGGTCGTAGTGACCAGTGAAATAAAGTTTAACTTTTTACAGATCAAGCCAATTCCATAAATCAAGATCAAAATCTATTTATTACACCGCTATCTGAATCTAATCTTGGTTTTAAATCACCGACTTCAGAATTGCCGTATGACAAAAAACAGCAACGCTGTTGTTACCAAGTAAAAAAAAATCGATATAAGAAAAGACAAATAGCTAAAAAATTAATGTAATTTCTTTAAACTTCCATTATTTAACCCAAATTTGTTTTGAATTATCATTTTTTTTTTACTTATTTTTATATGATCCAATAGTCTCTTCAAGTAATCTTTACGTCAGGTATTTTGTTTGTTTTTATTATAGTTATGCTTCAATATTTTTCTTAAAAACAATGAAGAATTCATATCTAAGGATTCATAAGCCATTCATTTAATTTAAGCTAATTCAAACCAAAACCAATTCAATTTGTGTTTCAATAGTTTTTTTATTTATTTATTTTGGACCTAGATTTTTTTTTAAATATACATGATATACAATAAGTACATAAAAGGTCTTATATTTAATTTCATTACGAGCCAATTCTGAAGCCGTGTGAATCTATAGCGATTCGCTGACCGATTATAAACACACACACTTCTCACGGTTTTAGTGTGAATTTTATAATGTGAATCGAATTATAATTACACATTCATCTGTTCTTACGATATCCGAGTGTTATATAATAAAAGCTTTCTATAGGGAAAGATTTGCATATCGTATGTAATAGCGGTCGTCGCTTGTGAAGTGTTCCGGATATGTATTTATTTAAGTGAAGCCGAACTTCAGTGTAACGTTCACGTAAAAAGAACGGAGACGGGTATTTGATTAGAGAGAGATAGCCAAACGCGTTACATATACAAAAGAATATAGTTCGCGCGGAGGTCAACGGTCGTGCATCGTCTAAGGCAGTGTTCGGCAAACTCCTTATCCAAAAGAGCCATATATAAACAATATAAACTTAATCTTTGCCTTTGGTAGACGCATTTTTATAGGAAATAATTAAGATTCAAAGTTACACTCTCGAGTTTCTATTTGCTAATTATGTCTTTTTTTGCTAGTGTATACTCGTGCTATTTTTGCTTCCTAAAATATGTATCTTTTTGTGCGATTGCATTTCAAAAATGTATACTCGTCTCTTACAAGGCAAGTTATAAAATAGTATTCCGTGTGAGCACTAAACATTTTGTCGGAGAGCCGCAGCTAAGGAGTGAAAAAGCCGCGGTGTGTCGACCGCTCTTCTAAAGGGTGCCTTGTTACTCCATCGTTCAATTCTAGTTCTTAATATCGGCTTATTTATATAAAACACATCCCGTGAGTAGGACTACGCATGAGCTGAAATACGATTTGAAAAAGATTCATTTCTGTCATGTGTAGATTTGTGAATTGTACATGACTTTTTTAAAAATTAATTGATTAGTTGTATACGAAGTTATAATAGTTGTTTGTATACACGGTATAGGAAGTGACCATTATCTATGGGTAGTCTATCGGTTGGTTGGTTGGTTGTTTTAATGATTACATACATTCATACTCATATATAACGAAACTTTGACGAGAAATTTACATTCATCGACCATAAGGTTCCTACTACCTAGCTATCGCTATTTTCTCATTGACATGGGCCAACTAGACTCTGGCTTCGGTATCTTGATACGACACTACCTAAATCCTAAACGAGATATTGTTAAGTGACTATGACGAGTTACAGTACTATGTTGGTGTGGAAATTAGTACTCTACCATTAATGATTACAGGTGGTCACAAATCACAACTAGTAATGTGATGCATTATTCTTATGTAATGATTGAAAACACCATTATTCTGCTATAGATTATCCATAAATGCTATTGATAATGATAACGACCAGTCAGTGTTAGCTCAACGCGTGAACAAGCGGCCATTATGTAAAAACTAGAAGCTATGAAAGGGAGAACATTTTGCGTTATTTGCTCCCATAGCCGTCATACGGACAACGAATATTCATTTCGTTGTTACTGTTATAAGTTGCAGTACGTACGGTAATTGTAACAGCAAACTATCTAACTGAATAATAATTGACAATACAGTAACAGTAATTAAAAAAATAATATAACAGTATAATTGGTTATAGATATGTAGCCGTTATTGTGATTTATAACATTTACGATAACAACTAGTTCGTGACGATAATATTTTAAAACACATCGTAAAAAAATGTTTTAGTTAAATAAAAACACGCTGTTTTATATACATTTTAAAGACTTTAGTAAATATTATAAACTTAATTTATTTAGTAAGATAAAATAGGATAATAACGGCTATAAAATACTCCGGCATAAAGATAGGAAACTTTGCTAATCGTATAACAAAATTTTTATGGCGTTATAAAAAGTTCACGATATCATCGATTTTTATGACAAATTTGATTAGAATCTGATCAGATATTCTCGTTATTGTAAATAAACATCCAATTAAATATATTTTCACTGTTCCAAATATTAGTAACATTGTAAACAGTGATTTGCTTTTGAACTTACATTCCTTCAATTTAAAATTTTAGTAAGATTTTTGTTTTGAATTTAGTACATTTTTATCTTTTATCCGTTGAGGGTTTTATAATAAAGTTAGCTGAACCCTAACTAGGAACGTGAGTTACGCGAAATATCAACCGGAGAATCTCGTGAATTGAGGCCTTTTCTCAACTTGGTACCAACTGTTACGAAGTTTTATTAATATGATTAAGCTTACTATCTAGTGAGTCTAGTATGTAAATTCGCATGAAATGTACAATTTTATTACAAAAGCAACGCAATTGTAACATCATAAAGCAAATTGTATATACGGATAAAAAAAAACGCGATGTTTTGAAGTGATAAGGCTGAATTAATATATCACTCGGGCATAAAATAAATAAGTATATAGAAGGCTGACTCCAACTGACTTTGAAACTTAGTAGTCAGATACAAAATACACGTATGCATTCGTGAAACATACATGGGTATATATGTATTTTTCAAGAATTCATATATGTATGAGATAGTTTTTTTTTTATTAACGTGGGGACATCCCTTATGGATACCCACTCTCCCGGGGGAGAGAGTGGATTATGTGCGATTCGCACGTACTAAAACCCCACGGTGTACCGGCCACCGCTTAAGTCGGAGCGGCATGGGACCGTGATGTATGAGAAATAGCTTAGCTTAGATTAGCTTAGTCAGATCGGGAAACCGTGGGAGGAAACCACGTTAAAAAGTGACAGAGGGACGGCCTTTGGGCGGAGGGAGAGGGAGAAAACCTCAAGAAAAAGTTACCGTGGGAGGAAACCACGTTAAAAAGTGACAGAGGGGAGGCCTTCGGGCGGAGGAAGAGGGAGAAAAACCTCATTAAAAAGTTCCTGTGGGAGGAAACCACATTAAAAAGTGACAGAGGGGAGGCCTTCGGGCGGAGGGAGAGGGAGAAAACCTCGTTAAAAAGTCACCGTGGTAGAAAACCACGTAAAAAAGTTACAGGTGGTGGTGGTTGGAGGGGGGTGACCCCTTGACTGCCAAACCGGACCAAGGAGGGAAGGGGCTGGGGACCTGACTTTCCATTGCACATTGGTTCGGTAGACGGGTAGGCAGCTTGACCGGGCTGTCGTCGCGGTCAGGGCGTTCGCGCTGGGCCTTGTCGCCGGGGTGGCATGGTGCTTGCTTGTTCGATCCCGTGCCACTCCATAGCGCGGCAGACGGTATCTTGTGGGTTTTTTTAGTCAGTAAGAGTCTGACACCCCACAGCTCCCCAGGGCTGTGGGTGTCCAATGAAGGATTTCTTCCCACATTAAAAAAAAAAAAAAAGAAAAAAAAAAAAGTCAGATCGGGAAACTCGGCGACAATTCAAGCCGAGACGCACCGAGTGCCCTTGCGCTGATCGCTTAAACAAATCGGGTGAGTGCCATAAGCGCTCCCCTTAGTAGTCCGGTGAATCTGTAGAGGCCATAGTGCCAACACGGTATGTCAGTTCGAATAAAAGCTGACTTTGATTTGCAGTGTGCGGGTTGCGGGAGGGAATAATTAAATTATGAACACAGGTCTGTACTGTATGAATGCTTTTTTGCGACTCCATTTATTATATACACTACAGATAATAGTTACAATTCTCGATAAATTTTCGAACGCTTTGAACGCCATTCATTAAAAATTAGGGTCTGTCATGTCTTACTGTAACAGAAAATGGTTGTGAAACAGTCTAAAGTAATTAAAAGGCGTCTTTAGTCGGCGATTGGACTTGAAGATCGCGGCTGGTTGAGCCTGTCGTCGATTAACTCTGTAACATGGCTATACAATTCTAAGCGGAAGGGCGAAGTAACGGCCACTCCCATTTTTAAGCTTAAATGAGTAAATGTGCCCGAATTCTTAAAAATTCCTTGGTACACATCAAAATTACCATTTCTAATTTTGATGAGTCATATTATGCATTATTACTAGAAGACAAAAACAAAAACAAAACGTAGGTGGTAGAGCTACGCTGAAACTATTACTGGTTTCAGCATGAATGGGTCGGCTAGCCCGGGGTAGTACCACCCTCTCACAGAAAGCCGACGTGAAGTAACAGTCAGTGAGAGCGCCGGAGGCCCATATATATTAAAAGGCCGGCAACGCACTTGCGACTCCCCTGGTGTTGCTGGTGTCTATAGACGGCGGTGATCACTTACCATCAGGTGACCCACCTGTTCGTTTGCCCCCTATAATATAAAAAAAAAAAAAGAAAAAACAATTTGGTTTCGTAAACTATCTCGAACGTTTTCAATTCATAGCCACTATTATTTAGTAATAACTACAGGCTAAGTAATCCGTAAACAGGAGTTTAGTAGGCCGAACGGTGCAGTATTACGCAAAGATTAGTCATAATGAAAGCTGCTCTGTACCGAGGTCCAAGTCACGTTGCCCTCAGACAGGATGACGACACCGTCCGTTGTCTTAGGGCATGTTTTATTACCTATGCCTTTCTCTTACTATTATTGTACACGACATTGATAATAATGTGGGATTAAAGTTAACCAGAGTTCAGGACAAATACCAATCTGTTTCATTTTAACGCGTCAGTAGGCCACGTGATGGAAAGAGATAGGTAATATTAATCTTAGTTGTGTTATATATAGTTTTTTTTGTATCACATAAAAGTGACGATACTGTTCCAAATTTAAACGCAGTACTGTTTAAAGATATCGGTAACCATAGTGATATTTGTTTAATTTTTTTCGCACCGACATACCCTATTGACTCTTTTGACCTCTACAGATTCACCGGACTGCAACATTTGTGTTCCATCGGCGGTCATTGGAATTTTACTGGCTTGCAAGCCTCCGCAGGCAATATTGATCTCGGAAAGCAATAAACAAGAATAGAGTCACTATGACAGGGATCAGACTATGTGTATAACGGTCGCTGCACCGGTCAGGTACAAATTAAACAATTCTACAATGTCGTTAGATTTTTATGTACTTTATCCATAAATTATCTATGTTTAAACTCACATAACTTGAAAGCTACTGATCTAATTTGAATGTTGTTTTCGGAGAATTATATTGCTGAACTCGAGGAAGGCTGCGCTATAAATACACTTTCCCCTGAAGATTGAGCAGTAATGATAAAATTACAATTATAAAAAAAAAATCAATATAATGTGGTTTAGAAACCACGTCTGAGTAGAATAGAATAGAATTATTGTACCTGAACCTCAGCCTAGTACATACGTACACATTGATATCGCCGGTATACGACGCGTGTGGTACATTCAACATCAGAAATACATGCACTACGCAGTGGCGTGCTTAGGATTTTACGACACTATTTTCACGTGCTTATCTTAATAAAGCCTTTTATGGGGATTTCCTTCTCAAGATTGGAGGACTCAAGAGTTAGAAACAACGACTAGCAGCACCTCTTTTAACGAAAGTTACTAATACAGAAAACAGAGCTTTTGGACCCTCAAATTTATAATAAATTGGACCTAGAAAGGTAGTCATACAATGCTTTTATTATAGGCATCATACAGTATAACATATTGTAGAGATATTGAAGGTTCTTTAATCAAGTAATAAGCCTTAAGAAGAAATAAATAGAGTTACAATATCAGTAATTTAAAAAAAAATACTTTTAAAAATTGACGTGCTTAAAACTCCACTTCTAATATCAAAAGAGCTCTGGTAAATCTAAAATAAAAACAACAGAAACAGAAACACCAATAAATATGTATATTTTTGTCTAAACAAACAAATGTTGACACCTAACTCAGTGGTGTACATAGGTCCTTACGTAACAGACGCGTATTGTTTGTACGCACGTCTTTCAAGTGACAAGATCAGCGAAGGCAAACAAACGGGGCGGCCGTAGCGGTGGTTGCTCTGTCATTGTTTCAAAACCGGAATTCCACGTAACATTGCTTCCGGAATACACTTTTACCGATTCATTATAACGCCTTCTTTAAGCATGTAGTAAATATAACAATCGACTGAACAGAGATAAAATATTTTAGCTTTTGAAGCCTATGATAAAAACTTAGAGTGTGGGAAGTTTAAAACATTTTACTATTATCTGTAAATAATCAAAGTTAGATTTAAACTTCTTTTGCATGAAAATAATTAAAATATAAAAATATCATAAAATGAAGCAATTACACTTAAATTTTCGTTAAAATTACGCTTCGAGTTACTGTGAAGAGGATAATTGCTTTGATAATATCTTTACCAAAAGAAAATGTTAAACTCATCAAGTTTCTTTTCATTTTCACTTGTTATTACTAATAGATGTTGATTAGTATTTCAAAAGTATTTTATTAGACAATGGACTAAACATATTATTTATTTTAATAAATAAACTGCTTTCAGTTACTGTGAAGAGGATAATTGCTTTGATAATATCTTTACCAAAAGAAAATGTTAAACTCATCAAGTTTCTTTTCATTTTCACTTGTTATTACTAACAGATGTTGATTAGTGTTTCAAAAGTATTTTATTAGACAATGGACTAAACATATTATTTATTTTAATAAATAAACTGCTTTCAGTTACTGTGAAGAGGATAATTGCTTTGATAATATCTTTACCAAAAGATAATGTTAAACTCATCAAGTTTCTTTTCATTTTCACTTGTTATTACTAACAGATGTTGATTAGTGTTTCAAAAGTATTTTATTAGACAATGGACTAAACATATTATTTATTTTAATAAATAAACTGCTTTCAGTTACTGTGAAGAGGATAATTGCTTTGATAATATCTTTACCAAAAGAAAATGTTAAACTCATCAAGTTTCTTTTCATTTTCACTTGTTATTACTAACAGATGTTGATTAGTGTTTCAAAAGTATTTTATTAGACAATGGACTAAACATATTATTTATTTTAATAAATAAACTGCTTTCAGTTACTGTGAAGAGGATAATTGCTTTGATAATATCTTTACCAAAAGAAAATGTTAAACTCATCAAGTTTCTTTTCATTTTCACTTGTTATTACTAATAGATGTTGATTAGTATTTCAAAAGTATTTTATTAGACAATGGACTAAACATATTATTTATTTTAATAAATAAACTGCTTTCAGTTACTGTGAAGAGGATAATTGCTTTGATAATATCTTTACCAAAAGATAATGTTAAACTCATCAAGTTTATTTTCATTCTCATTTGTTATTAGTAATAGATGTTGATTAGTATTTAAAAGTATTTTATTAGATAATGGACTAAATATATTATTTAATTTACTAAATAAACCGCTTCGAGTTACTGTGAAGAGGATAACTGCTTTGATGATATCTCAACCAGTGGCAGTAACTAGTACGCAATGACGGATATTATACTCCGACCCGCATCATTGCGTCGCAAGACGTGTAGGTCGACATCTCTGCCAGCATAATAATATACAAATGTGAACTATTTATTTCGATTAAATTTTATGAAATCTGTTTCTATAAAATATTGGATAATAATAATATCAATTGCGTTCTGGATGAAAATTGTACTTGGTACACTTTACACTGTATAGTATATAGTATATTTTAGCCTTTGATGATCTCACCAGTTATTAAAAGAATCAAAGCTGTGACTGAACCGTGTACATTTACAGTAAAAAACACTGGACGAATTTTTGATAACTGTGACTTGTGACATCAAGAGTAGTTCGTTCAATTACCGTTAATTTATGTAGTCATGTTCACGCTACATTCTTATTCTACCATTATTTGAATAGATAATGTATTTGATATTTTCAGGTCTATTTCAAGTGTATAGTTACACAAATAAAAACCTGTCCTGTACTTTTAAACCCCGTACGATGTATTGCAAAGTTCGCGCTTATACAAAAATATTTTGTTTATATTCATTTAAATTAGAAAGTTTGCTTTCACTCTAGGTCTTTGAACTATACGAGTATAATGGTAACTTGATTAGTATTGAAGTATTGAAGCTTTGACTACTAGCTTTTCGTATGCTTGGCATGTATTTATTATATTGTGTATAAATGTTATGCATGTAATATTTTATATACCACTGGTATATAGCAAGTGATAAGATAAATAACGTGTCACGCCTGTTACAAATCTTTCGAGCGTTATTTAAGTTCACACGGGCTAAATTAAGTTGCGATTTGTAGAACTAATACGCAAACGTGAACATAAAACTGTTTTAATGAAACTGAATCTTATTTTTGACACTGTTAAGATTTGGTTTTGTAACCATGTTATTATTTCACTTACAGTCGCGTCACCTCGCCACGCCCCGCCGCGCCGGGTCGTAATTGTGTGTTATTGCTGTTCGTCACATATAACATATAACTAGTCGTGACATATTGCTTGTGATATAACAGTGACAAAAATATTTCACGACACTACGAAAGTAAAGTAAGAAATTTACACATCACATATAAAAAATGATGTAATGTTAAGCCCTAGTATGAGAAGTTTCTTATTAATGTTAATAATGTTTTTCGTACCCCTGATAACTTTGTCGTTCGTGTGTGCTTTCTTAGAACACGACATGAAATAAATTTATATTATTTTGGTCATACTAGTATATTATTCAAATTTGTAATATTGCTGGTACTTTAAGGTATTACTGTTCTAAAATTTGTGCCCTTTAGCGAGACAAGGTTATGGTTATAATTAAGTCTTCGGGAAGAATTCAATTCAATAGAAGAATAATCTTAAAAATTGCTTTTAAATTTGATCTTCAGCATAATATAAGAAAATCTGAATTGAAACAGTAAACGTACTTGTAGAATGTGGCTTGTAACTAAAATGCAGTCGATGACAGATTTATAAATGAAGATGGTGATTATAACGGTGATTAGGAAGAAGCTACTGTGATTGTATTGTGATTTCAAAATGGCGTGCTCTCGGATCTAGTGATCGGTATATTTGTAAGATTCGAATTATATGGACTTTGTTTTGCTTTCATAAGATAGTAATTATGTCTCATAGCTTCCATTTATTTTATCCGTATATAATTATTTTCTCACTAATCTAATTTTATCACCCAAAGATAGATATAAAAAAGTTTCATTTGAATATAATTATATCTTTACTGTTGGAGTTTAAATTTCCGATTATTTATTTTTATTTTTAACTACGGACAAGACAGAATGGAATTTCATTAGAATACAAAAATATATTCCCATAATGAGTGAATCGATAACCTATCAATTTTAAAATATAAGAATGCATGATGGTGTTAACACCCACCTGTTAGCTATCATTTCCATATTAAAAATCTATTATCAAGTGCATAAATTTGTGATCCAGCAGCTGTATTCCCACTAGGCATTATTTCAAACTTGATTTAGCCATAATGGCAATTAACACCTTTTGAGATAACGACACGATATACTATAACCAATAAAGCATAAATAAAAACTCACCGATTTTCAATGCCATAAGAGATTTATTTTAACTGTCCGACTTCATATGCTATGATATAAGAAGGGAAAGGTTATATCTGCTTACGTAATATTCATCTTGTTTATGTAAATTACTACGATATTATTATCCACGATAATAATATTATAGATAAACATGATATGTGTATAAAAAGTGTGAACACTGAGATGACATCTGACAGAGGCGAGCGAGTGGAAAATGAAAACATGTTGTGGCGACCCTACTTAGGTGGGATAAGGGATAAAATGACCATTAAAATGAATAATATTATAGACCAGATTTATTTCGTAATCTTGTATATCATATAAAAAATGTTGTACTTAATTTAAAAAAAAAACTTGAATAAAACTCTTAAGGCTTGATTAACAATATACAACATTTCACATTGCACAGGTTCGGCGGACGAGGGGAGGTAGCTGGTCGTGTACCCAGTGTACGTCCCTATAAGGACGGAGCCCGGCGGCCATCATTCACCGGGCTGACCGATGGGGGCGGCATGGTGATAGCTCAGCACAGTCCCATGCCGCTCCAACTTAAAGCGGTGGCCGGTATACCGTGGGGTTTTAGTCCGTGCGAGTCGTACATAAACCTTTCTCTCCCCCGGAAGAGTGGGTATCCATAATCGATTTCCCCACGTTAATAAAAAAAAAAGGGCTGTCTTTAAAATTCCTTTATATATTGTAGGTGAGTATTAACAAATGATTGTTGAGAAATTTCATCCCAATTATTATTAACATGTTACCGATGAGAAATCTTATCAATCACACTGCTATAATACCATATACCATCACCATCATCATCATCAGCCTGTAAGAGACCCAATACAGTGCCATATGCCTTTTCCCTTAGGAAGAAATGGGCATAAACACCACGCCGGTAGTGTCATCACGAAGTATTGGCGATTTCAAACGCTGAGAAATTCACAGCTCTATATTTTCCCCATATACCGGGGTTTCAATAGTGCAGATATCGGATTGATATTCCCCCGGTTAAGCCCCTCGACCATAACGCCTATACTACACCATAATATAACACCTGTTATAATAAACAATATATATAGCTGTTATAAATTAAAGACTAGAAACTGTGACAAACTGGTCGTTCCATGTTTTAGACTCAGTAAAACCAGTAACAGTTGTTTAGGTAATAGTGTTAGGTTTTATAACAAAGTCCCAAAGCATAATATCGATTTGCCAGACTATAAGTTTAAGTGCCATGTTAAGCGGGTTTTGGTGTCAAAGGGCTATTATAGAATGGATCAATATGTGAACGATGGTGATGTCTGGAATTGACTCCTCTCTGTGCATCCACTAAAACGATTGTAACGTATACCGTGTTTTAAATATATAGTTGTATGTTAAAAAGATAAACTCGATCGATTTTCGTCCCGGTTCTTCTCAATGACTGGGATGTTTTTCGAACCGGTGGTAGTTTTGACGTTCATAAGCGCCTTTTAAGGGCCTAAATTGAATAAAGTATTTTTGATTTGATTTGAAATGATTTTAATTAAATTGGTAACCGTTCAATAAATTTTATGAAGTGATAGATTTTTTTGAATATCCTATTGTAACATTTTTTAGTTCTGTAGAAGTATTTGCGTTTGGTATAAGATTCAAACAAGTCTAGTCACTGAAATAATTAGTGTCACTAGCTGTAGCGGAAACTTATAACCTTATTGACTCTGCTTAAAGCCGTAATGAATTGATGTTGTTAAGCATGCGTTTAAAAGTTGCTTATTCTGAAATCATACCTTTATGTAATATGTGCATTGTAATAATAAAAACAATCAAAAAATTAGTGCGTAAAAGAAGTCTGAATTACTTAAAATATGCGGACATGATTGTTACGTATATCTTTCATGCACTGATTCAATAAGCGAACACATTCGAAGTGATGTTCAGATTAAGAAATTATAGTACCTACCTTTTTAGTTATTTTTCTTGATATATTCGATTCTTTCAAATGACTTTATTAAAACAATGAGTTGAAAAAAATACAAGATAATACTGACCAAGACTATTTAGGAGTATCAAAAAAGACTACTGACCGAAGAAATTACTTGAATATTTGAAATCGACAATAAGAAGAAAGGAATTAGTGAACACGAAGAGAACAAAAAATATACACGAATAAAGAAAAGCTATGCTTACTAGAGAGGGTGCTAGAGATTCTCAGAGAGGGTTACAATTTTGTATTACCTTATTGTGAAGACAATACATCATCTATTTTGCTAAGTAAATAGTAATCTATGTGAAGCACGAAATAATTCTTTACTTTAAACTTTACTATTTTGGGAGAATATTGCAATCCAATCAATTCTCTCAAGCATTCATTGTGTAGGTTCTGCTTGGAGCGATGAAATATATGCTAGATCTATATTCATTTCATGTACATATGTATATATATTTTTAATGCATCCATAGAGTCTTCGTGTAGAAAATGTTTTAGTTTTGGGATACACACATGGGATGCAAGAATCGGATCTCGATTCTTAGAGGGTGAGTGGTTTGTCCGGTGGAATATCAATCCGAAGTTCCGCACACTGAAACCCCGGCATATACCTCGGTATGTGGGGAGAATATAGAGCTGTGAATTTCTCAGCGTTTGAAATCGCCAGTACTTCGTGATGACACTACCGGCGTGGTGTTTATGCTCACGAAAGGGAAAAGGCTTATTTATGGCACTCTATTGGTTCTCTTACAGGCTGATGATGATGATGATGATGGTATATGATATTATAGCAGTGCGACTAATAAGATTTAAATGGATATTTAATTTTCGCATATTTCTTTATATTCTATAGAAAAATTAATTTCATCTATAGTAAGTATAATTATCGTGTGTTCTGTTTAATGAATATTTCAAACTTTAACCTCGTTTCTTTTCCAAACCGTATGCAGTTATTATAAAGCATTGCATTATAGAATTTCGACTGAAAGGGAAACAAAAGAATTTTTAGATGCAAATCTCCCCGTCACAGTTAATCTAGCGTGTGAACTATTCTCTCATTGTGATGAAATTACAGTTCCTAGATAGATGGTTACGAGATACGACTTTTTACGCGACAAGTATCATGTCATGCGAATAACGAGTTTATTATAATTTTTTGCTGTAATTATTTAACGTTTAAAGTATGTTGTTACGTAAACAAAGTTTGTTTATCATTTCTATAAATTCTGCAGAGGTAAGTAATTTATAATCTATGGAATATTTACTAATTGTTATATTATTTCTAATAGTGTTAAGTTTTGGAGCAATTATTCAACTCTTCGCCTTTAGTCCACGGACATTATAACATCACAATGTTTGTAGATACCCATCAATTAAAGATGTAATTTGTGTTTCATTCATTTTTATTATGGCTGCAATTGCATCTTTTATATATTAAAATTTATGTATTAACTCTACTATTTTTACCTTATTTACTTTTCCTATTTATACTTAACAGTTTTTATTGATATTCTATCGTACCGTAACTTGCAGTGGGCGCCAGCCGAGAAAATCAGCGCTGAGTGTTTCTTCGATACTTTAACATATGCTGAGCTGGACACGCTTTCATAATGCCGAAGTGTGCAGATCTTTATCCACTTTTGTATATCATGTAATGCGTTATAAATAAACGATTTCTTTCTTTCTTACTTTCATATAATGCGCACGCTAACGTTATGAAATGGGTTATCAAGCACGGTGTTCCTCCAAGGTTATGGTACATGGGGCTCTCCAAAAAAGTATTTAAACACGCTCTTCAAGGTCGACAACACAACAGTGATGCCCCTGATGTAGCAGTTGTCCGTAGGTGACGGTAATCATTTAACATCAGATAGGCCGCCTGCCGGTTTGCTGCCCTTTGGTATAAAAAAGTGTATATAGTATAGAATATATTACATTGTTAACCCGTTAAAATAGTTGAATATTGATTTGATGATTGCTAATTTAAATCATAGATTCATCAACATGCATTACTAGTAGAGCTCACTGTTATATGACAAACAAATACCTGTAAAGACGACAGTCAAAATAAACGCAAAAAATAAGCTGTAAACAAAAACGGATAACAAGGCCTCCCGTCTGTTTTTTAACGAGGTTGTCTCCTCAACACCCGTAACTTTTTAACGTGGTTTTCTCCCACGGTGACTTTTTACCGAGGTTTCCTCCCTCACGCCGCCCGAAGGCACACCCGTCTGTAACTTTTTAACGTAGTTTTCTCCCACGGTGACTGTTTACCGAGGTTTCCTCCCTCCCGCCGCCCGAAGGCACTGCCCTCCGTAACTTTTTTACGTGGTTTTCTCCCACGGTAACTTTTTAAGGAGGTTTTCTCCCTCCACGATGAAATGGATAGATAGCTTAGCTTAGATTAGCCTAGTCAGGTCGGGAAATTCGGCGACAATTCAAGCCAAGGCGCACCGAGTGCCCTTGCGCTGTTCGCCTAAACAAATCGGGTGAGTGCCTTAAGCGCTCCCCTTAGTAGTCCGGTGGAACTGTAGAGGCCTAACGAAGCCAACAGTGTAGGACAGTTAAAAAAACCAAAATTACACTGTATCTATTATAAAATAGATGGATGGTGGCTATAATACAATAAATTGATTACTACTTCAAATAATAAGCATGTGGAGCCGCGGGCATGTGGAGCCGCGGGCATGTGGAGCCGCGGGCATGTCTAGCATTATATAACAATTTAAAACATGAATTGTCTTAATACTATATCGTCAAATTGCTGTTACGTCGTAGACAGTGAACAAAACGTTACGCTATGTAATAAATAATGACTGAGGGCGTCAAAATTTAACCATTACGTATGGGCACTGACCGGTCATTAATTTGCAAACAATACATTCTTTCATTCCAATGATACACTCGTTGACTATTTCATTAACTTTGGTACATGTAAGTATGTTTTATGTGAGTGACATAATACAGTAACTTGAGATATTACGCTAGCGTATACAAGAGTTATTTTGTTTTTTCTTTGAATAAATGGCTTCGTAATTAATTTATGGCCGCGGTTTTCAAAATTAAACCATCTCTGTGTGTGTGTGTGTGTGTGTGTGTGTGTGTGTGTGTGTGTGACGCGGGAGGAGTATTGTTCTCACCCCTTTAAAATGTTATAAAGGATTACATTAAAACAATTTCTGAAGAATACTTTATTTCAGGTCCAAAGTATACCAGTAGCTCCTGCGATATCCTTGCATCGGATTTTCAATTCGTACATTCGGATGTTTACCACACTATCGATAATAATATAAATCTATAAGTTATATCTATCGTATCACAACGGGGTATTGTTAATAATTTCAAGGTCAGTCATTAACTTAAAACGATTAAATATTAAAGTGTATGGATTGCAACAAGAAAATATGAATTTACACGTCTCTTTAGAAGGCTCGTAATAATTCTCTCCACATTCTCCTATCTCAGTGAATATAAACAATCGTGGTATTTACCACCGAAAATGTCTATAGTATAATTTTTTTAAAGAAAATATACATTCAAATTGTAAATATATATGAATAAACTAGTTATCGTTCAGTAGCCCGAAATTCGACCGTAATAAGTGGTATAAAAGTTTATTTTTTCACGATTAAATATATACCATAGACAGTATTATCTTTACTTTTTTCTTCTAATGCTACTCCCATATCTGCGCGACGAAGCTTCGGTCACTTGTGCCGCTTAAAAAGTAACCTCAAAATTAATTCCGATAAAGGCATAGAATAACGTTTGCACACCATTGTCATTTTAATAGTAACTCGAAATTACCGTCTCCCAAGTTCCTTTGATGTGTGTAGAAACCGCGGCCCCAGTTATCGTGCTGCGTGTATCGGTCACGCAATCCGATAGTTCGTAACGCATAACGATAATATCATCCCACATCTGCATTTAGTCTGACCATAGACAAAACTTCGTGCCGATACACGCAGCTATGGGAGTACTATTAATGGTAAAAACTATACTGAGTGACGTATAAATATTGTAAATTGTGGACATAAGGAATGTGAAATATGACTCATTGAGATTAATAAGTAAAGAATATTTTTTTATATTAATAACAATGACTCTCATATATAGCTAGAACATTAAAACTACCTACATAATATTAAAAAAATATACCTACATACATTATCTATCTAGATAATAAACATTATAAAACAAAGTCTTTATACGCGACTTCCTATATTTACCTTTATTCTTCTAAACTACGTAACATATTTTAATACGGTTTCCACTGTTATTTAAATAACTTTTAGGCCTAATGATGCATCATAAGTGTATATTGTATTTGTAGAAAGTAGAAAAAAGTCAATGTATTGTAAACAAAGTCGTAAGAAATATTTGTCGGCCGTTTACACTGTTAAGGATGGATAACTCTTTTGAGATACACTAAAACAATGTACCAAGAAGTTTTGTATACTAAAAAGTTCAATAGAAATGTGGTATATTTTTATTTCATAACCATAAGGCTAGTTGTTAAAGAAATATGTACGAAGTATAAAAAATACCCATTACCGTGGTAATATACGAACCACGAATGTTTTCATTTGCCATAATAATTATCCGGTAGTCGGCGAAAGCAATGACACAGAGTTCACTCTCACTGTCGCGTCGGGTCGGGTCGTCAATTTGTAAACATAGGATTCTGTGACTCGCTGCTATTATCAGGCAATTGTAAAATTAAAATACATTGTAATAAAATTCAAATTCGTTTTTATATCGTAAATAAATATATAATCTTTTAAAATAGGCACACTTTTTTTTAGTGATTTTCGGTCTTGTTATTATACACCTGCCGGTCACCTAATGTCATATATTGCGAGAACACAGCGAAAACAGAAATGGCTGAATATTAGATTCAAAATGGTATATTCAGATTCTAAAACCGTCTCGATCTAGCCTTATCGAAGTGATGATAACGATGCCTCTATTATGATGTCTGCCTCCTCTCTGTTCTTAGGGACTGTTCATAAAATACGTCACGTAAAAATGTTACCTTTTTAGACTAACTCATTTCCCAAACGTCGTCCGCCCTTCGTGACGCTATCTGTCATTTTCGGCGACCCCGCCCTATCAATCTTGCGTCCCAAATGATAGACGCCTAGGTACGTGTATTTTATGTATACATGACAGTATTAGTACATTTACAATACATGAAAAGAATGCCATGGTGTTGTAAGAAAAAAGAATTAAAAGAATAATTTGCATAGTTTTTTTTTAAGAGTGGCGAACATCATCATTTTGTAGGTGGTAGAGCTACGCTGAAGCTATTACTGGTTTCAGCATGAATGGGTCGGCTCGCCCGGCGCGCGGGGTAGTACCACCCTCTCACAGAAAGCCGACGTGAAGTAACAGTGCTTGCACTGTTGCGTTTCGTTCGGTCAGTGAGAGCGCCGGAAGCCCACATATTTAAAAGGCCGGCAACGCACTTGCGACTCCCCTGGTGTTGCTAGTGTCTATGGACGGCGGTGATCACTTACCACCAGGTGACCCACCTGTTCGTTTGCCTCCTATGATATAAAAAAGAAAAAAAAAAAACGTTTTCTTGGACCGCATCACAGTAAGCGGTCCCCAATAATTATGAACGTATTTTATGAACCGGCCCCATAAATTTTACTTTAGCTATAATATAATTATAAT
The DNA here is from genome assembly GCA_035772565.1 of Antheraea assamensis. Classification (NCBI taxonomy): domain Eukaryota; kingdom Metazoa; phylum Arthropoda; class Insecta; order Lepidoptera; family Saturniidae; genus Antheraea; species Antheraea assamensis. The sequence goes on from JAQQSE010000152.1 coordinate 485,151, forward strand.
AAAAATAATTAATACCTAATACATATTTTTATATAATCCATTAAAAAAAAAAACCATGTAAAAAAAAAAAAAAAACACTAAAACATCGAGATAAATAGAACAATTCAAGTCCCATCTCAAGAGTTTATATGAAACCTGAACTCATTAATTCTAAAATAACAAGTTATACAGATATTCACTTAACTAATGAATTATTTGCCTAATGTTAACGGGCTCTGTTCACTTAATAGACCGACCTATATCTTTGTTATTAGTACTCCTTTATTTGTAGTATATGCGTAATCATCAAATATTCCCAGTTCATGACAACGTTATGAACCAATAAAATCTTCAAAATTCGCATATACTACATCACACTATATATTATAAAACAAATTCGTCTGCCGCGTCTGTCTGTCTGTTTGGATGTTCGCGATAAACTCAAAAACTACTAAACGGATTGTAATGTCGTCTTCACCAATAGATAGAGTAATTCACGGCGAAGGTTTAGGTATATAATTTGTCAAGGTTCTTTTATAAATTGGTTGAAATATAATGATAATTGTTGAAAGAATCGGAAAATGTAAAGCCACCTTAAGCGTTTCATGGACATAAGTATATATTGTTTTATTATTAGAGCAGGACAACGTCCGCCTAGCCTGCTAGTATTACATAATAAAATACTAGATTCGATTCTGAGAGTTTTTTTTATAGAAACAAGATGTGATTCAGCTTTACTGCCTTCATTTGCATTTTAAAAGCCTATTACTTAAGCACGTTAATTGCTATTAATCGCTGTTCAATTCGAGTTCTTGCATGATGTTAATACTCCGAAGCGGACGTCGAATGAGACGGTCTCGAGTTTTTTATAGTTTGCGTAATTTACCTTTTTTTTTTGTTAGCATACGATAAATTAAGGGTCAATTGCACTGTAAAGTTAAACCTTTTTTTTTTTTTTTTTTACGTGGGGAAAACAAATAAATTACGCAAACTATGAAAAACTGACCGTCTCATTCGACGTCCGCTTCGGAGTATTAACATCATGCAAGAACTCGAATTGAACAGCGATTAATAGCAATTAACGTGCTTAAGTAATAGGCTTTTAAAATGCAAATGAAGGCAGTAAAGCTGAATCACATCTTGTTTCTATAAAAAAAACAAAATAAATAAAATAACCTACTTTTATCATTAAGATTTCAGTTTACTTGTGTTAACCCCGGTTTAAGTTAAAAATAATTAAATCTGTTTTCAGGTTTGGGTACAAAGCTTTGTTTAGCAATTAGCATTTGGTACTACGAATTACAGACCATGTCGTGAATAAGTCGTGTATAAATATGATTATAAAAAAAAATATTGTCCTAATTTGAATAATATATTTTTCGATCTACAAAAGATATGTTTTTGTAACTTCTATAACATTCATACAAAAGTCTGTGTTAGAAGTCATTTTTGTGGTGTTCTGATTTCGTCCCTATTTAAAAACAAGCTTAGCCCCTCGGTTTTATTTACATTTCATTTATATAATAATACTGAATTACTGTTAACGCACGAGATCTTATAGAATTTCCGTGTAAAGTATGACCGTTGCATACATTCTAACCTATACTTTGTGTGGTGATTACACCGTTCCTAAGTATCATAACGTGATGTTAGACAGCTTCAAGTATTGCTCAATAAATCAGTAGATCGGTGGCTGGCAGTTCCACAGATTAATGTTAAAATATAATGAATAATTAAGACAAATTAACAAGCCAGTATGCATATGTCAAAACTTTTATTCAATGAAGCCAAATAACTATCTTTTAGTTATTTTTATTCTATAATAATCTGTATTTATTTCTACAAACAACCAATCAACTATTTATTTCCGAGTATTTTATGTTCAATTACCTATTTATAATCATTTCTTTCCTTTTGATTTTTGTATAGCAAGCCGTAAGGTAAGCGTCATGTCCGCTGTCAAGTCAATTCTCAAAACACCTGTTTGTTTTCTTTGTCAAAATTAAAAAAAAACTTTGAATACATCACAAATGTTAAAATAAAACATCAAAAACAATTAATTATAACATTAATTATGTCTTTCGAGTTTTATAATATTGATATAGTAGGCAAATGGAATGTTTCAAATTACAAATATTATAACATAACCTAAAAGGAACATAAAACAACAGACAGCGAACGAATTTAGTAAGGCAGGTACATTTACTTACCGTTAGTTTTAATGACCGATGTTGTTAATTTATTAAGCAAACTCGTTTACTTTTACACTTTCAACATCGTTCGCCGATTGTTCTAGAATGATGAATGTTAATAAACAGTAATTGTGTATAACTTTGCATATATTTGTTATATGCAACGTACCTACACCTGTTCATAAAGCGTATATTCTAAGAGGCGGTGAGTCACGAGTTCACTCAGACGAACCGTTCCTACTATGAGTTTCAGTTTTTGGTCTACAACAAATTTGTGATACTTCGTAATCGATTACGCCGTCTAGTATTACAATGGAAGTATCCGACTGAGGTTTGTCCTAGCAATTGCATTAGAGAGAGAAAGAGTTCTCACATTAGTGCTAGTTTAGGGTATTTAAATAAGCCGTCGTGTGACATAAGCTGTGCCTACATGCTTGGTAACCATGTATATTTCACGAACTCATACAGGTATGATACGGATAGGTTTAGCTTAGTTTAGCTTAGCTAGTCAGATTCGGGTATTCGACGACAGCCCAAGCCGAGGTGTGCAGTGCGCCCTTGTGCTAGTCGTCTATACAAATCGGGTGAGTGCCTTAAGCGCTCCCCTTAGTTGTCCGGTAAAACTGTAGCGGCCTCCGGGTCAACAGCGTAGTCAGTTAGAAAAAAAAAAAAAAAAAACTTAAGCTGTGTTTTATTTATATGCTGGAATAATTTTCCAAAAACAAAAGTTCTTTTAGACTACTTTATGTTTATTTTATATATATATATATTATGTTTTATATATATACTAGCGACCCGCTTCGGCTTCACACGGGTATAAAATATATAGCCTATGTCATTCACTGAAAAAATGATTAAAATCGATCCAGTAGTTTTGTTTCATTCATTACTGTCCGTGCGTGACACGCACGCGTTAAATTTGGAGTAACCTCAAAAATAACAGTATTTCTCCACTATTTGATTTATGTTATTATACATATAAACCTTCGTCTTCAATTACTCTATCTATTGAAAAAGACCGCGTCAAAATCCGTTGCGTAGTTTTAAGGATTTAAGCATACATAGGGACAGAGAAAGCGACTTTGTTTTATACTATGTAGTGATGACCATAATTTTATCTGATGGTAAATGACGATGTAGCCTATGATAGTAAATAAGTTAAACCTAAACGGTCTGGTTCTCAAGTGCAGATGCAGAGACTTACCAAAAGGTGTTTACCGATAGATTTTTAACTCGAGAATGGTAGCTAGCGGTCGGCGAATTTAGTAAAAACCCTAAGAACTGGCCTAGAATCCATATGCACGTAATAATAACTACTTACCACAAGGTTAAGTACTACTTAGGTTGCAATGACCGCTTAACATTAGACAGACGATATACATACTATTGGATGAAAATTTCATATCAAAATAATCTTGAACGTAACATCACAACGTAACAGATTAAGAGGTATTAGAGGAATCAAATAATATAGAAAACTATTAATTTATGTATCTTTTCAATACATTCCTGTACTGTGAACTGATTTATTAAACGTCTAGGACTCCGTACAATATTCTCCCTCCTATTCGAATGACTAAATCTAAACGAATATTAAAATGCAGATTTTACATTAAAAAATGTAGACTATTATTATTCTGTCATCAGGATTTCCATAACGTTATCAATCTCTTCAAGTATTAACGCAATCTTCGATAAATAAAAGATTACTCGAGATGTTGCATGATATTGCTTATGAAACTATATTGGCTTGTATCGATCAAAATCAATTAGCATAAATAACTTAATCGATATATTGTTTCTGTAATCGATATCGGCGATTGTTCTTTGTATATTTGTACTTTAAATCTATGGCATCTTTTACGCAACTTTCTTCATCTCCAGAAATAATGTAACAACAGTTCAAAGTAATATTATAAATCGAATTGTGTGTTATTGTTGTTTCTTGTTAATCTTCAATTCAACATGTTCTCATCGGTACCTACAGATAAAAATGTGTTATTCCTGGAGGATAGGGATCTACATGGATACGAGCAAAGCCTTGGGTGAAAGTTTGATCTACATATTTGTGAACATTTTTCAAGCTTTGTTTTGAGTCACGAATTGGAAAATAATATCGACAAATTCGTGGCCGAAATAGGTTTTAAATTAACTTCCTGCTATTAATATCATAAACATGAATGTTTGTAAAGATAGCTGTATAATTGGTTACTCTTTCACACAAAAATTACATAACGGATGTTTCATAAAATTTTACAGTAATATAGCTTATACATCGAAATCATATTTAGGCTATCATTAATAAAAATATTCTTACAAATTGCCAAAATATAAAAAACGAAAGAAAAAAAAAATTATTGCCCTAGAGATAGGGGTGTAAAAAAATCCTGGACAAAAGACCTGGCGTCACCGTACTGCCGTCCGTAACGAACAGGCGACTAAGCTTTCAAAAAAAAACGATGGTTACAAGACGGCGCTTGTTTTGAGACAACCCTCAAACTTCCTCAAAGATATTGTTACAAATTGCTAAAATATAAGAAACGAAAAAATCTTAGGTATAAACAAATTTAAAACACATATATCTATATATAAATAAGTCCAATGTTTTTTTAAAAGCGATACATGAATGAAACCGACCCGAATATAATTATACAATATAATAGCCCGAATATAATAACAAGAAAAAAAGACGTAGTCAATCAACGATGTAAAGAAATTATAGTATAAAAATAAGCGCCAAGTAATTTAGAAAAGATCCTGCCATCTGAAAGTTATATTACTTGTGTATAAACTGTTCGAGTTACATGAAGGTAATGTCATGTCATGTCATCTGTAATGATAAAAAACGCGCGCCTTTGCGTCTTTACGCGGGCGGGTGCTACTTTTGCCATGTACCTACTTGATAGATAAATTGGGTTTTTTAGTACAAAAATTTCTAATGGAAGATATATCTAATTCTTATGCTTTCTAGAGTAAAATTTAACTTCTTTATTTTATTTGAAAATACGCTTAAGTATATCTCCATTGTAGGTGGTAGAGCTACGCTGAAGCTATTACTGGTTTCAGCATGAATGGGTCGGCTCGCCCGGGGTAGTACCACCCTCTCACAGAAAACCGACGTGAAGTAACAGTGCTTGCACTGTTGCGTTTTGTTCGGTCAGTGAGAGCGCCGGAGGCCCACATATTTTAAAAGGCCGGCAACGCACTTGCGACTCCCCTGGTGTTGCTAGTGTCTATGGACGGCGGTGATCATTTACCATTAGGTGACCCACCTGTTCGTATGCCCTCTATAATATAGAAAAAAAATTATAAGAAAATATCGAGTATTTTTTTGTAATATATTCCGAAGATCCTTATAATAGCTGTAATAAATGAAATCAAAGCTGAATCCGATATAAAATTTGTTAATATTCTTAATTACATATCGGATATGTAAATTGTTCAAAGCTTATCAAGTATGCAAATTGACAACAACAACAACAGAAAAAAAAGAGGGGAATTTCTCACAGATTGGAAACGCCAAAATTACACGGAAGTTGCGAAAGTAATATACATACCATTCAAAAACCCGTTTCTACATGTCATCATCGGTTACACAAGCGAAGCTTTCTTGTGATCTTGACGAACCGTTGAAATTAGCGTTGATACGATTGCTACTGCGCGCTTATGGTATTGATGCTAAAAGGGAAATAAATGTCATAGTTTACGTAACGTTTACGTGCCGGGGAATAGGTTACGTAATAATATAATGCATATTTAGCGAGATTCTCGTATCCTCTATATTATTTATCTTATGTCGAAAGCATTTTTAGTTATGCAACCGGGGTCACGCCGCCGCCACGCTGCCCCGGTTGCGTAACATGTCGCCCACGCGGAGAAAACACCGCTTTCTACCCAGACAGGTCGGCTCGTTAACCGTTCGACTTTTGGTGATTTTTGAACGCTTAGTACTAATAGGTTTTCGTTTTTTATCGTATGTGTATGTGTGTGTTTATATATGTATGCTTATGTCTATTTGTGTTAACCAGGTAATATAATAATAAAGAAAGTTTTATATTTATCAGTTTTTATGCAAAAATAAAAATTTTATAATACAACTAGAATTATGGTACATTAAAATTACTATTTACATAAATACATTTAGGCACCGTAACTTTTTTTTCTACTTAATACTAGAATTTGATCGCCGGCTAAGATATATCACATGGGGCGCTGGATCGGAGCTCGACCCGCCGTCTAGTAAGGGCCGGAGTGACCGGGTGGTCCGTAGGAGGTGCTGACACCAGAGCCGCCGTGTCCTCCCGAGATACCGCCACCGATGCTTCCGCCGGAGATGCCACCGCCGATGCTACCTCCGTGTCCGCCTCCGATGCTGCCGCCAGAGATACCACCGCCAATGCTGCCGCCAGAGAGGCCACCACCGAGACCGCCGCCAGAGATACCACCTCCGATAATACCACCGCCGATACCGCCGCCGAGTCCACCGCCAATAGCACCACCACCGATAGAGCCACCCTCCTTCTGGGTCTTGTACTTGATGAAGTAAACTTCGGGTTTGGAGGGTTGAGTGGGAGCGGCGGTGGGGATGGTGATGTCGGGTTGTTCGTCGGGTTTCTTGACCAGCACGTATACGAGGGTCTTCTCTTCGTTTTGAGCTTGAGCGGGGATGATGGGTGCAACTGGTGCGGGAGGAGCCGGAGCCTTAATGAAGATGATCTTGTAGTGCTTCTGGGGGATAGCTCCACCGCTGATCACTTGTGGGCGTTGTTCTTCGGGTTCTGGGGGTGGGACATGGACGTAGATGTGCTTCTGCACGATGGGAGCACCACCGAAGCCGCCTCCGAATCCACCGCCGATACCGCCGCCGATTCCTCCGCCAATTCCGCCTCCGATAGCACCACCGGACGAGAAACCACCGCCGGATGAGAAGCTACCGCCGGATGAGGAGAATCCTCCGGATGAGAATCCACCACCGAAGCTGCTGGAGCTCAGTCCTCCGGAGGAGAAGCCTCCATGACCACCGCCGAGGCCGCCACCAATGCCGCCACCGATACCTCCGAGTCCGCCGTGCCCTCCGAGGCCGCCGCCACCGGGCGCGTTGTAACTGTATCCCGCCTCGGGCCTAGCCGAGCCGAGTGCCGCGACGGCAGCCAATACCTATGTACATTAGAAAGATATCCTTTAATCCACCATAGAGTCGAATATTTTATTTATCGATTTTGAACACTCATAAGTAAAATAACCGGCTTTATTTATCGAATTATATGGAAAGAGTATCCAGTAAAATCCAGTCGAGACCGTAGCCCATACTGCGTTTTACCAGGATTCAGTATAATAATTGAGGCTATAAACTTATTGGCCTAGTAGACCCAATAGTATCGATGAATAAAGCCGAGCGTATCACTGTTCACAAGGAAGCGCGCGGTCACAGGAGCACGATTCGCTCGGAGCACAAAACACTTTCACTGCACATATATATTATACCTACCAAGAATGCTTTCATGTTGTTGCACGGAGGTGTTGTTGTTGTATGATGCTCTGTAGAACCGTGGGTACGCTTTTATACTATTGGCTCGTCGCCGCCTCTCTCCCGTACTCTTCCTAAGATTCGGCCTTCGAGAATTATGATTTTAATAACACCGGTCAGATTCTTCGGTGAAAACAATGTGTGAGGCTGCTGGACACTTTCACGTCAAATAATACGTCGATTGACAATTTCGATTCCCTATTATGTATGATTTTGTCGTTCATGTGTTACCTATGCCTTTTTCACCAATAACACACTTATGAAATAAACGTATTATAAATTATTAATCTATTAGAATTATTAAGTAGATAAAGCTTTGTTTTTTTCTGTTAATTCGCTTGCTTAATATTTTTACAATTATTAATCAATAATTTCAGTACAGATAAACAATACAAATTCTCTGTACTAAAGTTAGATAGATAGGCATAGAGATAAAAGTCGTAAAAAGGATTACGAAATTCAATTTCAACTTTCATTTCATGTAATGGGTATTTAAAATAGTAACGAATCGTCACGAATGTATGGAAATCTTAAATATATGAAGTGAGAGGCGTTTCAAAATGAAGAAACCATACGTTCTAATCAGTCTGCCAACTCAATGAAGGACATAGAGTGATGGAAATAAATGCTATACAAATAATTAAATTAACAGGTGAATAATTTTTTTTTTTGGTTATAAAGAATATGTGCCGATTTTCTATAGTTATTCAAACAACAGATTCATTCTGCAGTGAATTGTATTGATTTATAAAATAAAAATGGCCGACTTATTTACGAGAATTCGCCTGTTTCAGTGTGATATCATTTGACGTACGGGCAAAGTATATTTAAGTCTCACAGGCTAAATAAATGTTAAAAAATAGATTGAATTACTATAAGATTAAAAGGAAGTAGAGTACGTGACAAAACTTCAAAGAATTCTAGAATTATTTATACAGGAGACAAACGAAAATAATATATTTTATTTTAAAAATGAGTAAACATATTAATTAAAATTCTAAAACGTTCGATAAACAAATAATTCTGAATAGAGTCTTTTAAAATTAATGTTGTTTTGGCGTAAATCCATTCATTTGTGAATTAACTGCTGTCTTATTAATCAGTTAATACCAATTGAATAAGCTTTATTCAAATAATCGCTACAAAGACTCTTGACGACGTCAAAACTACTGTAAATTAGGACTGGGATAGGGATTTCGTGATGTAACAGTATGAAACGCGACGGGGCTTTTAAAAATTATTCGATACGTGCAGGTCATCCATGGTATCGTTAAATTTCTCCGTTTAAAATGACTAGTGCTCGTCCAGACGTCGAATATTGCACATAATAAGGGTTGCCAAGTTCTAATACACAGACATTATCTGTATTTCTTTTTTTTTCTAAATGCTAGACACTGTATAGAGTGTTGTCTAAATACTGTAGATTGCAGGCCTTAGAAACGTAAAGTATTATGAATAGAGGTTTTTGAATAAAGGAGCTGACCTTTATCTCTATTTATTTATACGTAGATACTGTCTGTTACTCGCGACTTCGCCCGCGTTGAAACAGCAAAATATTTTTGTTCGCGTGTAGCGCGCACGCTACTGCACACAACTTCCTTACATAATTATGTTGGCGTGGAACCCTGTAGTAATCTAGTGAAGGTGTAAAGGCCTGTCAGGCTAATAGTATAGTCAAATCGAAAAAAAGAAAAAACGGAACCCTATTTTTTTTTTTCAATAAAAGTAGTCTAAGGTACTCATATAACATAAGCTTTATGCCAGTGAAAATCAGTACAAGTAGAGAGATAGACAAGAATATTAAAAATTGATTTTTTTTTGTTTAGTTACCTAATACTTTTAGATCCATTTAGTAAAAAGCTGTTATTTTACAAACAGACACTCGAATTTTATTTATTTGTATGGATTAATAACATACAGCCCATACTATATTGTCAACATAGAATTGTCACACCTTTTAAATAATGAGAACTTTCTTTCAAAAGTTACATAATTACGCCGCATAAACTTATAACTTAAGAGCCTATAATTAAAGACGCAAACGGTTTAGTGGTTTTTGGCACATTTGAGCTGAGATTGTAATCATTGAGCCTTTTGGTTTCTGGCGACTAAACATAGGTGTTAAAAACTTCTTTGTGTTTTTTTTTTTATTTAAAAATATATATATAAAATGGGACATATTCTCTCATTCGAAAAAAGGCGATGAAAGTAAACGAACGCATGTAAAAGTTGCCAACCTATTATTTTATTATATACGTGTATATCGTCTAGTCGACTAACAAAATATAGGAACCTGAAATTAATAATAGGTCTCCTTGAGGTCATCAATTTTAGTTATTTTTAATTGTTATTGATCTTACTCGTATCTGTAATATCTGTAGGTGGTAGAGCTACGCTGAAGCTATTACTGGTTTCAGCAGGAATGGGTAGGCTCGCCCGGGGTAGTACCACCCTCTCACAGAAAACCGACGTGAAGTAACAGTGCTTGCACTGTTACGTTTCGTTCGGCCAGTGAGAGCGCCGGAGGCCCACATATTTAAAAGGCAGGCAACGCACTTGCGACTCCCCTGGTGTTGCTAGTGTCTATGGACGGCGGTAATCACTGACCATCAGGTGATCCACCTGTTCGTTTGCCCGATATAATATAAAAAAAAAAAGTCTTATAAAGGCCGCCAACTAACATACGATATACGCACCGTACATTTTATTGTAGGCATTCTACGTCTTCATAACAAAAATGTACTGTTCCCGAGGGTTAGATCAGCAAATAAATTTAACCTATCTCTCGAGACCAGTACTCTTTTCCTGGATAAAATGGTACCCTGCGTCCACAGAGAACATGTATGCAAAATTTCCCTAGTACATTTCTTGATTACTTAATACGTGGAAGAGTTCGTCACGCAGTTATTAGCTATCGCTAAACTTTGATAATTCGTTTCACGCGTCTTGAAATAAATATTAGAAATCAATCGGTAACATATGCTTTCGATTTATTGTATAAATGCTTTGAGTTATGATCGATTTGAACTCGCTACCACTGAGCTGTGATTGCTTCAAAAATAGTATTATTTATGTGAATCTCTATGTCGTATTTTAATTCGATTGCTAATAATCATAGCTTTTGGGTTTCGTTAATTCAATATTATATGTCCTACTCGTAGATAATAAATACGAAATTCATATGCGTACAATATTAATATCTCCTCTGACGAGATTGTAACATGACACCTGATCGTTATGTAGACAAGGTACGGACTTATCGGAGGAGCTTTGGTCTTGACCCCCCGAGGTTTAGACAACTCTTTTTTTTTATTGTTGATTTTTGATTGATGGACTCTTTTTTATACTTTTTAGGTTTTAGCGTTTCATCACAATCTCAACGAATTTGAAATGACAATGATGTAATCTTAGATGGTACTGGATAGTACGGACTGTCTCTCACTGTGTAACTATCGGAAAACACAAACAGATGTTTGGCGACCGATTTTCAACTCGGGGTTGGTGCCAATCAGGAAGACTTAAACACACTACTACCACGATACAGTTTCATCGCGATGTTTTTTTTTTGTCGAAAGCTCCGAATTTAACCTCAAGGATTCAAACCTACGGTGATCAATGTAGTTTACGAACACACTATCAACTATGCCACAATTTTTTTTTGGCCTTACAGGTATTTACATCTTCACCGGACTATACACTACGCCATCATCACTTCCTAACTCTAATGTGATATTTTGTCTTTAAATTTAAATACTTTTTGTATTCCCCTAGGTGAAGTCAACGGTTCTATTATCGCGAAAATAATTGTGTAAAAATAAATTAAGCTCATTTTTAAGCTAGATTAATTGTAGTCTGTATTTTTTATTTATAGAAAGCAATCTTGTCAATACTATTTATGTGCTATAATATTTTTACTGATTATAGGTTATTTCTGTTAAATCTATTATCTCAGTATTTCTTAACCTTTACAGAACAACATAATAATATCTATCGTAAATAATATGCTGAAAAGTCCTTTATCGATTAAAAGTCTTGTCAAAATCAGTTCAATTATTTTCGAGATTAACAGGAACAAACAATGGACGAAAATGGAATGGAAATGGATGAAAGGTGCCCTCTGTACCCCTGACAACGTATGTCCAAAATGTCACGACGATCGGTTGAGTACTGAAGATGTGAAAGCATAACACACAAAGAAACTCACCTTTTATAGTATTAGTATGGGTAGACTAAGATGTTGTTTACAGTGTTATAAAAGTTATCATCTTTGTAATGTATTTAAGAAGCTGCAACTAAATATATATAAATATATTTTTCACAGGATCGTAAATAAAACGTATTTTATAATTGAATTGAGCAAGCAATTGAACATCAACTCACGAAACGGTACAATTACGTAAAGAGTGTTCAACAAACAGGTAATTACCGAAATAATTAATACCGGAAGGCTATACAACTGGTGTGAACCACTTAACTTGTATTTAAAGTAATTCATTAATAGGAAATAAAATTTCGCATTTCTTAATGTATTACTATTTTTTATATTAATATATTTTTATATATCTCGTGTATCTTACCAATGATGGTTTACCAAGTTCAGACACCGCAACAATCGACATAAGTTCTGAACGAACGAATGAGCCGATGCTTTCGGTGAAGGAAAACGTCGTGATCGAGCCGATGATATAACGCTAGGGATTTTTCTAAACCAGCCTGGCTAGGTATAGAGTCCAGTTGTAATTTTGACGCAAAATACCTATAGGTATGTTCCGATAGCTGTCTCTAGGTTTAGCGTATCTGCTATCTTAGACTTCAGTATATTTTAATATCAGGTGGTGAAACTCTAATTATGGTGAAAACCTACATAGTATAAATAATAACCTACAAAATACTAACAAGCCCCTGCAACTTGCAACTGCATTTAGAGACAAACTTCTTAGCATTTCATGGATTCACCGTGCTGGTGTCGGGTCCATCGTGTGGCAGAGGGAGAAACCCAGAGCAGTTCCCAGGACTTGCGACCTAGGTGTAGGTTTAAGGAGGCCCCCTTTGAGATGCGCATCAACGCTCACCTTCACTGCTCGAGTTTCCCGCCCTGCCTAGCCAAATTTGGTAGGAACCTGTTAGTGCAGCCTTTGATACTTTGTTTGTTATATATTAAACGTAATAAGAATACAATCTAGTCTAGACCCACGTAGTAGCCAGTTATGGTCAAATAGACAAGAAAAAAAAAACACTACAATCCGCCAATTTTACTTCGAATATTTTCTTTCTAAAAATATTATTGTTCTTATTAACAGTATAAATACGAACGCGAGTTTGTTTGTTACACTTTCACGCCTAAATTACTCAGCCGATCACCATGACATTTTGCATATACGTTGTCATTGATACAGGAAAATAAATAGGTTACCTTTCATCCTGGATAAAGTACTGTTTCCGAGAGAGTTAAGTCAAATATGTACTAACACGAGTGAAGTCTCGAGTAAGAGCTACTATATAATCAATATTAATTCTATCTATTTAGTTGTTTAATGGTGTTTTTTTTCCAAATCAACTTATGTACTTTTAATCTACCACCGGTTGGTAAAACAACCCAGTCATCGAGATGATCCCGCAAGAAATTAGACCTACTTTATTTTATCACTATACATAACATATTTTCACGAACAATACATTTTAGGAACTTTGTTATTATTATCTAATTTAAGAGCCCTTCAAGTGAATTTACTGAATACGTCTCTGTTACATCCAAATATTGTGTATAGCGTCAATTTAGGTAATATAACACTCGTTTTGTTATGAACGTATTTACACAATTCTTATTATTCTCGTTTCGCTTTATTATTGTAAGCTTTTGTTTAAATATATTTTTACTAGCAGCCGCTCGCGATTTCGTCTGCCTTTATTCTAATTAAAGCTCATAGTGTCCTATCCTAAGCATAGTGCATCGGCCCCAGAGAGATATATAAACGTTACTTAGAGGATATGTAGGGTCTAACAAGTTATTCAGGTCCTGGATGTTTCTCATCTTTTTACCTCACATCAACCCTCCTGGGGATTATTTTGTAGTACCATGGTATCTGTTCAACATTGGCGACTGTTATAGCATAATTCACCAGCGCGGCTCCAGGATTTTGTGTCACGTAAATTGGTATATATTGATTTTAATCAATAAAGTTGGTATCTTTAGGAGTATTCGTTAATACAATTTGATATTCAAATGTTGAATATCATGTAGCAATAAAAAAATTATATACATTTATGACCATATTCGATACAAATATATGTAAGCGGTACGAAGTTCACCGGGTTGTTTAATATTAAATAAAATAGACTAGTATTTATTACAGAATTGAAAAGAAATATACTTACACCCGTAAACAATAGCTTGAATATATATTAATAAGTTATAACATATGTAAAAGGGTTTAGAAAGTGATCAAGATATCGTCTCACATTCGTGATATAAGATATGCGTTAAGTTATAACTTACTCGTAACAGATGCCGGAAAACTTAGTTCGAACTTAGATCGTTTGCACTATTACTTAATGCATTCATATGTTATATCTTACGCAACAATATAAAAAAAAACGATAGGGTTAATCTATGTTTGTTTTTTTTATCCCTAAAGCGTTACCTTTTCTTTTAAAAAAAAACAATAATTCCTAGTACAATTTATTTATTTTTATTCTATTTATGTCCATTTAATTATATTTTAAGTAAATAATCAGATGCATCAATGGATGCCTAAAAACATTAGACAACTCCTTCCAAGTTCCTCCTTCATGAAAAGTTACATAATTGTATAATTCTTTCTAATAAGTTACATGTCCCTTGTTGCACATTTCGATTGTACTTGAAAAGTGGAATAAATCCAATACTATTCAAAGCAATTTACACAATCATATGAAATTGTCGGATGGATTGCGAGTCGACGCCGCGTTGTGGGCTGCGCTGGGCCGCGCCGTAATTTTTGGGCTTAGTTCACACTACATTATCCTGCATTTTATTAGCGCATATCTTCTAGATAAGTATTGCCACGTACCAATGTATATATAATCGTTCATACGTTGATCCTACGCGTACAAAAATGTATGCAGAAAAAAAAAAATACAACAGATTATTTGTCATAGGAAGATAAATCAACTTTAAAGAATTAGGTTTGCAGTAACGCTTACATTACTCTCACTCTTTCACACGACATGATAACCTAAGTTGATTATCCCATAATAATTGAACGGTAAGTATCTAATTTTTATACAATTCTTGTAATGTTCTAGTACGCATTATTATTTGATTTATAATGTAGTCACAATACTATGAGTTAGCCTAGTAGAGAGGCTGCTTAAAAGCGATAAAAGAGGACAACGAAACATAGTTCCGTCTTAAACGTATTCTCAGTTTGATTGTTGTATGATTATTGTAGCTATTCGTAATTTATACATATTACTAGAAGTGGTCAGTCAATATAAAAAATACCTTTCTTTTTTGTCGAACTGACTACACTGTTGGCCTGACAAGGCCTCTATAGATTCACCGGACTACTAAAAGGAGCGCGTAAGGCACTCACCCGATTTTATACAGGAAACCAGCACAAAGGCACACGGCGCACCTCGGCTTGGACTGTCACCAAAAATCTCGAATCTAACTAAGCTAAGCTAAACTGAGCTAACTATTATTTCATACATATATAAATATGTGAAACATATACGTGTACCAAGCATGTATGTTTCACGAACTTATACATGTATCTTGAATCTGATTACTATGTAAGCTAACTCCGTTCGAAAAAGGGATTAAAAAACAAACCCACCCATTATATGTACCTACATGTATGTATAGGCAAGTATGGGTGGTGATCGGTGTTGGCTATTATTGTCGATGAGCACAGTCGGTCGATGTTATGTCAACGCGCGAACAAGCAACCATCATGTAATAATTGATAGGTGTGAGATGGAGTGTCTTAACGTTCCTTACACTCAAAGTCACGATACGAACTACGACTATTTATCCGCTTACCATGGCAACAAATTAACAAATTACCCAAGAGCAGAATAATTAAAAATACTCATTATTGATATAAAGCCGTTATTGCCGTCTATAAAAATGACAATGTATCATGGATATCTCGTTGATTACACTGTGATTATGTACAATGTGAACGAAGCTTAACCAGTCTGTGAGTCATCGTATCGCGGATTATTCAGTACGTAGGAACAATTCAGTACACTTACGTCATCGAGGAAGTGTCCGCGGGCTATCTTGGAAACCGAACAGGGTGAGTTGTTTTCACTTATTTCTCAAGCACAGTACTACAACATTTGACGTGTACATCGATATCACTACATAGTATAAAACAAAGTCGCTTTCTCTGTCCCTATATGTGTGCTTAAATCTTTAAAACTACCCAACGGATTTTGATACGGTTTTTTTTAATAGATAGAGTGATTGAAGAAGAAGGTTTATATGTATAATAACATAAATTAAATAGTGGAGAAATACTGTTATTTTTGAGGTTACTCCATATTTAACATGTGCGGGCCACGGGCAGTAATGAATAAATCAAAATTACTGGATCGATTTTAATCATTTTTTCAGTGAATGACATAGGCTATATATTTTATACCCGCCGCTAATATATATATATTTACTATTATAACATTTTTTAATAACGTTCAAACGATAGTAAGTAACCTTTGTTTAAAGTAATGGAAGCTTTACAAAATTGAAGCGCTGAGAATGGTCTTATGAAAATCAATGGTGTTAGAGACTCGGAAAATAGTTAGTTATCTTTGGCGAGACTTTTATTGTGTGATAGATGAGTTTTCTCAATGTTATCTAAAATTGCATATTATTAAGTTTTTTTCCGCAGGGCCTATAAACAGTAATAAACAAATTTAACTGGCAAAAGCCTAACAACTTGCAGGTGGTAGAGCTACGCTGAAACTATTACTGGTTTCAGAATGAATGGGTCGGCTCGCCCGGGGTAGTACCATCCTCTCACAGAAAGCCGACATTTGCCAGTGTCAATATTTTGTTTCAAGTAAGTGTTTTGTGATAATTATAATGATGGTGGTTTCCTTGTTAGAACTTTCCATGGAGTTTTGGCGGCATCTCAGAATGCACGCTTCGTGGTATTATTTCCCATCCACTTCACTTGTGCATAATAACCGAACTATATTACGTAAAACACCACCGATATTACAAAATATAGAGTCTGATAACACTTGATTATGAATAAAATATAAAAGCCACTACATGACAGACCAAGATCCCGCCAAAACCCCATCTTTCTAGGTTTAGTGTATTTACCGTCTTGAACCGCATCGGCGTTTAATATCAGGTGAGTTTTTGGCCAAATGCCAGTAAAACCTGTGAAGTACATATATTACAAAAAATAATTATCCATATGAAGAAGATTATAGAGATGTCTGTCGTTGTGTACGCATCAAGCAAAAACTCGTTAAATTTCGTTTTATGTCGTTTTTAATTTTACTTCTTCGGCACTTGCGGTCTTTTTACCGAAACAAAAATGAACACGCGTTTAACACGAGTTTAACTAAACAGTGTCTAAAATTTTAAACAAACGCTTAAAATACTTTATTACAAAAGAGTCAAGCGACTTTGAATAGCATTCATTCGATTCCATTCAAAACGTTCCAATTTACGAACAATATGTTTGTTTAGATTCTTCTTTTAAGAATACTTATTTCTTTTAAGTGAAATTTGTTATAATTATTGTGATATTCGGTGTAAACAAAGTGATGTCTTTATTAAAATAAGTAATATATAAGGTTAAAATATAAGGCAAATTACGTAAAGTGGAACAACAGTATAATGTCAGAATAAATACATTGTGAAATGTCAATAATGTCATATTGTAGTAGTTGTTATTTACTTGTCAATCTTCAAAATTATCTAATTTATCTACATCTTCCATATTAATTATACACACGAAATCCATAATTTACTACGAAACGTCTTTTGCCGGCGAATAGAAATAAAATATATCACAACAATAAAATGAGAACTGTGAACTTAGACAATGTTTAAATTTAAATAGTGCCTATTTCTAAACAAAGTACACAAAGTAAAACAACTCCTATGTGATCAAACTTTTTTAAAACAAGTGTTCGACGCGTATTTAATTTTTTTGTAATAACACCGTTGGTCTTTATCTAAAAAAAAGAATTAACATGATATGTTTTTTTAATATAAAGTTATTACAGCTTAAAGGGCCTATGAGTTTCATAAGCAGTACACGTTCAGCGAAGTATATTTTCTTAACGTAGAGAAGTGGGGCAAGCGGTGTCGTGTTTATGTTTTTCTCCTCTTTACATAAAATATATTACTAAAATAATAAACAACACAGACGTAGTCACGGGTATCAGTTAGTTTTAAATATGTTTGTTTTTACCTTCACTGTATAATGCTGAATTCCCGAATGACCCGTAACTGTGTTTTTAATTGAGGTCTTTTACATTAAAAAAAAAAACAAACCAATTTTACATTTGCAATATTCGTATATATATATTCTATGTGTCAAGGTTACATAAAAAAAAATACTTTTACTTACTGACACAAGTAATTTTAGATAACTGTATAAAATTTTATGGTCGTCGCGATAAAATATTATGTTATGGGCTCATACTCTTAATAATTTAAATAAGGATAACATGGCATTCGAAAAATGGTTAACGGAATTTTGACACTCCCGATTAAAGCTGTAAACTTTTATTAACTTCTGATTAATTATTGATCTGGTTTTAAAACAAGTTACTTTTTTTTATAGGGAAAACATTGTTTTTTTTTTTAAACAATCGTTTATTGTATTATATTATACTAGCGGCCCGCTCCGGCTTCGCATGGATATAAAATATATAGCCTATGTCATTCACTGAAAAAATGATTAAAATCGATCCAGTAGTTTTGATTTTTTCATTACTGCCCGTGGCCCGCACGCGCTAAATTAGGAGTAACCACAAAAATAATAGTATTTCTCCACTATTTAATTTATGTTATTATACATACAAACCTTCCTCTTCGATCGCTCTATCTATTAAAAAAACCGCATCAAAATCCGTTGCGTAGTTTTAAAGATTTAAGCATACAAAGGGATATAGGGACAGAGAAAGCGACTTTGTTTTATACTATGTAGTGATATGTGTACATTCTTCAGAGCCATTTTCAAATTATTAAGGTAATTATTAATTGCACTTGTGTCCTATTGATATTCTGAGAATCACAAATAAAATAATAGCTTGGTTTGTAATTTGTATGTTTTAAAAGAACTAAATTTACTACAGACGTTGCCCTTTAAATATATAGTCTTTATCCTCGTTTCTCGATCTGTAATTTTAGTTATATCCTACACGTCTTTTACTTTAACATTCGGCCAAATATCGTTGATGCGTTGTAGAAAAAGCCTGAAATATAATTGTAGTCATGTACAATATATATATATTATGTTACTGTGAATCAAAGTAACAGTGTTGTAAATAAACTCGCGGAATTGTTGTCATCAGGACCCATATGTCAAAGTTACCCCCATTTTGCGGGAAAGAGTAAGATACATTCATCCGTCGTCCTGAACTTTCTCGGTTTATGTTTATGTCTATTATTAATTGTATTTACGAGATTGTATTTTTTTTTACAGGTTTCACGTCATTTATTATATAATATATATATCTTCACGTAAGCTTTGATAGTGATTTCACTAGATATCTAAAAGGAGATAAACATTCAACATGCGAAGTCCGCGGCGTACCTCGGACAATACGTAAACGGTTTTCTAAGACATTCTAATGTCCCTTTAAATCATACATGTCTCGTCTCAGTCAACCTGCATAGTAAAATCTATTGCTAAATATAGACCGATTGGCTCACGTCAACTATCCTGTTGTTGCCGTTTCTACATCTTTACATATTATTAAAAGTGACGTCTCTCTTTCTGTATATTTTTCTCAGTGCGTTTATAAATCGAAACCACAGATTAAATTAATAATTTTGTAAGTCTTCATTTAAATCACAAACTTATAACTTGGTCTAAAGGTGTACATACAGTAGACAAAGACAAGAGAATAATTATGAAAGAAAATAATAATAATAATAATAGTGAAAAATATTAAGATAATAAAATACTCAAATTAAAAAAAATAATCAAAAAAAATAAATACTAGCAATTATAAGTTATATATATATAACTGATTCAATAACAGAGAGATACAACATTTTCAAAATGACAAATAATCCAGTGTTTTATAGCATAAATTGCTTTATTCTGAATTTAATTGACACAAAAGGACCATAGAAAATGAGGTCGATTATATTTTGAACAGCATTATACGATAAGAGCATCCGATAAATGGGTGATTGCTGACCTAAATTGCTTATTGATGGTGCTAAAGTCAATGTTTTACGGTATGGATGAATGTAATATTTTTTAAGTATGAACCATGAACTAACTTGTACATAAAGACCACATCCTATGTAAAATATTTAAAATCTTACTTTAAAAAGATTTTTACACTGCCCTGATTAAATTACACTTGATATAAATGTTGGAGAGTCAATATTAAGTTACCCTCCCGCCTGGAATTAATTGGCCGCTGCCAAATTGATAGCTAACCGTATAAGGAATAACATAGGCTATTTTATTTTAGGTTACTTCGTCGGTGTGGAGTATTATTAAAAATTTGTTCAGCGTAAATGTGTACGTGAGGCGTGTGCTGTACTGAACACTGCTTCTTTAGTTTATTATATTTCCACGATGCTGTGTAAATATGTTACACTATATAATTACTATTTCTTTACTAAATTATACGCGGAAGAAGTCACAGATAATAGCTGTGTAAAATTTTTAAAGGTGTATATTTTGGGTGTAAATGTATGTAGTTTGAATTTTATTGTCTTTTTATTGTAAATTTGGTGGCCATTATGTTTCAATAACCACGCTTGTCAACATAACTCAGTAACCATAGCAACGTATGAGAATATTGCTTCGACTTCAATGAGAGCTATTTTAATTGTTAAATGTTTAAAATTGCTTAGAGACGGACAAGAGTTTTGTATCTTGATTTATATTAATGCATTATTTCAAGACTTCAACTCTTTCTCTTTAATTAGGAAAAGAGTTATCAACTGATTGTTTACAATTCAACGAAATAATTGATAGTAATTTTGAAAATAGAAGACCTCTTCCAATCTATTAGATCATAAACATTTAACCCTAAAAGTTCTGAGCTAGATCTTCTTGCACAAGAGATACAATACCATAGGTATATACAATAGATAGGTAGCGCTCGTGTCATACGTACAAATGTATTTGAAAGACCATTTCTGTTTTATTGAATGAATTTAAAAGTCTCGTGCCCCGGCTATACGCTAGTTTGAAATAAGTTTTTCATATTTTGTTGTATCTTCTGAAATGTTTTAAAGCGATGATGGCACAGTACTAGTGTGCTCTGACACCGGGCCGATTAACGTAGCTTCGAATTCTGCACCGAGCCAGTTTTTGTTGAAGAAAAATATCATGATGAAATTATTGCACGGTCCCTACGATCTTCTAGTAGAAAATGTGTTGTCAAGCACGTATAGAATGTTCCGTCATATGCACTTGCCAGCCACTACTCTTCTAGGTCGAACGGGTTACCATCTTAACCTACATGGTCATTTATTATCAGGTGAGATTGTGATCAAATATTATAGCTTGTGTCAGAACTCAGGGTGCAGGCGCGCGCGGTTGCTTGCGCGGACGCGTGTAGTCCAAATGTATATAGAGTCCGCTAACATTCCTCTGAATACTAACAGTGTCTACATATATTTGAACTACATGCGCCCGCACAAGCGCCCGCGCAAGCACTCGCACCCGCCTTTATTCTGAAAGAGACCTAAATACCTGTAAAGTATAAAAGCAATACAAATTTAGATTATATAACCAACCAGCTTGCAAATTAGAACTATATTAACATATTTTATCTACCACCAAATGTAATACATAATTTTTTTTTTCTGCATAAACTTTAGAGAAAGAAAGTTGCTGAATCAACGATTTAAGATAATTAATTAAGATTAAGGCCTTATCTAATTTCTTTTTATTGATCTCCTAATGTTATCGTTAAAAATTGTCGTCGGTGTATTTGAATTCGACATTACAACATCATTTGGACTAACCAATATCAAAGTTGGTACGGTACACCTGAGTGTTTTTAACTATTAATTTTTTTATTGCTGTCCATTTGAAACTATAATTCGCCGATAGGTGGCAGTAGACAACATCAAATTCTATCATTCAACTAATCGCCATGAGAATCGGTATGCGTAAATCTTTACTAATATTCAATTACTCGTATGATTCTGGCCGTTTTCGGTCACAACGATTGCTTCAATTCCGACGTCCGAGTGCTTTCATATGATCAATATAGCCTATTTTTTTTACCGAAAGCTGCGCGCATATTGTGTACAATTGATAACACCATTCTCGTAGGTAGCTGTTTATTCTATTACTTTTTACAATAAATAATAATAGTGAAAAGTGTTTGGGGGGTAGCTTCTTTTGACCCACGAATGTCCTTGATATTCAAGGGAAAAGTGTATAAAATTATTGTAAGAATTGTCACGCTGTATGTATCTGAGTGCTGCGCTATGAAAGAGACGGAAGATTATATGTGGCAGAGATACCAGTGTTAATCTTAACAAATCTTTCTACATTTGTGTTGTAATCAGAATGGATAAGATTAGGAATAAGTATATGAAAGGAAGTTTGAAAATAGCGCCCGTGATAGGAGTAATATAGGTTAATATGGTATGGACTTGCCATGGAGAGAGATAAAATTTATGTAACCAGAAAGGTTTTAAGCATGAAGATGGACAGATGTAGAAGTAGAGGAAGATCAAGAAAGCTATGGAGGATTGGTAAGAGTTAAAATAATGACAGGAGAGAATGGAAGAAAAAAACATGTTGACACCTTACTTAGATGGGATAAAGGTAAAAAGACGTAGTTGTAGGTGGTAGAGCTGCGCTGAAGCTATTACTGGTTTCAGCATGAATGGGTCAGGCTCGCCCGGGGTAGTACCACCCTCTCACAGAATACCGACGTGAAGTAACAGTGCTTGCACTGTTGCGTTTCGTTCGGTCAGTGAGAGCGCCGGAGGCCCACATATTTAAAAGGCCGGAAACGCACTTGCGACTCCCCTGGTGTCGCTAGTGTCTATGAACGGCGGTGATCACTTACCATTAGGTGATCCACCTGTTCGTTTGACCCCTATAATATAAAAAAAAAGAAAGACGATGATGAATAAAAAAAAAACATGCGAAGACGTAAGCACATAAGCAGAGAGAGTATAAATTAAAAATCAAATGAGTTGATTTATAATTATTTCATTTCGTTATCTTAATTATGAAATGGAAACCTGCGGGTGACGTGAGAATCTCTATAAACTGGAATCTGACAGTAATATAACTGTTATGTCTGTCGTTTTGTTCTGTTACGTTTGTGTAACACATAAGTGATTGCCAACGTCTAAAGTCTTGTCTAAATTTAGGCAACTATTAAGTAAGGTATAACATGACGTGTTATGTATATTTTATTGGCATTTATTTTTGTATTTTATTTTATATTTTTGTAATAGTTTATTGTATCAAATGTTGATTTTTTTTTATACTATAGGGGGCAAACGAACAGGTGGGTCACCTGATGGTAAGTGATCACCGCCGTCCATAGACACTAGCAACACCGGGGGAGTCGCAAGTGCGTTGCCGGCCTTTTAAATCTGTGGGCCTCCGGTGCTCTCACTGACCAAACGAAACACAACAGTGCAAGCACTATTACTTCACGTCGGTTTCTGTGAGAGGGTGGTACTACCCCGGGCGAGCCTGACCCATTCATGCTGAAACCAGTAATAGCTTCAGCGTAGCTCTACCACCTACATAAATTATTCGACAATGAATACTCCGAAAGGTATTTTATTCATTCAAGTTAATATAAATCGATTTACGTGATACAAAATCCTGGAGCCATGCATGCGAATTATGTTATAACAGTCGCAACGTTGAACAAAAACCATGGTACTACAGGATAATCCCAAGGATTGATGTGAGGCGCACACGGTCGTTCGTAAAAATTAAGGCAATTCATACATCGCTATATGACAAGCTTGTTGTACCGCCCCTACTTAGGTGGGATAAGAAACGTCAGAGCTATTAAGAAAGGTATAATAAACAGAGTGTTGTATTTTGAACGAAATTTCCAGGTAAGTTTATTATTGAGTTTTCAATTCAGGTATATTTCGAATGTTTGAATTGTCTGTTGCTTTTTTGAATGTTTATTTTTGAAGTTATACTTCTTTTAGGCGCGTTAGGGAAAAATGGAATTTTTCCGATGCGCGCGTAAACCACCGTCACGAGAAAACCGACACCCTGAAGTTAGCTATGGTCAACGTTTTATTATTCAAAAAAAGTATGAATGTATCTATTGTCAAACGTGTTGTAGACATGTTATGAGAAAAAAGGTCTAACGTCAACAATAAGGTTTTCGATGTTTGACATAAAATACTAAACGCTGCGAGATCGCCCTTTTTGCATTTGGCACGCGACATATTATACACGAATTATTTCTATCTACACTACTTCTCTATATGAACTTTTTAAGAAGGGAGACAGATCTTTTTGAATACCTTTTTTGTATTGTTAGTGTCGTTTTTTCTACAGACGTAGAATCAGACGAAAGATAAAATTTTTGAAAAGATTTTTATCTTGTTGCGCTAAAGAAGTATAACTTCTAACGTGTGTACATAAGTACACACACACTTTTATATATATATATATTTAGTGTATTAATAATTATCCTTATTATATAATCAGTATATATTTCATTATTTAAACATATTATAACTCTTATATTTATTTATGTTTTCTATCATCTTATTATTATAAATGTAATAAACGTAGTCTAAATCAAACTGTGATTAATTATAATCTAGAAACACAATCATTGCAATACTTACTATTAATAAATGGTCGTGTGTGAAATTGTATTTTCACACACACAAAAATATCTATAATTAAAATCAATCTAAAGACGAACGAATATTGTTTAAAATGCATAACAACCCTGTGTTAATTAATGTAAGAAGCCTTGTTAAAAGTTGTTCGCTCATAACGAAAACAACTTATAATGTATGTATTGATTTTTAATGAAAACAAACCTTGTTTCCTTTAACTTTGAAAGGGAAATTTGAAATGAAGCTTCATTTCCAAACATATTTACCGGTGCGTAGGTATTACTTTAGTTCATACATTATTTATAATACAAAACATATTATGTATGTATATTTAGTATGTCGGTATTGTGTTTGTTCTTAATCCGCTATATCGGATACTCGTGTACACAAGTCATATAAAGAATTTATAAATGTATTCACAAATATAAATAAAATAAAATTATCTTTTGTTTGATGGGTTTAACTCTGAAACGGCTAATCGATTTTGCCGAGAGCTTTACTGGCAGATAGAGGAATTTTTAGTGTATAATCTAGAACGATTACGCTTTACCATAGGGGATAAATGGTAATGATAAGATTTTATCCACTCGGCACGACGAATGCTATAGAGATCTCGTGCCGCCCCAACAAAAGCGGTGGATGTACACCGTGAGGTTTTAGTGAGTAGGAGTCTCACACTACCCACCCTCTCACCCGGGTCGCGTGGCCATGAGAGATTTCCCCACGAAAAAAAAAAATAAGAAAAAAAGGTATCCTTTAAACATTTTTAAACTGTCTTTACCGGTTAATTAGTAATGCTCAAATAACAATTAGAGAATAATATAGAGCTTATAATTAATCGAAATAAAGTACGTAATTTTCATGAAACAAAAAAGTATCACGTGAACATAATCGCGGGTACCAGTTAGAATTCCACTAAATAAGCGTCAGAATAATAGACACTTATATGTCGTCTTTTACTGCTATATTCGCTTATCATTTGGCATTGCATCACATCACACCAGCCTGTAAGACATCCACTGTAGGATCCTAGGTGTCTACCCGAAGGAATGTATGAGCATAATCACCACACCAGCGCATGACGTATTGGCGAATTCAAACTGCGAGAAATCTACAGTTCTATATTTTTCCACATACGGTGGTATTGCAAGAACATTTCTTAGATTAAGTATTCTTCACGATGTTTTCCTTCACCGTCAAAGAGTTATATTACAGATTTAAATTTGTAAATATACGCGCATTCCGAAAAATCTGTTGGTACATGTCAAGGTTCGAAGCTGGGGGCATTTAATTGACATTATACCAGTCAAACCAGTCGACCACGATTTCATCTCGTATTGCTTGTTGTATTCCTTTTTTTATATCAGCACTGCATGGTGACGGTAATGTGGATAAATAAGTGTATAGTAAAAACAACCAACGGCAACCATCGGAACACCACTAATTCATTATGCATCGTGAGTGCTATGCTATTTTACAAGCCTGTCGGTTACTGAACATATTACATTGGTTACATTGGACGATTTCGAAACATGATAAAAGTGTCATTGTGCGTTTACCTCCATGTGTATGGTGTTCGAGTGCTGAGAACTACTCTTCTGCTTCATGAAAAGTCTCCTAAAAGCATGTACTAACGTAATAAAAAACTTGTCACCGAGTATTGGAATTTTAGTTTTTACTGTCTGCCCACACCAGATTCGCACGGGTCTACTAACACAGAAAATGTTGTAATATCTATACCATTTGAAATAAAATGGAAACGGAATAAGTCAAAGTAAATTTGTAATTCCGTCAATTTTTTAGAAGATCTCTGCTATCTTCTATCTCACAAACTTTTTTATATGGAGATATTTAAAACCAATATTTACGCTCTTCAAACGTGATTATTCCAACATTTTCTTTTATAAAAACCATGCCCTGATAATTACACGTTCGTAATGAGTACAAAGAAAATGAGCCCAAAAAGCTGTAGCCGTTTTTAAGTGATGCGCTTACAACCACTTGGCAATCGATTTCTATTTAATTAGATTAAAAGACTTTTCCACATGACTGTATTTACTACATAATTTGATAATGTATTCCATAAAATAAAAGTGAAAGTTATGATTTTATAATGATTTAGTTAATTTTGGAATCCGATTTGTTGGTATGGGTGGGGACATGTGCTTATTTTTACAGATATGCATATTCAGTAGGTTACATTGAGGTGTTTTTACAATACCTATCAATATTCAAACGTTTTACAATTTTCGACAGTATTTTTAACTCGGTGTGGATAGAATTTGTGTTTTATTTGAAGGCTATTTTTTTAAATTAACCAGGCTCTTTGTGACTTGTATACGCTTGTATCTGTGTTAAGTCTTGTCTCGCGTAATTTACAGTCATACGATACATTGATATGGTTGGGAGCACATGCTTATTTATATAAGTATGCATATTATGTTATATTATGCCATTGACGGTGTTTTTACAATACCTATTAATATTCAAAGGTTTTGACAGTTTTATGTAGCTGTTTTATGAGGTTATTTTTTTAAGTTAACCAGGTCCTTTGTAACTTTTCTAGTGTCATACGATACATTGATATAGGTCGGAGAGGGGACATACTCTTATTTATATACATATGCATATTAGGTTGTATTACTCTATTGAGGTGTCTTTATAATACCTATTAATTTCGAAACACTTTGACAAGTTTAGATAGCATTTTTTGCTTGGTGTGGAAAGAATTTGTGCTTTTTTTAAGGCAATTTTTTTTGGACATATCAGGTCTTGGGTTTATGTTATCTCGTCAAACGTAATTTAAGATCGTATGATACATTGGTATGGATGGACATATCCTTATTTATGTAGACATTTAGCGGGTTACATTATATCTTTAAGATGTTTTTACAATGCCCACTAATTCGTAGATATTTATTAAATCATTTTAGTTTTTAATAGATATTGAAAACTGTATCAGAATCCGTTATATGGTTTAGAAAATTGAGAGAAAACACAGAAGGCGTGAAAAACGACTTTAGTTCAAAATAATTAAAAAAATTCAAAGCAACAGAAGATGAAGTAGAAATATGCAATAATAGAATCGCTTTAATAAATAAATTATTCTGTTGAATTATCTAAGTTATGGTATACGAAATAAGTTTAATTAACTTATATATAAATTAAATATCGGTGGAGACATAATAGACAAGTTATGATTGATGTATTGTTGCCAGACTACTGTTTCATAAAATACCCTAATAACCTTAATGCTACAAGTTAGTATTTTTTGGTGAAAGAGAATAGAAAAAATAAAAAGCATACGCTGTGAAACTACTCCATTTAATCTTTTATATAAAACATCCATCTAATTCTGCAAAAATTCCTCAAATCCCCTACGACTTCATTTTTCCCACCCCGTATATTCCCTGTACATTTTGTTTAATTCGAGCTTTAGGAATGAATACCCCTAACGGTTACTAATGTCACAAATGGGCCTTTCTTTGGTTATAGAGAATAGAAGAGTGAAGCCTACGTGTAAGATTTTCCGCTGGATAACTTGTTATTGTCATCTATCTGCTATACAAAAATCCCAAATCGCCTTGCGTCATCTTTTTCCACCTCGTTAATTCCCATACAAATTTTGAGATCCAAAAACTTCCCCTAACTTTATAAATTTAGGGGGAAACTGTCAGAACTGGCAACAACAAGCTGTTGCGCGTTACCCAATCCTACGACATCGCATTTCGGTGCGTCATACGTATTAAAATATTCAAACTACGGCTACAGAATTCGATTTTTATGGTAAAAATAGAAATTGGGTCGAGTTTTATTACACAATTTGTATTCTGAAGTTGATTGAGCGAATGTAATCTCTTCAATCTAAAATTTGTCGACGTCGGTCCGTGATTGTGTTTATGAGTGTATACGATGTTGATTACGAATCGTCATTTTAGACTTTTGGTAGGTTTCGTAATTGGGCCGTCGCCATATTGTTCGATTTGGTCGCGAGTGGTATATTATAATTAATCTACCCAATATAAAACCCATAAATGACACGATAACTTCTTCACGTTTGGAATACAATTACATTTCTTCTTCGTCTGTATTTCTCCTTATAGAAATTTTGCAAAACACAAAGGATGCTTTAGTTCGGTGAAGCTGTGAAAGGCCTATCAACAGCCTATAGTCAGTTCGAAAAAAAAACAACAACAAAAGATGTTCTAAGAAAATTGTATTTGAATACTGACAACCAGCAGTTTTGGTTGTATTAAAATACGTTTTTTTTTTAACCCCTCGATTGATTTTTTAAAACCTAGATCTCAAAATGGAGCGTTATGCTTTTAATTTATGACATTGTACATTGTAAATTTCATGATTTAGTAAAAAAAAAATCGATTTTACATTAAAATTTGTGATTTTAAGCTAGGTATTTTTTAAGCCTATGTTGCCAACAGTCTGTTGACCTGTGCCTCATGAAGTCTAGGTGGTAGAGCTACGCTGAAACTATTACTGGTTTCAGAAGGAATAGGTCGGCTCGCCCGGGGTAGTACCACCCTCTCACAGAAAACCGACGTGAAATAACAGTGCTTGCACTGTTGCGTTTCGTTCGGCCAGTGAGAGCGCCGGAGGCCCACATATATTAAAAGGCCGGTAACGCACTTGCGACTCCCCTGGTGTTGCTAGTGTCTATGGACGGCGGTGATCACTTACCACCAGGTGACCCATCTGTTCGTTTGCCCCCTATAGTATAAAACAAAAAAATCTTTGGAAATACTGAACCGTTTTTAGACATTTTCGTATTAATGTAAGCTACATACTATTCATTCAGAGTAACACGTTTATTAAATTTTACGTTGTAATTAAATAAACGAAGACGCGGTGTATTTCTAGTACAATATATCTTTATTTGTCATTTGTACTTACGGTAAAGTCGTTATAACACTTAGAATTTCCACAATTTAAAAGGATCTAATTGCAAATAGGATTAATAAACATAGCTGAATGATAAAAGCATGACAAAGCAATACTAAAACCGGGATTAAAATCAAATTAAACTTTAAATATTAATCTTAAATTTTATGCTCGAACAATCAGAATATTCTAATGAAATTCTGTATTAACCTCGAAAGTAGTTTGTAAAGTCGGAGAACGAATGTAATAAAAGTTTTAAAGTAATTTGTAAGCTTCAAATTGGTCTACACGGTATTTTACTTTAAGAAAATTCTAGAATAAGTTAATTTTGACGTGTTTACTTACTTCGTTTGTTTGAATTTCGAACGAGTAACCACAGAAGACTATTTAACAGTGTGTAAATAATGTCCTAATTATATATATATATATACATATATACTGATGACAAAATAAAGGATTAAACAAAAATATACGAAAAATGATTTGCGTTTTCAGCTGAGGCCACTGTGTTCGAAAACGATCTGGATTGGCTGAATCTAAAATGACGTCACGTGTTGGTAAGCACATCTGTCATTGCTAACTATTCCTCTGCGATCCGATTGTCTTGCGTGTAATAGTTGGATATTATTGTGTGACGTCACTGAATTTAGTACAACGCGACGTTCAGATTGCTCAAGATGTCGTTTTGGTGGGTTTTAAAAATCAATAACTAATTGTTGCCTTAATAAACAAGTTACAAAATAATATGAGATGGTTTCCTGAGAGAAAAAGGTCAATTTAAAAGATGACAAAATTTTCTTGCATTTGTTACAGCTATTCGTTATTCATTTTTAAGCCTATTATTAACTCCGTTAACAATACCTATGCAGTATTTTAATGTAAGTAATAAAGAAATCGACATGCAGAGTTGAAAATATTGAAGATTTTATATTCTAATGAACAAATTCCCGTACGCATGTTATAATATTATTTACGATTATTTTGTTTCCAAGTTTTATTGCATTTCCAGCTTCAGTTATTCCTTTTAATAATACAGACTTGCATTATTATATTTCATTTACGCACACTGATGTAATAACTTAATTAGATTATCAACAGACTCTTTTAGGTTTTTCTCTTAACTACTGGATTGCCCAAGGCCATAAAGGTTTAAAGTTCCATACCAACGAATGTAGATCTCATGAGGCACACGGCCAAAAGACTGTTGGCAGCATAAGTTTAAAAAAATATTTGATTTATGACAAAACTTTGTAAAATAACAATATTATGTATTGTAAAATTATAATTGTTATGTAAAATGTATTATATTTGTTTGTCTTTTTTAGTAAACCACTGAAATTTACAATGTACGATGACGTGAAATTTAAAAAATGTAATAAAACATAATCCGCCATTTTGAGATCTGGGTGTTAAAAAATCAGCCGATGTGTTAATTAGAATATAAGTTGGATTATTAATCTGTAGTATGTATAGATAGGCAAAGACATTTTATTTCAAAAATACTTTTTAGTATATTATAAGTTGTAACATTTGACGCTTAAGAGGATAAACAGGCTAAATCTAAAAGGAGATTAGCTCCTAAAAAAACTGCCGAAACACATCTAAGTAGGTATATTATTGGCAACATGATTCTCAGTTTGAACTTTAACTAGCACTATGTTATGGTTTCATCACGATGTTTCTTTACAAAGGAAAATCTGACTCATTATAGTATTCAAATGTAAGTCGAACGGAACAGGTGTCCAAACATGTTGCTATTATGCTATCACCAATCTTTTTATATCTTCTGCCTTTTCAGTGAAAAAGTTTCTCAAGTCAATTTCATTGCCTCGACGTAGCAGTTGTACATCAAGATGAACTTATATTTTGAATTTCAAAATATTTCTTGAAAGTACTGACTAGTAAGACAAAATAATATATACTATAATACGGAGATAGACCACCTAGAAAATCAGGCAGAAGTACCTACTTGAGTTTGGTCTCGGCTTGCTTAAACAATTTAGAAATATTAAATAAAACCCAATTTACTTTTGTTTTCATTTTAACCTAAACGAATTAATATCCATTCAATTCGTTACGATGGTCTCTAAAATACCTCAAAAATAATAATACCTTTATTACAATTATGAGAGAGAGTTTTAATTTCATTTCATTTAATAATTGGTACTTATGTATTTTTTTAATCTTCTAAAACAAGGGATTTAATAAAACAGCCTTTAATAATAATATTTGCGTATTATGTTAGTCCTTGTAATACCTTTGTAGCGTTTCTCGACGAAATATCATTTTTGTACGCTCGCAACCCATAAAAGGGACGTCACAACAAAGCGTCCCTTGGGCTTGACATCTACCAAAAAGGACAGACACTACAACTACCTGTACGAACTCTACTTCTCTACCTGTACGATTCTGTGTATAGGATTGATTAACTGTCTGTAATTATAAAATATAGTGACCTATACAATTTTGCATCTAAACAGTGTAAACTAGCTACTGCTTTTTTTTCGAGCTGTCTACACTGTTGACCTGGCAAGGCCTCTACAATTTCACCGGACCACTCAGGAGAGCGCTTAAGGCACTCATTCGATTGTATATAGGCAACAAGCACAAGGGCGCACGGCGCGCCTTGTCATGGACCGTCAACAAATATCCTGCGTCTAATTTTTTTTTAATTAACGTGGGGAAGTCCCTTATGGACACCCATCCACCCGGGGGAGAGAATGGGTTATGTCCGATTCGCATGGACTAAAACCCCACGGTGTACCAGCCACCGCTTTAAGTTGGGGCGGCATGGGACCGTGCTAGGCTATCACCATCCCACCCCCAGCGGTTAGCCCGGCGAAAGATGGCCATCGGTCTCCGTCCTTATAAAGAGATAACTCTGTACATAATCAGCTACCTCCCCTCGTCCGCCGAACCTGTGCAATGAGGAGTTGGGCCTCCGTCCCATCCTCATCATTTTTTTTTTTTTTTATTAACGTGGGGAAATATCGCGCAGTGCTATCACCATGCCGCCCCAGCGCCCAGCCCAGCAGAAAGTGTCCACCGCGCGTCGTCCTAATAAGGAGGGCAAGCTGAGAGCTCAGATAGAGTATGCTGCGCAGTGTCCGTCCCAGCGCCGCACTCATGGCATGCGGCGGTTGGCTCCCTGCGTGCGATCTGGTGCAGGTACCAACCGAAGCACCCGTGCCCGGTCAGCACCTGCACCAGTCTAAACGTCAGGGAGGGCCCATCCTCATCCTAAGTGTAACTAAGCTAAGCTAACTATTATTTCATACATTTATTTTTTACCTTATATATTTACCTACTGTGTAACCAATGTGATTATAGTATATATTCTTTGTGTATAGGTAACAAATAATAACTTGTGCGGTGTTAATAAACGTTATATTATACATGTGTTCTAAAGGTGTTTCAATCGACGTCTCAAACCTTTATTATTTTATATGTTACTATGAAATATTATTTTTTTATCATAATGTGCTGCACTCTCTGGATCTGACAGCTCCGCCCGCGTTTTTATTATTTATCGCTATTATTATATTCCTTGTAATAAATGAGTTAGACAAAAGTGAACATTGAATCGGTTCAAAGGTATGAAAGTCGATGTTCATTTCGAATATTCAATATAATGAAAAACAAAATACCTTCGTCGCTATCTCTTTTTATATTCCTATCGACGGATAAATGATTTTGTATAAAAAAGAACTAATCACCAATAAATAAGAATTATGCGTCAGATTATGAAACTAGTGTTTTTTTTTTTTAATTCAATTTCTATACATCTTAAGTCGTCTGTTTTATCCTACGAAATGGAAAGTTTAATTATATCTAGATTTTCTTTGAAATAAGTAACAAGAATTTCTGTTTAATTCATCGAAGCCTTTCGTCTTCATAATATTGCCTTTCGGTTGAAAATATATACAATATATAAGCTATACATAAATTATTTGTACATAACATTTCATCTTCAGCATTAGTATCGTATTACTAAAGTAGAGGTCAATAACGATTATAGCTGTTGTGTTATTTTTCAACAACAGTTATTATAAGCTGTTATTCATCATTATGCTATTAGTTATTTAGCTATTTAATACATTCCATTAACAAATAAAATTGACGTTATTTCAATTGGGGTAAAGTATCAATTTGTTATAAGACGTGTTACTTGATTTGCATAAATTAACGAGTAATTATAAAAATAAAAATGAACTTTATGACATTTTCCCAAAGCTTATAATTCCGATTTTGATATCTTAATGATCCGTATCGCTACTGTGAGTATTAACAGCGAGAAGTGTTATCTCTTTCACACGTACTGGTAGTTGGCATACTTCTTGCTTATTCGTATTCTCATTTCCAATAGCAATAACGGATAGTCCATAGCAGAATAATATTCTATGCAATAATTGATAGTACACTGCGTTGGAATAGAGCCTAATTAACTTCGAATTACTAAGTTGAGGACTTTATTTCCAAATATAAAATTATATGTGCATAGCAGAAAACATAATTGAAATAACACTTTTGCGAAACGTCGGTTGTGTTACTGGCTGTGGAACTGGCAGAAGGTCATTCAATTCTCCCAGTCGAATTTCTATAGTTTTATGATCGCATAATAAAGAAAAGTTCTTTAGGAAAACTTCACGAAATAGGGTAGGTATTGCGTAAAATCAGAAAGAATTCAGACCTCTATTATTTTATAGTCAAGGAAACTAATTCATTTGCAGGTAGGACTTGACGGCCATATGTATATTCAATTACTGAGAGGTTTTTACAGGCCAGTGTGAAAGTGGATGATTGTCAGTAGAACGTAGATATCTTAATGATCGTTATTCTTTTGAATTGCATTCGGCTTACCATCAACTACGGCGTATGCCATTATGCCATTCTAAAGCAAAAATGTGTAGATAAGTATTACGTAAACCGAAACAGAATTTCAGACTTCCACGAATTTTAAACTGTTAAAAATAAAACATCTGTTAATCAACTTAGTCCGTCTAACAAATTCCACACGTGAAATGCAGTAGCGAGTGACAAATTAACAGAACGTGCTCTTTCTGAAGTGAGCTTCGCGATATTAGAAAAACGTGTGTTGCGCAAAAGACGATGGTCGCGCGACGCGCAAAGATTTGCTCCCACGGACGCGGACGACGCAATTTAATAGCATATTTTGTAATATATACATCGCGAACAACCGTGTGATAATGTGAAGAGTTTTCTGTCGGTAACTCTGTTGGCTTAGGTAATCATGTGGCCGTAGTAAATTGCAGTCTTTAACACGCTTTAAATAATCTGACCGTCATGGTCCCCATGCCGGAAAGTTTGTAAATCAACTCCGCAAACAAACAGATCGAAGTACGATGCAATGTTTACCGATCAATATTATCTTGAAGCGTTGTTAACTTAGTGGAATACAATATTCGGCTGAGTTCTTATCCGTCAAAAGACGGAAAATGATTTTTTAATGAATGTATTTATATATATTTTTAACACGCTGTATAACCTCAATGGTTTGGTGGATTTTAACATATTAGGTATCCTTAGATCCATCTTAATTCTGTAAGTATGATGTTTCTAAATAAAAGAAATGAAAGGGAAGTTTAACATGCGTTGTTTATGTACCACTACAGGAATTAATGAACGATTGCTTCATTTATATGAAAAAGACTAGAAAAGATTTAATATTTCGGCAGTTGAGTTGCTTATTAATCGTTAATACGAATATACATTCTTGTTGTTATAAATTATTGTAATGCGCCGATGCGAAAGACAAAACGATTAGTAAAAAAAGAATACTCACAATCAACAGAATATTCTACGTATGATGTTAAAGGGACGCTAATTGTTCTGACACACACGTAAATTATGCAAGATGCAGTAGTATGAATTGAAAAATGAAACATCTAGCTAGATATTCTGTATCTTGACGTAACACAACATTCATTAACAGCCCAACTGTTGAAGACAGAATCAGACTTGTGACTGGATGTTAAGTATTATCAAATCTATGAACATCTGCCATTCATTTACCGCAATACAAGCTAATTAAATGGCTGTGCATGAAATGGTGCCCTTATATTTAAGGAAAAGCAAACCTTTACAATTATGGTAAAATAAAAGAAATGCCCTGTATAGTTACTATATCTAAGGTAATTGGATCGCCCTTATAAATAAATATAATGACTGCGCTCCAGATAATGAGATGTGTTTCTGGCCTGCACCTCATTGATCGAGTACGGAGCATGCAGACGCTTTACTAGAAATATATATATCACTGTCATTTCGATAAAAAAGGGAAAAATCTTGGACTACATGCCAGAACTATGATAAAATTATTGATACCACCAATATATTTTTCGCTTTATACATCGCACATATTTATCTGAGAAAATTACATTCCAAAAAACCGCAACAATATTATATGTACTACGCATTACACATCGGGAACCAAATTATTGGATTCATCGCCGCTAGCAGCGAGGCTACTGAGACGCCACTGCTCCGTTTAAGGTGCTGAGTTTGCCTGTCAGTTTACGCCTTTTTATTTGGGGTCTATGTTATTATATTTATTTATAGACAAAACCTCCTACCGCTCAACGCTCTCTTTTCACGCATTTTTTATACAGTTTTATTTTCACCGCATCCCATCTGGTGGTACCTATTTACACGGTCTCATCAGCTCCTGTAATAATAAAACACTATTCCGAACTTTTTGAAACTTTCGTAACTGTATAGTTAAAGCCCCATTTGTTCTGTCGATTTTAAAATTTCATCTTGAGTTATAATTGTTTATTTCGCCAAATCTAATTCCTTTGGGGGTATGATAAGTTAAATTAATCAAATGAAAATCAGTCAACAATTGATTATTTCAATGTGAAAAGACTTGTATTTGGCAATTGGTTTAGTTTTAGTCGAGTAAAGTAATTGCGCCAGCGTGAGTGTGAACATGGATTGCTTTCGAGAGATACGATGGGAGAGATGGGAGATACGATTCGTTCACAACTGTTATATTATCAGGCAGATCGGTAAATA
The DNA here is from genome assembly GCA_035772565.1 of Antheraea assamensis. Classification (NCBI taxonomy): domain Eukaryota; kingdom Metazoa; phylum Arthropoda; class Insecta; order Lepidoptera; family Saturniidae; genus Antheraea; species Antheraea assamensis. The sequence continues at coordinate 521,785 of JAQQSE010000152.1, forward strand.
TGTTTTGCAGTTGTTTCTTAAAATGCCAAATGGGTTGGGCCTGAGAAGTACCCTAAAACCTTCCATATTAGACTGCGATGATAGTGGAGTGATTTAAGCCGTGTCGGGAGTTGAAGATTCGAAGTCCACACTGGATATTAATCTGTGTGGTTCGCAAATTATTATTTCAAATCTTGTTGTATTTTGTGTCCATTACTTGTATATTTCTAAAGTCTTTCGCGGCACAAGTTTCATTCTTATTAGGGGAGCTGTCTTTTTACGAAAATCACAAAATCAATTGATTGAATTAAAAAAGCATTACTGTTTTACATTACAGTTTAGGTAAAGATAAAAATTGTACAGTTAGCTCTATAAACGTTTTGTATTAAGTATCCAGTGACGTAGAAAAGTCGCTCAGTCCTTGAGCTTATGTTTGTTGAGATGAAAGACATTTTGTAATTTAATGACACTTGATTATTTATTCAAACGGTCATATTATCTAAGATCGTTTCCTTTATTAAAGTTAAGCGCTTTTATATATTTACGCCTATAAAGTAACTTAATGGAGTATATCAGGATTTTATTTTTACTTTATATGTTTTAGATGTCGTTAAATCACGATGTGGTCTCAGATGCTAGAAATCAAGAAGGAACTGGCTCTCGAATGCAGTTACCAAGACGCACCTATAGGTGCTTAGTGACAGAGTTTCAACTTGAAGGTGATAACAAGCCATTAGAAACAAAACTACCACCATGCTATGGTTTCATGTTGTTTCTTTTCCTTCACCGAAAGCACAGACTCAGTTATAAGGATTCGAACCTACGTCGATGGTTGCAGTGTCCGAAAATGCAATAAACTAAGCCATTTTCGCTTCAAAGGAAATGAGAATTTATTAATGTTTGAAATCAATTAACTTTCTTCCGACTGTATCGCGACCACCTGTATATATTATAACATAGGTAGTCGTTCTTAAGGAGTAAACTCAATTCGCGTGTTGGATCAGACACAATTTGTATTAGTTATGTCAAGCTTATTTTTTTTTACATTTTACAGGCACGCACTTGGCCTTGATTTCACCTGATGGTAAGTGAAGATGAGGCTGACGATGGATCGCGGTTATCCGCTGGATGGCTACTCACTCACCTCGTGAATACTCTCACGTTATAGGAGAACGGGAAGACACACGCCGAGAGTGAACTCCACTCCTTAGCCGTGCGTATAATGAATGTGGAAGCATATCGCTTGGTACGAACCACGGAAATATCAACCATGAATGGAGATGGTGAATTTATATAATGTAATTGCTGTGGACACTCTCCAAAGTGTAACTTAGAAAATAATGAAAGACAAGCCACTTTTCGTTGATACTTTAAATTAAGCATTCTTGTCTCCCACAGCGTTTTATCTCCGGTAACCGGACGATTATGGTCTCTCCTTTTATTTTAGTAAACCTACTTCATAATAATTATTGTATGTCATCTCATATGTTGGTAGCCATCAAATAGTTTAAGGTCAAAGTAAAAATACTACCGTCTCTTTGCGCAATAGAGTAATTATTGAGGGTAATTTAATATTAAGCAAACACAAATAAGCAGACAGACGTAATAGATTTCATATATATTTTTTGGTATATTATACCAACACACGGGCCGTACATAATCGGAATTTAAAAAAAAAACAGCCCATGGGCTCGAACTCCGTGACAGCGCCGTGACGAAACAAATCAATTTTCGTTGAAACATTTCGAGTACCGTGACTCGATGTGCTATTAAGAACAAATGTGCGCTAAACACTGCAAATGTTAGTTGAGATGTTTGGAAATCGAGTTAAAATGTGTTAAACACGCGCGCACTATTACTATAAAATGGCGCCTTGGATAGAGTTGCGGTGTGAGCTTTATTGCTTGTCATATGTCGATATATCGATAAAAAAAATGGCAAATATACTTAATTCGATTTGAGGACTGGGAAGACATTTATCATATCAAATAAGAGTAAGCAAACTGTCACCTAAAAAACTTTTAATATTCTTACTGCAACGAAAGATTGAATGGCTTATTTGCGTTTATTTCTGGTATTAAAATTCTTTCGGTTATTTATAAATGGTAGTTAATCTAAGGTTTTTGCGAACATACATTAAAATATCAAGGGAAGATAAATAGTTCAATGAATATAGTCTTTGCAGGGGCAAAGGTGTAATAAAAAGTAAGAAATATTTTTAAAAAACGCTTCGTGGTAAGAGTTTTTCTAAGCTTGCAAGCTATCTAGCTAGGCAGCTACGACTTGTGTCACCAAGGTATAGGTGAGAACCAGTTCTCCTTTAGGTTTAGCGTATTTACTTCTTAGGCTACATCGTCATTTGATATCAGGTGAGATAGAGGTCTAAAATTAAAAGCATAAAAAAAATGTGCTAGCAAAAATTTTGGTTCTATTTGTGGCTTGTATTTTTAGCGCGACAGAATAATTAAGGTGCAAGAAAGTTCAAATAACAATATAATAGTATATTTGAAATTGATATACTCCAACATCGGTTACCGTGGAATTTGGCATACTTTAGTGTGTCTTTTCATAAAGAAGTAATTTTTTCTATCCATTTTTGCATAACAACTGCGCGCGACGCCATGTTACATTTTTTGTTATTAAGTTTTAACCCAATCCAGGCGAAGTCGCGGGCGGATCGTAGTGATCAAAAATCATAGAATGCAAGATGATCAACTTAGTAACAAATGTCCGTTTCTGTTCGCCCGTCCGTCTGTTTCGTAATTTATACAAAATTTAATATTGATCTGTATATTTATATTACATTTGGCAGGTAAAAGCACGTCGGAGTTATAAATACTAGAGGGTAAATAAAATATACAGTAATGCATGTGTTTTGGCAGAATAAGAATCCAGATTCTCGGATTAAGACGTAAAAAGTGTATCATTAAAAAGAGCATTTTTATTAGTATTCGCGAGTGTTACATACAAATCGGAGACGGATTCAGATGTTTTGTTATGTTTTACATTTTATTAAATTAAAAAAAATTGTAGCAAATATAATGTACGATAGCCGTGTGTGTACCTGATACGATTTCCCATCGTCGATATATCAGAAATTTATCTATATTTCAACTCCTAGATACCTATCGGTACCACTTCTCCCGAAACGGGTATAGAGTTTCTATCTTCCTAGACTCTCCCGTTTTAATTGTGCGTTACGTGACAGTCAGTTAGAGTTTTACTTAACCCTTAAATGCAGTGTCTCAATTTTTTTTTTATATTATAGGGGGCAAACGAACAGGTGGGTCACCTGATGGTAAGTGATCACCGCCGTCCATAGACACTGGCAACACCAGGGGAGTCGCAAGTGCGTTTCCGGCCTTTTAAATATGTGGGCCTCCGGCGCTCTCACTGGCCGAACGAAACGCAACAGTGCAAGCACTGTTACTTCACGTCGACTTTCTGTGAGAGGGTGGTACTACCCCGAGCGAGACGACCCATTCATTCTGAAACCAGTAACACCTCCAGCGTAGCTCTACCACCTACAATGAAACATTGTCTCCAACTTATAACTAAAATATTACGATTAGTAAAAGTTTTACTTGGCATTCAATCAAAAACAAAAAAAAAGTACATAAGTCCGTTTGCTATTTAAATATGGACATTCAGATTAATTAATTGTTTTACGCATTATTGTGCATTATTTTGGAAAACTTTATTATCTCAAAAAAAAAAAAAAAAACATGAATAATAATTGTACCTACAAAGTATGTTTTCTTTTTTTTTATATATATAAAACTGTATAATAAAATATGATTCTAAATACAATATAACTTTTTTCGGAAAAAAAATATGTCACGCATTTAAGGGTTAAGCATATTTATATAAAAGGGCCGCTTCATTAATTAAGTATTGAAGAACTGACGATGAAAGCTACATAGGTTTACCGCGACAGTATTTTCGTTCAAGTCTGTTGCTGCAGAAAAACAACAATTCTGACGAAGATGCATACCGCTTCCTAATTATACGTATTCCGCAAGAACATAGCGATAAATTTAAATATGTACGACGTGCTCTTTTCTACAACCTTGCTTATACTATAATATCTCTCCCACAAACGGTGGTACTATAATACTATAAGAACGTTACTCAGGTTCAGGTTACCTCACGATGTTTTCCTTCACCGTCAGCCGATAGTCTTACCAATTTAAATTAGTAAATGTACGCGAGTTCCGAAAAAATTCGTTGGTACATGCCAGGGTTCGATACTACGGATATAGGATCGATATTCCACCGGTCAAACCAATAGACCACCACGACTTTAAATAGAAAAAAATAGTACTATTCCCGAGGGATAGGTGAGATCTCCATCAATGTGAGCGCAGCCGAACGCAAAAGCTTGCCATTATTTATAACTTCACTCATATCAAATTGACGTGTAAAAAAGATTCGTTTGTGTTCTATGAACTATGTAATGGAATATATTCCTTGAATTCTATAGTGTAGGTGGTAGAGCTACGCTGAAGCTATTACTGGCTTCAGCATGAATGGGTCGGCTCGTCCAGGGTAGTACCACCCTCTTACAGAAAACCGACGTGAAGTAACAGTGCTTGCACTGTTGCGTTTCGTTCGGTCAGGGAGAGTGACGGAGGCCCACATATTTAAAAGGCCGGCAACGCACTTGCGACTCCCCTGGCGTCGCTAGTGTCTATAGACGGCGGTGATCACTTACCATCAGGTGACCCACCTGTTCGGTTGCCTCCTATAATATATATATAAAAAAAAGAACAGTAAATCTGGTCCAAAAATGTGTTGTGTTACGCTTCTAAATAGTCTGAATATTATGGCGCCGTATAAATTAGCAACTATAAGAACCCGGGGCGCGTCCGTTGTTTTTGTTTCTTTATTTCTACTCGAGGTTTGGTCACAAATTGACCATGTCATCCCGGTGATTACCACCAAAATTAAGTATATACTATTCATAATAGTACAACAACTAATTTTAACGGTTTTTTAATACCAGATATAAATAACCCGTTCGTAAAGCATTCTTGCTTCCCCGGATATCGGGAAAGTATGGATGGCATTACACAAACCGACGGATTCCAAATGAGTCATTGATTTTACTTTCGACTACTAATCTTAGAGCTCGGTTATTTGTACGTTCTGTCATTATATGGTAAACACCTAGTATTTGACATTTCTAATAATGAAATAAAAGGATAGTGTACTATGTAATCAATCTTTTTCGATAAATGATTTACTGAATTATTATTTACTAGATTCTTTGCCCGGTTTCACTTGCGGTGATATGGATTTAACATATTCTATGGGGATAGTTTTTGTTCTCTGGAATGAATAGTACCCCATGTCCTTTTCTGTACCCTTGACAACATGAATGCAAAATTTCATGACGATTAGTAAAGTAAATAAGATATAAAAGCGTAACATACGAACCAATTCACAATCACATTTATAACGTTAGTAAGGACAATGTTTTAATAGATCTTTTTGACACAGACTATGTCGTAAGTGTGAAAATTTTAAAAACAATGCAATATATATATTTTTAAAGGAGCGGTTTCGTGTGAAAAAACCATTTACGTTGAATTTCATACAGTTGATTTATTTGCATTAGACAGTTCTTTATATTGAAATTGTTTCCACTGTTTTGTGGTTTATAGTTGTAGGTTTGTTAGTTAAATATTTAAGTTGTTGTTAGTGATTTCTAATATTAAATAAAGCTATTCCGGGTCATTTATCAAACTCAGACCGTGTATTGTAATTTCAGCAAAATATGTAGGTTTGTGTTACTTTGGAAATATTTTACTGATTGGCAAGCCATTTCGGCGGTACGTGTTTTAAACAATATAGAGAGTGTCCTATAAGGTAAGTATGGTCTGTCACAGACAAGGATCAGGCTCTATATTTGCTAAATAATATGTATACCCAAGTCTCATAGTTACTGAGATATAACCTCTTTTATATGGTTTGTCAAAATTCTTAATTACCTACTACCTTTGATACAATATGCTTCGTTTTAACAAAACTATTATATATAAATATTTTTATAACGTAAATATTGTCCTTGTATTTTGTTGGGTACATCCCATGACATAATTGATTTCTATGCAAATATAATCCGTCTATCCGTTAGAATACAATTATTATCTGTTACTATGCAAGGAGAAGTTGGTTCGCAATTCGCAATCAGGTACATTTTTTTTTTCTAAATCCGATCCTGTGTAGTTAATCTCTCCGAGTTTGATCGAGAGAACGAAGGAACCGAGATCTCCGTTCACCTTCAGATCTCTCCCATTACGATGCATTACGCGTCTGCGCGTCTCTCAAGACGAATGGAACTTTCTAAACACACAAAAAGATGTTATATCCCCAGGCATCAGTAAAATTTAGCTTTCTCAGATGGTTGTGTTTTACTTCCGAATGGTGGGTATTACCATTGATAGATTTAAGGGCCATATTACAGACATCCACACATTAAATATGCGTCGCATAAGAGTGATATGGAATAGGACAAATGACAAGTCGTGACGTTAAAAAACGCTTTTATTTGGACCAGAAATTATTTTAACACGGACTTTGGCAGTTTTTTTTAATTATGCCACTTCTTATTACGGTTATTATTTTGTTTCACAAAGTCGTCTCTTATGATAGCTTCAGTGTCCTAGCGAAATTGTGGCACCCTTCCTTGAACTTTTTGGTGAGTTTTTGACAATACTTCGGAATTTATGTTCTGTGTTGTTATTTCTTATCCATTTTATTTTTACACAATATAAGAAAACTATATAACGCTCCTTTAGGTTTTTAGACACGTCTTAGGTCTTAATATAGGGTCAAAAAAGATAAAGGATGCGAGTATAAGGACTCCGGTAAATATCATAAATATATAGTATCATGACATGTCATGGTGGTAGAGCTTTTTCTAATAGCTTTTTAACACAAGCACCTATTAGTATGTTCCATCAGCTGCTCCGGAGAGCCACTTAGCTTTAGTCTAGTCTTCTAGTCTAGTCGCCTTTTAATATTAGATAACTTTTTAGCCGTATGATAAACCCTATAAACAACACAAAATTCACTATTGTAGTATTTATGTTTGGGTGACATTTCGCAACAGATGTTCAAATAGCTTCCCAATATTAACTAGAGACTTCATATTTTGAATATAGCCCAGGACTGGATGGATTATAAAAAAATTAAGGAATTCATTAGAGTCTATGCTATATCTATACATATTATAAAACAAAGTCGTTCGCCGCGTCTATCTGTCTGTCTGTCTGGATGTTCGCGATAAACTCAAAAACTACCGAACGGATTGTAATACGGTCTTCACCAAAAGATAGAGTAATTCACGGGGGAGGTTTAGGTATATAATTTGTCTAGGTATTTTTTTATAAATTGGTTGAAATATAATGATAATTGTTGAAAGAATCGGAAAAAGTCAAGCCGCCTGTGAGCTATCGTCGAAAATGCTGCCTAATTAATCCCTTTGAGATATAACAAAACAATGCATAGTGAGATATTTCTTTATTATAAATCTACAAAAATGTCTACGATGGCATATACCTATCTTTTTAGGATAGCTTGCTATACCCATTTATCTTCTAAAAATATTCACATATAATGAGGTAATTGGAAGGCTATTTAGACGAATATAGTATTAACCCTTATTAAATTAAATACATTAATTATCTTAAGCATTTCATGCACATATGTATATATTTTTTTATTATCAGGGCAGGACAACGGCCTGCTAGTATTATATAATTGAATCGCAGTGTTTCCAAGCGGTGCTTCTATTAAACAGAAATGAAATTTATACAATAAAATAAATCATAAAATATGTAAAATTTCCACTAGGAGCGGTTTGTGAAGTCGATGTAACATAATTACTGTCAATAAATCGTCATTTAAGCGACATAAATGGGAATTGTTACGTTAAGTTTAATTAGATTTTATTTAATGAATGGAATGAATACTTTATTGAACTTTTTAATTTGTACACTGGCTAGCTTAATGCCACACGGCGTTTTCTTCGAAAAACTAAGCAGTGGTATTGTTATCTATCTATACATATAATAAAAATTAAGAGTCTGTATGTCATATCAAAATAATGACTTTTTACTGATTGGATATGAACGTATACACGATACTGATAACACAAACATAATTTTTAAAATTTTTGTCTGTCTGTTCCGGGTAATCTCCGAAACGGCTGGACCGATTTTGGCAGAAATTTCACTGACGGATAGTTAAAGTAACAGCGGGTGACATAGGATACTTTATTTTAGACTAGCTGTCATCCGTGGCTTCGTCTGTATTATTATCTCCAAAACGATTAGACCTATTTTCATAGAGCTTTCACTGACAGATAGCTGATCTTATAAGAAGTAATTTACAATTATAAAAAAAAACGCATGCGGAGCTGCGGGCAATAGCTAGTATAACATAAAAGTTTTGTAGGTAGTGCAAATATAGAAGAAGCAAATGAAAATAATCACTCAACGTAATTTTTTTGCTATCGTTACATATATATTAAAGCTCATCATCATCATCATCTTACCCTTATCCCACCTAAGTAGGGTCAGCACAGCATGTTTTCCTTTTCCACTCTCCTCTGTAAGACGTCATCTCGGTATTTACACCTTTTATACACATATCATTTGTCACACAATCTATCCACACCTTTTTCCTTCTTCCTCTACCTCTAAATCCGTCCACTTTTAAACTCAAAACTTTTCTTGTTATATGACTTTTATCTCTTCTCATAATATGCCCGTACCATGCTAACCTATTACTCCTCAATTTCTCTGTCACTGGTGCTATTTTCAAACTTCCTCTAATATACTCATTCTTAATCTTATCCATTCTTGTTACACCACACATCCATCTTAACATTCGCATTTCTGCCACATGTAATCTTTTCTCATCCGTCTCTTTCGTAGCGCAGCACTCGGATCCATACAACACGACTGGTCTGATTATAGACTTATACACCTTCCCCTTAAGTTTCAACGGCATTCGTGGGTCACAAACTACCTCAGACAAGTTTCGCCAATTCATCCAACCCTGCATTTATCCTAATCTTCCCGTCCCTTCCTGTCTATTCCACCGTCGTTTTGGATCAATGAACCGAGGTACCGAAAACTGGAGCAGGCTGGTAAGGATACACCGTTTAAGGTAATATGAGAAAAACTGGATGGACCGCCGAAGTCGCAGAACAAATGTTCAGTTTTTATTCTACTAATCCTTAAACCAACATTCTCCAATTTTTCTCGCCATTTCTCTAGCCTGCTTTAGACCTCAGCAGCATTTTCTCCACTAAGAACAATGTCATCGAATATAACGATATAACAAAAGATTTTTATTACAACTTTTTTTGTTTAACCTAATTATATAAATAAATCTTTCGTGCTATTTGTACATGTATTGCTTTCTACATTTTCTGATAAATAACTGTCTGTTATAAAGAATCTTCACGAATAGGCATTAAATGAAGGTAGATATACTTCGGCAAAGAGGTAAAATGTCGAATCCAACTCGGTTGAGCAACAGGCCTGCAACTTTTCTTCTAAGCTATCGTGGTGTTTAAAACGTAAATGTTTGATCAATGCGTAGTGCTTGTGATACTATGATACCATATTAGGAGACCCCGTGTCTAATGCGGCTCGGATAATTTATAAGTTTGTTTCCTTAATCCCTAAACATGAGAATCAACTTTAACGATATATGAATCCAACAGAGTTACCTTACGAGGCTGGCATAGTCATCGAGGATGTACTGAAGCCTCGTTAAAATAAAAAGAAAAAAAAAAAAAAAAACCGGAACGTGGTGCTTAATGATGGGTTTACCAAAGGAAAATTCCTGACCACTCAAAGAGTATTGAAGAGGGTTATAGTCGGGAGTCTCTTTGTTTGTTCAAATCAGAAATTTCAGAGTTGTTACGTTTAAGTGGTAGATGGCATAGTACATTGTTTGTAGAACGGAAGGACAATAGGACCCAAAAGTTTTAGAGTTCCGACCATGAGTCCATCACAAGTTGGACCGAGGACTTGGCACAGGTTAGGGAAATTGACTAGATCGACAGGATAAGATCAGAGTAGCTTTGGCGATTTTTGTGAGGAAGTTTATATCCAGCGGTACGCGTTTTTTTTATATGAATGGATGTATAGATGACGGATATATTTCCCTTGTATAAAATTTCCTGAAAATCGGTCAAGAATAAACAAAATATATTTATTTACGAATTTCAAAAAAATTTTTTGACCGTACTTCTAACTTTTTGTTTTTTCGAACTGAATACACTGCTGACCTGGCAAGGTGTCTATAGTTTCACCGGACTACTTCTACCCCATCATATATTTTCAATACTTTATAAGTTTTAATATCTGACCACAATCTCGCCTGATGTTTCTGAGATGCTAAACACGCTAAACCTACAGGGGTACTGGTTCTTAAACGCAGCTGCCGGAACACACCTATAAGTGTACGAGTATAGCGATAGGTTTTAAGCTTGAGGGTGATAGCTAGCCATCCAAATTTAGAAAAAAGCCGTACCATCAGAAAAAGAAATGTCCTGTTGACGACGTAAAATGTAAGTATCCAGTATATAACATTAAAAAAGAAAGCGATCGATCCATTTTTGAGTTAAAGCTGGATAAACAAACATACAAACACAAACAAATTTAACGTCATATTCGTGATTAACCTTTATAATTGATGCCTAACACAAAATGTGGGAAATAAATTAAATATACATACAGATCAGTTTGTTCGTAACGGTTACGCTAACATAAAGTTAAATATCTTCTTATGGAATATATAATTTCCTAATATCAATATTTATCGATGTAACAATAACCTTCAAGTTTCGTTCTGTGTAACCCCGGGAGAAATCAAGACGCGGTTTCACGAAGCCTCTTGAATACATCTTTATTTATAAAAGGAAGAGTCTTCGCAATTACGTTCTTAAAATAAACAATCGAATGGGCTTAATTAAGTACATTAATAAAATAATAATTTGTCTTAGTTTTTATTCACATACTTCTATAATTATTAATGTCTCTTATTGCTACCACTACATAATATAAAACAAAGTATCGTCCGCCGAGTCTGTCTGTCTGTCTGCATGTTCGCGATAAACTCAAAAACTACTGAACAGATTGTAAAGCTTCACCCATAGATAGAATAATTCACGGGGAAGGTTTAGGTATATAATTTGTCAAGGTTTTCTTTGTAAATTAGTTGAAATATAACGGATAATTGTTGAAAGAATCGGAAAAGTCAAGCGCTGCTTAATCCCTTTGAGTTATAACAAAACAATGCATACTGAGATATTCCTCTTTAATAGATCTACAAAAAAGTCAACGATGGCATATACCTATCTTATTAGGATAGCTTACTATGCCAATGTATCTTCTAAAAATGGTGACATATAATGAGGTAATTGGAAGGCTATTTAGACGGATACAGTATTAATTCTTATCAAATTAAATACATTAGTTACACATAAGTATATATTTTTTTTATTATCAGGGCAGGACAACGTCCGCCGGGCCTGCTTGTTATTTATAGTTTGAATATATATTTTATATGGTTACATTTAATTATCTGTCGGAGCATGTCATGATCATCTTTAAATATGATACCAGTGTAATTTAATTTTGTAAATTGTTTATGTCTGGAACTGCCACGTTGATGACTTATTCCAATAATTGACTAAACAGCTAATACTTGTAACCGAAGTTATGACCTTATTCCGCGTGTCCGAAATCGCTGACCACACTGAATGGCGTGTGTTACGTTCAATTGTTTTGTTCGCCAACAACCCGAATTACATACTTTTACTCTTTTACCGAATCAAAAGTTACTTTTAATATACTGCGATATCTTTTGGTAACGAACGTAACCTGTTTTTTTATTGCTGTAACACTGTTAAAAAATAACCTATAGCTGTCAAATTCCATTCTATCGTACGGCGCGTACTTGTAATATAAATCCTAACCAATACAGTAAATGCGGAAAAGAGGTTGATTGTCACGCGGTAATTACTTTAAATTTGGAATACACGTTATCATGGGGCACACAAAAGGACGTTGCGTACCTTTACAGGGAAAAAAATGTACTGTTTCCAAGGGATAGATAAAATTTACATTAGCGCGAACTCAGTTGCAAGCAAATATCTAAAAACCAATTTATTTCAGTGTTATTTCCAAGTCCCTCATAAATAAAGATTTAAATAATATATTGACGTTATTTTTTTTTATTAATTAGCTTTTTAGGGATTAATGCCTGAAGTTAGGTTCCCAATTAAAAAGTTGGCAACATATTTTGCTTTGTTATTTTTTCGATTGCCAAGAAAAGTGATAACGCGATCTGGTAACACTGCGACCGCGTCCCTATTGGCTACTTCGTTACCAGGATTTTAAATTCACAATGATTCCTATTGAATACATCAATTCCAGCGTTCGTGAATTTTTGTGGCCGCTCTGAGTATGGGAGTAAGGTCGGGTTTGCGCGTAGTACAGACAAGAGTTTAATACTAGACAGAGTTAAAATATAGTTATAGCGATCTAAAATTGGCATTTCTTTATCTCTTGTCTCGATGTTATAAAATATATTTATACATAAATTTGTGTCGTGCGTTACTATATACAGAGCGGTCGAAAAGTCTGGCGAGGTAATCGGGTGAGTGCCATAAGAGCCAACAGGGTATGTCAGTTGTAAAAAAAATAAAAATTTGCCGAGGACTTGAGTAATAAATACTGCTTACTGTCGGTGGAGAGTTAAGACTCAAGTGAAGATTAGACGGTTGATTATTTATAACGTTTATATTTGTGTTCCCTTCACTTTGATGCACATGTTGCGTCGTACACAGCGAACGTCAATGCAATCATTATTTCAATTCGAAATGAAAGTAACGTTTCCTTGGACGAGAGATGATCATCGTTACATTCGGAATTAAATCCATGAATACGATTCAGTTTAACATTCATATTTGTTATTAGTAGTCATAAAGCGGCCTGTTATATGTTATTACGTAGTTTTAGGGGTCTCGTTTGGTAGAAATGTTGGTCTCTTTCGATTCCCGCTAAGCGTAATAATAGCTTTGGTAAAAATAGGCAATGATAAAACAGTTAGATACATCTTCCTCTATGTTTCTCAATAGATTTTCTTTGCTGTTATTATATAATTTATATTGAGTGTTAACAATAAAAAAATCTGACTTTTTCCATTATGTCTCTGTTCCTCATACTTCACTATCTATAATATTTGTACAATACAAAAAAAATGTAATATATAAACACGTGAAGGAAAAGTTTGTATACCCCTTTTATACTCGAATTTCGGCCATTGGTCGAAACTACTAGCACATATAAATAACAGTTGAAACTCGCTATGCGTGCCATTTGTTTCTATCGGCAGTCAAAAATGTAGATGAGAGTATATGAAAAAAAGTCAGCGTGTGCTTATGCCCATGCGATAGAAGTAAAAACTTCGTTATAAAAAGGTACCGTCACGCGGTGTTCCCGAGGAGGCGGTCATCCATCCAAAAGTATTGACCACCGGTGACCATCAGACGAGAATCGGTGTTTTCAATAATACCGGCTACTCGACACAGTGTTTACTCTTCGCCATTTAACGTCACACAAAAAGGTAGCGGATCAGTATTTCAAAGCCTTCCTATACGAAATTTTATTAAAAAAAAAATTGCATAGTGTCACTCGAATAAAAAAAATGTTCTAGAATTAACTATGAAAACTTCTCCATCGAATCGTCACTATTCTTTACCGATACATTCAGTAATTTTGGCGTAATTGAACCTCAAAATAACTGTATTTTAGTTATACATATATAGTAAATTGAAGCCTCCGTAATTTGTCGAGGCTAATGTCAGAAATGGCTGATCCGATTTTGATAAAATTTTTACTTGCAGCTTGAGTACTTTTTAGAGTGTAATCTAATTTTATATCATTTCGCAATTAAGGCTAAGAGTAATGATAAAATAATAACAAAAAATATAAGACAGCTTCAGTCGCGAGTATCAATTAGTAACGTAGTATAATTCAAAGGTGCTAAAAAGCTGTAAAGGAATTTAGAAGAAAGAATAACTGTAGAAGACCCAATGAAAACCTCTTTATAATCTGATAACGGTGACTTTTGAAAAATACATATCCACTGACAATAATCATCACCGTTACATTATATCCTGAAATTTTATGGTCTGTAGACCACAACTGCAACCGCGGTAAAAGAAAGTAAATCTATGAACAACGAAATTCTCTCCGCGTGCTCTTTGTTTTTTTTTTCACTACAATCTTTGTCTGAAATGTCTGTTCTCGTATGTTATATTTGATGCCTACGAACTCTAAATCCTATATCAATTATTAGTTTATTAAATTAAGAACGTTTATTGTGACCGTTGTCAACTGTTGATCGAATATCAGTGTTGCCAGTCAACAAAAATAAATAAAATACGTGCAATCTTTAGCCGCGTATAAATACTTTGAATGCAATAGTGTTTAGAACATATTTTACTCAAAACCCACCTAAAAATGTGTTTGTTACCTATACAAATTACAAGTAAAAACTAACACGGTACAAGCTTTCTTTGGCGTCGCTGTGATAAAAGTCTTTATTTAGTCAAGTTTATTATCTATAAAATAATATTGATTATAGAATCGAAACTAATATTATAAAACCCAATGTTTTTGTAAAATATACAAATTAATGCCATACGGACCATCACCATCATCATCATCATACACTTATACCACCTAAGTAGGGTCGGCACAACATTTTTTCCTTTTCCCCTCTCTGCTGTCAAAAGCCATCTCAGTATTCACACCTTTTATACACATATCATTATCCACACTATCCCATCCACACCTTTTTCGGTCTTCCTCTACCTAAGGACCATAATTTTGAAATTGATCCTATAATTTTCAACTACTTTGTGCAAAATGACAACTGTAACAGCGTTTTCCGTGACCAATTTATTCGTTACTGTCACTACAGAAATTTTACTTCAAAGAGTGTCTGTGCATCGTTGCTCAAAGTGACATTCGTTGACGGATAAATGTGTACATATTTTATTTCTGTTTTAGAAGTGATACTTCTTATGGGAGGGCTTTGAAATTGTGATCCGCAACCTTTTTGTGTGTGACGAAAAGTGATAGGAGTAAACACTGTGTTGGGTAGAGTGTGTTGATAATAACGGTTCTCGTCCGATCACCGAAGTTAGGTAAAGTCGGGCGTGGTCACTACTTGGTTGTTTGTTATACATTTTATACAAAAAAAACAGTTTTCATTTCTTTCGTGTGGTCATAAGCATCCTCCTTTTTTATCATATTTACTGTACTTGTAATATTGGTAGAGTATAAATTCCGTGTAATTTTTTTTTCTTGGAGTTTCTGTGATACAATTTAACCTTCGGCCCTAAATACGTATTTGAAATTTTACTTATGGATAGAATCTATTAAGTTCGTAAACCAAATATCATAATATTCTTGAGCTGGACCTGTAAAATACACACTATTTACTAAAGTAGACCTCATATATTGAAAAATGTATTAAATTTTTTTTGCATCTCCTTTCGTTTCATGCGTACCTAATACTTCCAAGAACTGCTTAGAGATTACTGCCACGGAATTGATGCTAGGTAATACACAGTTCTATTAACACCAGTTCCCAGGTGATAACTTTGTCTTAATAAGTCTTGGCAGCTCATAATCGTTCGTTAGAATCGTTCTTGTGTTCGTGAGAAATTTCTATATGAAATAATTAATAACCGTGACACAACACGTTATATATAGTTCGTTGAATATCAAAGTTAAAAAAAAAAAACTACAGATGAAAAAATGAAGCTAATATTTATTTATTTGTCTATTCTTAGGAAAATTTAGAGCTTAATAACCATTATAAACAAACAGTAGGTTATATATGAGGGTCATTTACAAATATTCACAAATAAATGTAAATTATTCAAGAAATAAATGACAAATAAATTAAATAACTATTTATCACATTTTCGCATAATCTACTAACTGGCGAAAGCTTATTTATTGTCTGACATAATTAAAATTACTACGAATATACTCATTTGCGTTAACAAGTATCGTAAATCTCGGTCAATTAATTTATTTTGTTCCAAGTAGTTTATAACAAATTCGAACGTCCGAAGTGACACGAAAAGTATTTTGGAACTATTATAGATGCTCGTGATTCGGATTATTTTTTGACTTAACATATTAATTGTACATAGATGAAATCGACTTAACATGGAATTCAACTTATTTCTAGTTACATTTTAATTGACATAGGTACTGAAGACGTAGGCACTAGGTAGGTAAAGAGACAGATGAGAGAAGACTATATATTGCAGAGATGCGAATATTAAGACAAATGTGTGGTGTAATTATAATGGATAAGATTAAGAATTAGTATATCAGAGGAAGTTAAAATAGCACCGGTGACAGAGAAGCTGAGGAGTAATAGGTTAGCATGGCATGAGTATACCGACAAATGTATGGATGGATTGTGTGAAAAATGATATGTGTATAAAAGGTGTGAATACTGAGATGACATCTGATAAGGGAAAGTGGAAAAACAAAACTTGTTGTGCCGACCCCCACTTGTCTGCCTGACTCTCTTTGTATATAGTATTTAAATTCTGCTTAGACTTTTGTATGTTGCTTTTAATATTTTTATTGACCTTTTCTGTATATTAATTGCGAAATTATATGACTTCCCGTTTATAAAATACCTGCCATACTATTCAAAAAAGATTAATTGGACATACAAACTACAGGTTTATTCATATAGTTTAAATGTTATTAGCAAATTGCACTGTTGTGCCATGGTATAATTGACTACGTATTATTGTTCCAGGAGTCACACGCACTCTCTAATTCCCTTTCTATATTTAACGATTGAGGCCGGCATGATAGTGGCGACTGGCGATGGACTGGTTGTCTCGCGGTGATCGCCGTTGTTTTTGGATTGTACTGTGCTTGACATCGGCACTTTGCCGCTGCGACAGTAAAGACAAACAAAACGTTATTTTTGACGTCACTTAACGTTTGATTAACCACCTAAGTTTTAATAGTCGAAGACTTAGCAGATAATTCGTGTACTGCGTTTAAGTTTAGTACCTACGCGTTAACTGCTTTCTGGCTATTTTTTATCAATCCATAGGTTAGATATTTGATTATAAAACCATCGAAAGATGAGGGAGTTAGGATTTCCGTAAAGGGAACATTGTGATGAAACCATGACATGTTGGTGGGACTTTTTCTAATTACCCTTAGTTACCTAATCCTCAAGTTGAAAGTCAATCATCTGTTAGTGTAATCTGCCAGCGGCATTTAAGAGCCATCTGTTAGTGTATTCCGCCAGCGGCATTTAAGAGCCAGCCCTCCTCCTAAATCTTACGTGTTTAAATCATTTAACATGAGGCTGTGGTCACGCTTAAGTTACAAAATATCCTAATTCATCCATCTTAACAATGGTCCGATTAACGTGACCATTAGTAGGGTCTATTATTATTGCCCATAACTAATTGTCGATTACTTTCACATCTGAGGTCAACGTGTCTGCAACGCAGCATGACTCGGGGAAAGGGACGCAACTGGATCGGGTTTCGGTGAGAAAACGACCTGTGACCTTTTAACGCACTACTTGTTGATATTTAATACATTTCGTAACATTAAGGTAAACTTTGCAACTATAGTTTGTTTCTCACGAGGAACTTATGAATTCGCATTAATTCACAGAAAGTTAGAAAGCCATGCGCATTGGAGAGAACTAAAAAAAGAATTATTAATAGTCTGGTGGGGCATTTTGGTATCAATACTTAGGATCGGGTCTTTTTCATGCTACGTTGTTAAAAAGCTGACAGTCTTTCAGTGTACAACATGGGTCATTGTTATAATAGATAAAATCTATGAAAACAAATTAGGCCCACGTAAACCTAAGAGTTGAAGCACAAATGGTGGTAATTTCTAAGTGCGCCTAGCTAGCTACCATCCTCAAGCCTTGAAAATCTGTTGCCAAGCACCTGTTCGAAATTTAAATCTGAGAAATGTTCTTGTAGTGTTATCCTATGTGGGAAAAATATAGAACTGTGGATTTCTCAGAGTTTTAAATCGCCAGTACGTCGTGAGCTGACGTGGTGATTATGCCCATACCTTCCTTCAGGAAGAGGTCTATAGCCCTACAGTGGGCTTCTTACAGGCTGATGATGATGATGATGATAACCTTTATAAAATTTATCATAACCAATTGCTCAAAAGAAGTATTTCGAGTGTAAAATGTACACATACAATTTTTTTTAGTACACTCCTCACCTTAAACTGTTTTATGAAATTCAGCATATGATGTGTCCATTATTTGTCTTATTTGTGGAGGTATATAATACATGAGTTAAAAAGGTTAGTGTAGACTTGATCGACTCCTCGGGAACAGTATTCCTTCCTGGGTGAAAGGTACACTATGTCCTTTTATATACCGCTGACATAATGTAGTTAAGGTGTCACAACGTACAAACAAACATGCTCACATTCGTTTTTATAATTAGTAAGGATAATTCCAATTGTTACCGTAACGGTAAAACACTAATCAGATAGAGCGAAAAACATTCAGTAGAAGTCGCGGGAAAATCTTGTATGGACTACTATGGACAAACCGGTATTGAGTGACGTCAAGAGACTTTTTTAACTTTTATTTTAGATGACGCAGGCAAATGAAGACCAGGCCGTTGTAATGTATACATTATAATTACTAAATTATAATGTATTCGCTCTTATCCCACCACTACTAAGCGACTATTGTCTTCTCTTTTCACAAAAGTAAAGTATTTATAACTGATGTGTCTTTATTTGTATCAAGAAAGAGCCCGTTAACTTATACCATAATGGCTTTGTCTTCATTTGCCTTCGTCAACTAAAGTAAAATAAAAAACAAAAAAACTAGACGTCACTCAATCCGCCCCCTTGCTTAAGACTATACGATAATGACATACAAACGCAGTCCGACGGTTTCGTTTGCCTAATGAATTAGTGAGAGGCACTTAATTAATACGTGACCAACAACTATATTTGCAATGTATGTATGTATGTCATTGTGTTAGGTAATTGATTTTCGTCATGCAATGTTCTTAATTTGCTGATGCTCCATATGATAGTTCCGTCAAATGTTTATCGGTTGCATGTTGTTTGCTTTGTAATATCATGAGAAGTCAGTTTTGAATTGATTTGATTTGTTTTATTAATAGTACTTTGTGCTAGAGGCTTTTTTTATTGCACGTGATTGAAGATATTAACTTAAATGAGATTCGATAAATTTGTCTTACATGAATTCCTCCAGTTAATTAAGATATTTAATTTTATAAGTGTTAATACTGTCAAAATAGCTTCGAAAATACCGATTGTTTTTTTTTTAAATAATATGTAAAAAAATAAAAATGTTTACTGTATGTTATCAATAGGAGATAGTTCGAAGACTTTTCTGTGGATCTTTCAATACAATTCCATATACCATTATGCATTTTATAATGCTTACCCAGAGTTAACGATATTAGTTAGTTAAAAGAAGTCACGGGTATTAGCTAGTGAAGATTAGTGTTGCAAGACCGACTGACTAAGTATGGTGATACGACGTCGCACAGGACAAACTGTTCTCAGCTACACTTATCTGAGTGAGTCAGTTTAACTATAACGGTTTAAATCGTTGTATAGCTTATTTGTATAGCTGTCTGTATTGAAGCGAAAATTCTTATGGGAAGGGCTTTGAGATTCTGATCCGCAACCTTTTTTTGTGACGAAAAATTGCGAGAGTAAACACTGTGTCGGGTAGAGTGTTGAAAACTCCAATTCTCGTCCGGTCACCGAAGTTAAGTAACGGCGGACGCGATCGTCACTTGGGTGGGTGATCGGCTAGGAACACCGCGTGACGTTGCTTTGGTCGCAAGAACACACACACATTTTTATGAAACAGGATCATCATGAATATTAATTCTTGTACTTTACGGTATTGTATCACGAGTTTTTGATTGAAACGTGTTGGATTTTTTTCCAAATAGATACAAAAACAATTTTGATTTGTTTTTTTTTTAAATACATATTTTTAGATCATTTAGAGTTAGATTTACTTATGTAGCAAATATCGTAATGCATGTTCTGTTTTAAGTTAATAACATGAGGTTAAAGTTATCGAAAATAGAAATCGAATTTATTCATAATTATTCTTTGCCCTAAGTTACATCATCCCAAACGTTTTATATAAGACTCCTATGCTAAACTATTTAATGATTAGGATGAGATATAACTATTCATTTTTAAACTTAAATGATAATTCACCAAAAATACATTTGAAAACAAAAAAATCGCTGTAATCATTTTCTGTTCTATAAAAGCATTTACTAGATACAAAATGAATCTAAGTCCAAAATTAAAAGTGACCGTTACATATCGATCATTACTTATTTAAGCGAAGTTTCGACATCAACAGACAATGATTTTTTCACATCGCACCGATGGATTTGCCAACTAAAGAGATAATAGTCGAAAGGCATGATAAATTGAACACAGTGTTTCCTAAGCTTTGACCATCCCTCTTTATGCTTTATAATAATAGAATGAATGGTAAAAGATTTAAGTAATATTTTTAGTGTAGCGGTTTCCGTGGAATAATTATTTTTTATCACATATCTAAGTAATGGGTAAGTATGGGTAACAGCCACACATATTTTCACTTTTTAATACAAAAATTGAATAGTTAATGTTACTATTAAACATGTATGAAATTCGTAACACAAATCAAATCAAAATATACTATATTTAACTTAGGCCCTAAGAAGGTGCTTATGAATGCCGAAATTACCCACTGGTTCGTAAACCAACCCAGTTATCGAGAACAACCGGCAAGAAACTCGATCGAGTTTATCTTGTTAACATAGCTAGAGGCATAGTTCAAATTAATTATAAGTTACAATCATTATTAGTGGATGCACAGAGAAGAGTCAACTCCAGACAAGTTATCAGACGTAAAAATACTACAACATATCCTGTAAACAACGTAAAACCTGTAATATTTATTATTTTCGCGACATAATTACTTGTAATTGGAGTGAATTATCTTATACTGAATCTGGTTTTAATCTTAATGAACGACGCTGTATTTATGCCTAAAGTTGAAAATCCTAAGTAGCATTCAATTTATATTTTTATTAATACAATATTTTTGTTAAGTACAGTTTATAATTTGGAAAAGCTATCGAAATAATCACTTCGCATTCCAACCGTCAGGAGGGTTATAATGTTTCAGTTTCTCTTGAAATTTTTGTCGACATTTATATACATTTTATTACATTATATATGTATGTATTATTACATATATATGCATTATTATTATTATATAGTCATTTTATACTGCAGGTAAAAATAATCATGTTGGCGGCCTTACCCATATGTATCACATATTATAGTATATATCATATCTGCGAAAGTATTTTTTAATTACATCCAGGGTTACGAGACTATAAATGACGGTTTTAATATTCTATTTATTGATTTAATATAAGCTAGGTCTCGGTTGACTGAACGATAAAATATTAAACATGGCGTCATCTGTGATGACGTCACACTGTATGACGCCGTCGTTCGCGCGATATACCTGCATATCTATTATTCGCACGTGTGTACAATCGAACAAAATGAGACTTATGGGCATAATCCTTGTTTATCAAAAGTTACAAGTCTCGTATTACAAGCGTTTTCTCTTGTAAATCAGTGCATTTTAAGAAAAATGCGTTTATCAAAAATACACGTGTAAATTTTTCAAATTTTCAAAAACAAAAACTTTTTCACACTTATAACTTTACTTTAAATGCCTTTCTAGTTTGTAACATGTTACGAAAAAGTTGGAGAGGGTCCATTGACTCTAAAATTGGCTTACTGCTAAAACTGCACAAAATCAAATAAGTTGACAAGTGTTCTATTTTTAACAATAACTAAGCTAGTTATTGTATCGTTATCTCTATCTTACAAAATCATTCTACAATTTAGCAAAATAAATAAAGTTTGTGCAATTAAAAATACAAGTTCACATAAAAACTTGTATAAAATGTCCTTGTATTTTTTTTTAGTTTGTGGACGCGAATTTTTGATAAACGGTATTTACAAGAAGTTGTAAAAAGTTCTTGTGACATGTAACTCGTGACCTTGTATACTTGTAACGTTTGATAAACATGGAACAAATCTATCCTTTACGGGTACGATTATGTAAAGAAATAAAATGGCAGTATTTATAATAGATCTTCCTATTATTTTCTGTCTCACTCACTCTTCAATATAGAGATTTCTTAATCCCAAATTCTTCACATTTCCGTATGGTATATCAAACATTTTCTTTCGTACAAAGCTTGTGCTGGTAATAACAAACACAACAAAAAAAGAATCATTCAAATAAATGCAGCCGTTCTGAAGTGATGAACTTACATACATACATTCCTCAAATAATTTTTATTTATATATATATCGTTTTACTGCAACTTGCTTAGTTATCGCTTGTATTAGAATATTAATGAAACAAGAAAAAAAATTATCGTAAGCTTAGTTAAGTTTTACCGCCCGCTTCGATACTTTTTTGATTGAATTCCAGTGTCCTTTTACATTAATAGCTAAATGTGTTGATACATTATAATTTTCTTTTAGTATCTTATTGTAATAGGTAATACTAAATTACGATGATGATGAGAAGCTAAAAATAGTCTTCGAAATAATTTTCCATTAGAATACAATCTAAATTCATATCACGAAAAACATTACATCGCTATGAGTGCTTACAAAATTTTATTTTTACATTGCTCCTCTAAGAAACGTGGGCTTTAATGAGACTTAAAGAAATTTTTTGAAGTAGGTAGCGGTCCAGACATTATTTGAATCGACATAGGCCCGAATCCAGCAGTAGGGGCCGAATTTTTGGTAAAGAAAAACATCATGATGAAGTCATTGTATGATGGTAGAGCTTTTTCAATAAACCACGTTCAAGCTAAAAATCTGTCGCCAAGCACTTTTAGATGTATTTCAGCAGTTGCCTTTGAGAACCCGTACTCCTTCATGTTTAGTGTGTTACCGTCTTGGATTACATTGACAGTTAGTATTAGTTGCAGTTGTGGTGAAATGCTAGAGCCTATAGAGAATTTAAAAAATTAAAACATTTGTTCCTTAATTGAATATTTGCTACCGATAATTTATTGCTTATTAACTGAACATACACATTATAGCTATTTTAATATAATTGTATAGCAGTGAAATTCAATTATCACATCGCTGCTATTTCACAGGTAATAAATATAAGTTTGGTATTTTGGGCCCCAATTACATAACATGATAAATGACGATGTGGTCTAAGATGGTAAACATGTTATGCATAGAGGGGACTGGTGGTGTATGGCAACAGATTTTCAACTTGAGGGTGGTAACTGTCCAGGCGGGCTTAGAAAAAGCCCTACTAACATGCAAAAAATTATATTTAAGATTATAATCATATAACGTACTTGCATTTATATACAGCTGTTACATATATCGAGTGTTGTCAAGTATGACCTTTTTTAGCTTTTAAGCAAAAATAATATATATGTCGTGTAACAGGTGTATCCCTTTTGTAAATTATAATTATATAATTATTTAGTATATAAATATAATATGAAAAAGATATTATACAAATTCGTAAATTTATATAATGAACTATTTCGTTATTTTTCATATGAAATGAAAAATAGCAGTGATAAAAATATGCACATTATTTCACATTAAAAATAGCAGTGACATATGAACTGTCAATGTTTACTACTTATTCATTGTTGAATAAAGCTGTATTTCAGCAGTAGGTAATGCTTTACGAAATCACAATAATATAATTTTAAAAACATTAACACTATAAAACAATACTTTCAAACAAACAGCTAACAATATGATATATTCAAGAAGTAATGTTAAACAAAATTTCTAAAGTTTATTTATATCACAGATACAGTTCGAATGTTAATATATTTTTCTGCTTTTCTTAAACTGAAAGTTTTAGCTAGTTTTCATTGAACGACAGTCCAACGTGAATTCTTCTAACATTATAAATACGAATTACAAATACGCCATAACTACACTACTAAAACTAAATAACGTTATCGGAAGCAAATTAATTAAACCAAATTAAAGACCTAATTATCAGTTGTGAATTACGTTGTTATGTTACTTTACAACACTCGTTAATATAAACTGTTGTTAGTTATTCTGCTATTGGTTGTTAGTTGTTTTGTATTGCAATTTTTAACAATACCAAAATAATGAAATAAATAAGCAATGTGAAGTGCTCCCACTCTTTCTCTCTTTCACACCTATTGGTTGTTGCATAATGCTTGCTTGTTCAGTACGTTGCGGTACCTCCAGATGCTTATTATCTTTATCAAATATACCGGATAACGCATAAGCAATCGCTCATTATATTTTTAATCACTTATATGTTATATTATCGATAATAATAATCACTTTCCCTAATTAATTATTATTCTTCTTGTAACTCTATGAACCAGTATTTTGTAGGAGGAATAAATAATTGACACCATAATTATAGTAACAGTACTGACAATAACAGCTTTACTGCGCATGTATGAAGGTCAGCGGTTGTCAATCTGTCAATCTTGATCGATTAACCAAATGTACCTCATACGTATTGATTTGCGAACACGTGTTGCGTAATTCGGATGAATGGTATCGTCGAATTACAAATATGTAATTTGTATCCAATTATATCGTAATAATAATTGTACAATATTTTCAATTTAGCTTTCGAACAATGCAATTCAGACCATTCATACAGTTTTGGTTTATACAATGTTTTTTTTTTTAATATTATTCGGTATTTTTCCTCTGACTGATAATTCATTGTCTCTCATTGCAAAGTTATCTCGAGTGAATATATGGTCGAATGAGAATGCATGTTACATACATATTGAATAAGGAAGTTTTTCTTCATTACATATTGTTTTTTTTTTTTTAGTATAGTCTATACAAACAATTTGCGCTCAAAAACAATTTGATATCATGACTTTTCGTCATATAATGTTCTTAAATTGTAGATGCTCCATATGATAGTTCCGTCAAATGTTTAAATATGTTCCAAATATAAAAATGTTACAAATGTTCCGTCAAGTTTTTATTAAAACGCGTTAGATTTTAGCGGATTGTTTCCAAATAGATACGAAGACAATTTTTATATTGTTTTTTTTTTTTAATTTTTCTTTTTCGTTTAATAAGGTTGGCGGATAACATTATAGACTTAAATTATAGAGTTCGTGATAGTCGAGCGGTTCGACCGGTGAAATATCAATCTGACTTCTACAAATTCGAACGTCGGCATATACCGAAGAAATTTTTCCTAATTCGCGTACATTTACTAATTTTAATTGGTAACACTATCGGCTGATGGTGCTGAAAAACATCGTGGGGAAACTTGAACTTGAGAAATGTTCTTGTAGTATCGTCGTATGTGGGAAAATATACAATTGTAGATTTCTCGGAATCGCCAAAACGTCGTGGGCTGGTGTGGTGATTATGACCGTACTTTCTTTCGGAAACATGCCTATGGCCCTGCAGTGGATCTTTTACAGGCTGATGATGATGATGAATTGATGACAAACAAGCACAGATGTTAAATGAAGATTAAATCTTGGCTTCAAAACCTAAATCATCATAGTACTGAAAAAATATTACTGGCAGATATATTAAGAGTAGTAAGTAAGTGTCAACGTTTTATCTTCAAACAAATATCGTTAAGTGTTAATGATTAGTTCAGGACATTAGAAAAAAAAAATACAAAAGTTCTATCACAAAATATTTTAGCACTGTTTTTTTAAATGTTTCAGGTTTTATATTTAGTATTTCAAACGAATATGTCCACTGTACTTGTATAATGTCTACATTAATAGAGATCGTTTGTACTCCCATCTGAGACGCAGGCATGCCTTCACAATCTAGTTTTAGATATTTTCTAGGTTTTATGTCTAAAATGTGTGATTTTTTGTTACGGTTGGTGATTAAGTATTTTTATATTATTACTATAAACTTCTTTTTTCTTTTCTCTTATCTATACATATAAATAAAATTTGAGTGTCTGTTTGTAACATCAAAATAACGACTTTTTACTGATTGGATATGAACTTGTACACGATACTGATAACAAAAATACAATTTTTTAAATATTTGTCTGTCTGTCTGTATGTTCCGGGTAATCTCCGAAACGGCTGGACCGATTTTGACAAAAACTTCACTGGCGGATAGTTAAAATTACAGCGGATGACATAGGCTACTTTATTTTAGACTAACTATCATCCGTGGCTTCGTCTGTAGTACTATCTCCAAAACGATTAAACCTATTTTCATGGGTCTTTCACTAACAGATAGCTAAAATTATAAAAAGTACTTAAAGCTTTTTTATTTTGGACTAGCTTTTGCCAATGGCTTTGTTTGCAGTACTATCTCTAAAACGTTCACGGAACTTTCACAAACAGATAGCTGATCTTATAAGAAGTAATTTAAAATTATAAAAAAACGCATGCGTAATTGCGGGCAACAGTTAGCTGAAAATAAATTAAAATCTTCTTTGCAATATTATCTGATATAACTAATTACTTTAATTTAATTTAATAGAAAGTTACAAAATAATTAGAAAAGCAATCCAGTCGATTAAACAAAAACATATATTTTTATGACAAACAAAAGTTATACAAATATAACTTTTACAGCGTTATCGGCTTATCAATACTGGAAGACAATACCATTAAACTTTCCCATCTATAGTACCTGTAAATTCTGTAATATTCAAATCTATACAATGAATTTGTATGTATGAAATGCGGCGTGTCATTTAAATTAGAAAACCTTTAGTTTTTGTAGGTTATGAAAGGCATTACTTTGAGGAAATATGTCATTAACATATCGTCTTGTAGGTCGATGAGTTTGAGGTAGATAAGTTGCAGTGCAGATAGGTAGACTCGTATCGATGCGTCTGCTATTCTCTTCAATATGTAAAAAGTCCTATCAACGCTTCTTTCGATACACTCTCCAATCTAGATCCTTTGGTTAATTACATAATAATAAGCTGGTATACCTTTCGCTCCAATTTCTATTGCGTAACAGTTGTCAATGTAACCATCTCTGGCAAACTCTTTTATTGAATTTTAAAATATATATAGATATAGTGGTAGAGCTACGCTGAAGCTATTACTGGTTTCAGCATGAATGGGTCGGCTCGCCCGGGGTAGTAAGTACCACCATCTCACAGAAAACCGACGTGAAGTAACAGTGCTTGCACTGTTGCGTTTCGTTCGGTCAGTGAGAGCGCCGGAGGCCCACTTATTTAAAAGGCCGGCAACGCACTTGCGACTCCCCTGGTGTTGCTAGTGTCTATGGACGGCGGTGATCACTTACCATCAGGTGACCCACCTGTTCGGTTGCCCCCTATAACATAAAAAAAAAAAATATATATATATATATGTTTGTTTTAACTATGTGGATGTACTGTGTATTCTAAATAGAAGACAAGGAACATTAACTAGAAAAGGTTGTAATGCATGTGAAACCGTTGTACTATTTGTTATTTTTATACTTTTCACAAGGTCACACCTCTTTAACACGAGAGATTGTAAAGACGGTTAGTTAATAAGTGTTATAGCAAAAAAACTGAAAGTTGAGGTATTCACTCGATTACACAAATCATGCATCGAAATTACTCTAAGATTTCGAAAGGTTTCTTTAAGACTCGAAACTCGAAATCTATGACAGACAACGACCGCAAAGATATATCAAGATTTATGCATTTCGGCAACTTTTAATTGAGATTGTGTTAGTATTTGCAGCTCATACATATATGATTTCGAAATTATATTAAGCATGTAGCGTAAAAGCGTACTAGATTAAACATTTTGTTCATTTTGAGTGTATAGTTACAGAGAGTTTATCGTTAAATGGTATATATAATTGGCATGATGATAGATTTTCAACCACTGTCCTATAATACTCTAGAATATATTTACTATTTCCAAAAAACATAATATTTATGGAGAAAACAAAGATTTTTTCAAAATAAACGCAAATGTAATTTTAAATTTAAAATGCGTGCCAAAACGCTTGCCCGTGTCATGGCGTCTGTTTGTGACGTCATGATATTGTAAACAGTGAGCACATAAGGAGTGAACTACACAGTACTTTATGACATAGATTAGAATTTAATGTGAACAGAGCAACTAATTCGTTATTTTGCGTTATAAGTACGAATGATGACGAAGTGTATAAGTGGTGTGCGGTTGCTCAGTGCATTAATACTTCAATAAAATAGAATACTATAATATGTATAATAAAAGTATCAACAGCCCTAGTACAAAGTGACGTTCGCTTAGTCAGATCGGGAAAGTCGGCGACAGCTCAAGCCGAGGTGCACCGAGTGCCCTTGAGGTGATCGCCTAAAACAAATCGGGTGAGTGCCCTAAGCGCTCCCCTTAGTAGTCCGGTGGAACTGTAAAGGCCTTATTGGCTAGGGCTAGCAGTGTAGGACAGTTCGAAAAAAAAAAAAAAAAAAAAGTGACGTTTGCTGAAGCGTGACGTAATTCACTCTGATTGGTGTTCAACATAAGATGGACGATTGCTGTATTTTATAGTTTTATTTTATTAAATATATTATCAATCTCAACCTGAATATAAAAATAAATACATTTTTCCCAACTATTCATACAATTTTATAGGATAAACAGATTACTTTTGTAATTCGTGATTACTGTCATCATGCCAATTCTATCAATTTCCCTGTCGCAGTTATTAAGTATTCTTTACTAATATTAAGAGTATCACTAGTAGTAACCTATGGGTTATTTATACTAAAAACTATTAATGCCTTACGTGTACACTATAATATGACTTTTAATTCATTTTTTGCCATGATTCTTTCGTGCTTCTGGAATGATTACCCGAGTTTATGATTTTATATTATGCATAACAAAGTTAAATTCATACTGCGAATTCATACATCCTTCGGGATGAGGCCTATGACCCTGCGGTGGGTCTTATACATGCTGACAATGATGACGATGTAAGTGTCTACAAGATACTTGTACCATGTTTACATATATATGTTTTGGTAGGTGGTAGAGCTACGCTGAAACTATTACTGGTTTCAGCATGAATGGGTCGGCTCGCCCGGGGTAGTACCACCCTCTCACAGAAAGCCGACGTGAAGTAACAGTGGTTGCACTGTTGCGTTTCGTTCGGTCAGTAAGAGCGCCGGAGGCCCACATATATTAAAAGGCCGGCAACGCACTTGCGACTCCCCTGGTATTGCTAGTGTCTATGGACGGCGGTGATCACTTACCATCAGGTGACCCACCGGATCGTTTGCCCCCTATAATATATTAAAAAAAACGTAACAATGTGTACTCTCAACTACTTAACCCTTTCAAATAGAAGAATAGCATCATATAGACAGACCACTGTTTTGTATCTGAAATAAATGTGTCGGTGTTACAGCTAAATTGGGACTTCCACTTTTATCTATATAAACTTAAGAACGGAAATAATCGTTGGTGTTGTTCGACATTAAAAATATATATAACGATAATATTTCAAACATTACTCTTGTAAACAACCAATATATATTCTAAAGCAATAATTCAATATACACCTATGAATACAAACATGAATCAATTTGTCAGATACAAATCAAATGTGAAATATCCACACGGCTTGAATTGTGAATCATAATTTCCAATGTTCGATGGCTTTGTTTTTTTTGTATATCTATAATATAAAAATGAATCGCTGAATGTGTTGCTAAGCGCAAATCTCGACAGTAACTGAACCGATTTCGCTAATTCCTTTTTTAGAATATTCCTTGAAGTACGAGGATGGTTCTTACGGAGAGAAAGATTAAAAAAATTGCCTGAAAAAGTGTAAAAACAAACAGTTTTCTATACTCCCATATAAATGATTCGTAATAATACTTAAAAGTCAATTTGAAATTTAACACCATAGCATAAAGTTTAAGTGTTAGTGGAGAGGTGTTCCGGGAAGGCAAAACAATTGAGTGATGTTAGTATCGTATAAATATTTATGTCAATATTTATACGATGGTAACATTTAACATTATATAGGCTCCCAAACAGCAGAATAAGTATAAAAAAATAAAATAAAGAATCGACTGTTAGGCGGTACGAAGTTCGCCGGGTCAGCTAGTATTACCTATGAATTTAACAAAATCTATGGTCAACATTTTGAAATATTTGAATTACAAAATATTTAATTGTTATCAAACGTTAACCTATAAAGAATAAAAACCGAAATCTTCTTAAAATCACTTCCCATAACTGTAGCAATTATATTTTATGCTACACGGTAGTAAATAATTTGTCGCCAAAGCCTTTAACTCCCTATAATCAGATAATTAATTGGTTACAAAAGCCCTTAACTATTTACAATCAACGTTCAATAGAATCGTCGTTCTGAGGGCAGAAAATAATCAGTTACTACTCTTGAGGACTTTGATTTTTTTTCTATACTTTAAAGGTAAACGTTTCGACCACAATCCATCTGATATGAAATGATGATGTGGTCTAAGATGGTAAGTCACGCTTAACCTAGAGGGAGACTGGCTCTCAAGTGGAGCTGCCGGAACACACCAACAGGTGCTTGGCTACAGATTTTCAACTTGAGGGTGGTAGCTAGCAAGATGGACTCAGAAAAAGCCACCATACTATGGTTTCATCACGATGTTTTCCTTCACCGAAAGCTCCGACTCAGTTGCTAGGATTCAAACCTACGTCCTTCGACGCTGTGTCTGAACACACTACCAACTGAGCCATCATCGCTTCATAGACGACGAGAAAGTTTTTATATATAAGTTCATGTTATTTACTCGTCCTTACCAATTTATTATTATTTGCAAATTTGAGGAATAACTTCAAGTTCTAGAAAAATGTTACCAGACACCTAACCTGAATAGATATGTAGCAAGAAGATATAAAAGTAGTTGGCTTTTTTTTATTATGTTTTTTATTAGAACACAAAAATTCGTAACTCCCGCAGGAATGGCACGCTTAGACATGCCGCATTTCGGGATCAATTTCTATGTATATATACATAGAAATCAAGTATCCATTAAAGGGATTTAACTCAACTTCCAAAAGGAGAAAGTAATCTCAATTCGGTTGCATTTTTTAAATGTTTGTTACCTCAGAGCTAAGTCATTTATAAACCGATTTGGAATGTTTTTTTTTTGGAAAGAGAATAATTTTCAAGGGAGTCATTTTATTACAGTTGGATTTTGGATTTCAGAGATATACTAGGGAATTCCTCGAACCTCGAATTGACGAAGACTAGGTAGGTTTCTTACTATGGTCAAAGTCTTTTTGATACATTTTTTAAGGCGACCTAATGTTTTTTAGGTATATATATTGATATGACAGCAGTGATTGGTGATGGATTGAGAATCCCTTTGTGATGGTTTTGTTTATTGATTACTCTGTACTATATACGGTATAAAAGTTGATTATTGTTTCTGATACACCTAATTCTTTTCTACGAATATAGAATTATTCACATAATAAATCAAATTAAATCTGATTGCTTCCCAGACTTTTTTTCAAACTGACTTCACTGTTAGCCTGGCAAGGCCTCTACAGTTTCACCGGACTACTAAGGGGAGCGCTTAAGGCACTCACCAGATTTTATATAGGCGACTAGCACAAGGGCGCACGGCACGCCACGGCTTGGGTTGTCGCCGAATATCCTAAATCTAACTAGCTAAGCTAAACTAAACCAAACTATCCATTTCATTCATATATGAATATGTAAAATATACATGTGTACCAAGGGTGTTGTATGTTTCACGATCCCGTACATATAATATTTTGTATCTGACCACTGTGTTATTCTAAACTATTACAGTTCGAAAAGGGTAAAAAAAAAGAACCCAACCACTATGTGTATCTACGAGTGTGCGTGTGCACGTGGGGGAGGGGAATGGGCAAAGAGGGGGAGGGGCAAGGAGGGGGGGGGGGTGTTCGGTATGTTTTTCCAGACTTTACACAATTCCGGTAAACAAACAATACACACTCTGTGACGGGAGATAACGAAATGCCTGAATTTTTCAAATAATTCTAGCTTAGCGAGAACACGCATTGCATAAAGCCACCCACGTCCATTCTAATGACATAAATAGTTTTGCATTGTTCCGTAAAATGTTTACATTAGAAGATGAAAAGAAACGAACTGGGAACGTGTATAAGCTATAAAAAAGTTTGAGGAACGCATGACTTATCCGTAATAACATTTAATCTCATTTGTGCTGGAAGTAAACTTTTTTATCGTGGGTTTTGTTTTTTTTTGAAGTTATACTTCTTTTGGCGCGTTGGGGAAAAATGATGAAAGTTAATTTTTAAGATGCGCGCACACACCACCGTCACGAAAAATCGACACCCTGAAGTCGGTTATTTCTCAAAAAACTATGTATGTATTTATTGTAAAACGTGTTGTAGACATGTTATAAGAAAAAAGGTCCAACGTCAACAAAAAGTCGATGTTTGACATACAATACTAAATGTTACGATCGCCCTTTTTGTATTTGGCACGCGACATATTATACACGAATTATTTCTATCGACACTACTTCTCTATATTAACTTCATAAGAAGGTAATACAGATCTTTTTGAATACCTTTTTTTGTATTGTTAATGTTATTTTTTTCTACAAACGTAGAATAAGGCGAAAGATAAAATTTTTGAAAAGATTTTTATCTTGTTATGCCAAAGAAGTATAACTTCTAACGTGTGTACGTAAGTACACACACACTTTTTTGTGTTATATATATCAAATATTAGATTTACTTCAATGTTCCACACCACTCAAGAGTACATACATCAAGTTTTGTTGGCCGAGTTTTCTGAGTAGAATATTTGGTTACCATGTTTTTCTTACGCTTTTTAAAGTCAAACGTTTTTTACATCGCCTCAATTTTTTTCGTCCATCTATTGCATGTTGCATTACAGCCGGCGGCGGGGTAGGAGTAATATGAAAGACGCTCGACAGCTCAGTCAAGGCCAATATGGCGGTCCATGGCTCAATTCATAACAGTTCAATGATTTCAATAAATATTGTGTGTTGTTCAGTTTTAAAATGCTACGACCTGAAAAAAGTTTCACTTGCATCGTGGTTTAATAAACCCACACATTTCTTTTTATCGCTGCATGAAAAATTGATTATGTATTAAGTTAATTCAAGAAAATCAACTGTTTTTTTTCCCTAACCCTTCAGGGGTAGTAAAAAAAGACATGTGTGAAAACCTGTACTTTTAATAAATATATTTAGAAGTAGCATACTGTGGATTTATATATTTTCCATATGAAGAACACAGGATTTTGTACTCATATTTGTAAGTTACAAACCAATACATGGATTATAATATACGATACATGTTTTTGTAGGAAATTGAGCGCTGTACAGGCAATGTCTGTCACCATTTTTCGACGAACCGACTCGTGCAAAATTTATTCATACTGGAAATTAAATCTATGCCACAATTGCACTTTTTACTTCAATTACTTCAATAACATAGACGAGTTGTTATTGTAAGTATATCTCATAGATGTAAATTTTTGTTATGGTTCTTTCATTCCACCCACTTTCAAATCACAGCGGGGCTATGAAAGTTTTCACTTCAGAAAAGTCTCCGATAACGAGGGTTTATACACTCGTTGCGTACATCAATTGCGTAATTGAACACGCCTCCGGTGTTATTTGCACGGAACAAGTCGGACGTTTATTATACAATTCGTCAGTCAAGTCCAAGGCGATGATGGCGTGAAGGCGAACTACCTTGAATTTACGACGTACTTTTACGATCTGTTAATATTTAAAAAGTCTTGTTTGGGTGTTGTATACGAGGACTTCGGTACGCATAAACTGATGATTCACTAACGGCTCTATAAATCTCTTTAAATACAGTAACACTTCGGTAAGTCTAACTTTAAATGCAAATAATAACCATTTACGGAGGTTTTACTAAGGATTTTGTAGGGAAACATTATTCTTTCAGAGCTCTAGGTTCTTTTCTCTTTGATGTAACTAGCTGTCGCTCGCGACTTCGTCTACATTTGTGCCTTTACAAATGATGACACTATACATATCCTTGTAATGCAATGTTTTTAAAGTTATACCCACTTCTTTTGGCGCGTTAGGGAAAAGTGATGAGAGTAAATTTTTACGATGCGCGCGCACACCGTCATGAAAAACTGATACCCTGAAGTTAGCTATAGTCAACATTTTATTTTTCAAAAAAAGTTTGTAGGTATTAAACACCTTTTTTCTATTGTTAGTATCGTTTTTTCTACAAACGTAGAATAAGGCAGAAGATATAATGTTTGAAAAGAGTTTTATCTTGTTACGCCAAAGAAGTATAACTTCTAACCCGTGTACATAAGTACACATACACTTTTTTTTAACTTACCTTGAGACTTTTTGTTTTATATACAAAATATTTAATATAATATTTACATTTTATAATATAATATAATATATAAAAAAATAAAAGAAAAGAATTTATTTCTCGAAATGAAATTACAATTGTATTACGCTTTTTTTCTATTTCATAACGCGTTATTAACACTATCCTCGTATTACTTAATACCTCATAAATGAACAGTTTCGTGAGATCGTACGGATGAGATTATCCACAGATAATGTCGAATTGAGATGACGCGCTGAATTGTGTCGAGCGAGACTCACGTAAAAACATTACATATTCACAGAAGTTGGTTCATAAATCGACGTCGAATCCACTGTCATAAACGAGAGTTTGAGTGTAGATATGAGACACAGCAGCAAATCTATACCAACAAGGTACGGGGATCGCCAGAGGTACAAAAAGCACGCTTCAAAATACTTGTAAGTAAGTAAAAGTATCTAAGTTAAAAGATCTAATTGGAGACTTTCGAGACAAGCCAGTCGATTATAAGCACTCTTATTAGAATGAAATAGATAAGACAGGAATGAAGAGGAAGAAAAATGACAAACTTCTAAACCTGCAGTTCTAGAGAAACTTGAAACACCTGAATTAGTAGTAAGAGAAGAACAAAAAGCAGAGATAGAAATAAGGGAAATAGATCAGAAATAATTTGGTATAAATGGTTAATCTATAGAGATTATTTGTATTTCTGAATATGAAGTAAATATATATATGGTATTTCACGAAATTAACGTATGTATTATAGGCATACCTATAATGTACATAGTATCAAAGCGTTGGTGGCTCAGCCTACAGTCTTTTTTTTATATTATAGGGGGCAAACGAACAGGTGGGTCACCTGATGGTAAGTGATCACCGCCGTTTATAGACACTAGCAACACCAGGGGAGTCGCAAGCCTTTTAAATATGTGGGCCTCCGACGCTCTCACTGGCCGAACGAAACGCAACAGTGCAAGCACTGTTACTTCACGTCGGTTTTGTGTGAGAGGGTGGTACTACCCCGGGCGAGCCGACCCATTCATGCTGAAACCAGTAATAGTTTCAGCGTAGCTCTACCACCTACATTTAAAGAACCATAGAAATTAAATTAATAAATTTGGAAAGATATTTCTATCTTCATTGATTCAACAACTCCCGATAAGGTTAAAGTTTGTTATAAAAGAATTGATACAAAACGCTTATTTTACGTTCAAACGCTTCGTTGTGTTGTTAATGCCACATAGCGACGTCTTAATTAGGAGGAATGGTACTTGCCCACCTCACGTGTTCAGGCGACTTGAAGTCGCGAGGACTTTGTGAAATTAGACCTTACCAAATAAGGCTAGAAGTGAAAGCGATAATGTTTTACATGAATTCTACCATTGATTGAAATATCACTGTATTATTGTGTTAGCAATTATTGAAGTAATGTACAAAATAGATTTGTTCTTTAGTTAATAATAAATATCTGTAAAACCCAATTCAATATATATAAATAAGATTAACAAGATTCTATATGAAGATTGCATACATAAAATTAGAAGAGCTCCAATATTCACTATTTCGAACAAAGAAAATGATTAATTAATAGCTTTTATTCGAGAATTCGCTCACGCTAATGTAAATTTGACCTATATTTTTGGAACAGTACTTTTTTCTGTACGCCTGACAATGCGTATGCATAATTTACTGAACAATGTACATGGAAACAATTATCTTCATTACATCAACTTCATTTATCCTTTTTGATAATCATATAAAGGTAATATTTGTAATTATTATTACTGGTAGCATTTTTAGATCAAGTTAATTTATTTTTATCCTCACAATTTGTTCCTGAATTTTACTGAAAAGTAATACAAAAAAGTTGACCGGTCATAAAATACGTCTACGATTAAAAAATCATGTAATAATATGTATGAAAAACACAAGATAGATCAGTGCCACGACATTTATAAACCTATATACAACTTGCCACAATCATACATTTTTTTGATTATTCTCAGAAAAATACAATCCATATTCGGCATTTCTTTTACATATACAGTAAATTATATGTATGATATTCCAATTCGGTTAAAAAGACTTCAAAAGCCGAATACGTTTTCGGCTTTGTTCCAGAATTTGACATCACTCAAGCACTAATGATTTATGGTGGCAATCGGGTCGCTAAGCGGCAAGACAGATGAGTTGTCAGAAGTAGTTAGGCATATTGAGGTTATTAAACAGGTCGCTATAATACGTCTAGACGTATCGATATTACGTTCTCGGAAGTATTAAGTATGTTACCGTAAAAGTGTTGAAATAGGTTATTCTATCGTTTATCTAGGTAACGTGTCGAATAATTAATTTGATTCGTTATATCCTTACTAATATTATAAATGTGAGTGTGTTTGTTTTTACGTCTTAATTACTTCACGAATCATGGTGCAATTATGGTGAGTTCTACGGCTACAGAAAAATACATAGAGTACATAACACTCAGACAAAATGTCCAGTTCCCGACGGTTACTTCAGATCTATATTAAACCGAGCGAAGCTGCGAACTAAAACTAGTAGTCAATATTGTAGTTCGTAATAACATAAATTATTTCAATCCTATTTTAAACAATGTAGATATACATCGACGAGTGTTAAATCCTATCATTTCTCTCGTGATATCGTAGTAACGTGCTAGGTTAGGATAGGTTAGATTTGAGCCGTGCGACTCCCACAGTTCGTCAGGGGGCTTAACACCCGCCCCCTCCTGAGGGATCTATCATGCTGATCCCTCAGACCGCAGACGGGGCCCCTGATGAGGGGCCGACACCTGCCGGGGATGCAGAAGTAGTGCCTTTGGCAGTTCCTGTTCCCCGGCCAAATAGGTGTGAGAATGCACCATGGGGCTTTTAGTCCGTGGGAATCGGACATAACCCACCCCCCGCTGCCCGATTCCGTTACGGTATCCGTTACGGATTTTCTCCATGTTAAAAAAAAAAGGTTAGATTTGTCTTAAAAATAGACTATGAACATTATTTTTATGAAATTTAAAGTTTAACATTGACAAAATTGGAATACGTCATTCATTATATAATATGTTGAAAATGTTATATGACTAAAGTTGTATCGTTATGAAAACAAGAATTGTGATTGTGTAGGGCTAGTAATCGGCGTTTTGGAGAAAACATTTCCGTCTTGTCAACTATAATGACCAACAAGAAATATAACCGGTTTAATACATAAATCCAATTATAAGTATACTAGATTTTCCTGTGACTTCATTTGAGAAGACAAATTATATCAAATTGAATCGTAATCAGGTGTACCATTCGGAATAGTAACAAATTCAGGCGTACTTCGTTTCTAGAATATGTTCTGTATTAAGCAAGGCGGTAGGATACCTGCACCCGGCTACTTACTCCGGCCATACACACGGTGTTAAAAACATCACAGTGAATCGCCTTTGATTTGTCAGGTTTCGGTGTCAGCTAGATAATTGCAAATTTCTCATGAATCGCTCTTCTTTTGGATAACACAATACTAACTAAACATTCGTAATGTAACCTACTTCTTTCTTAAAAACCATCGTTTACCTTTACACCAAATTCCATTACCATCGGGTTGTTCGTGGTAAAGTTATAAACAAATAAACAGATAGATAACAGATACTTTCATCATCATCTTACCCTTATCCCACCTAAGTAGGGTCGGCATAACATGTTTTCCTTTTCCACTCTCCTCTGTCAGATGTCATCTCAGTATTCACACTTTTTATACACATATCGTTTTTCACACAATCCATCCACACCTTTTTCGGTCTTCCTCTACTCCTATATCCGTCCACTTTCAAACTCAAAACTTTTCTTGTTACATGACTTTCATCTCTTCTCATAATATGCCCATACCATGCTAACCTACTACTCCTCAACTTCTCTGTCACTGGTGCTATTTTCAAACTTCCTCTGATATACTCATTCTTAATCTTATCCATTCTTGTTACACCACACATCCATCTTAACATTCGCATTTCTGCCACATGTAATCTTTTCTCATCCGTCTCTTTCGTAGCCCAGCACTCGGATCCATATAACACGGCTGGTCTTATTATAGTTTTATACACCTTCCCCTTGAGTTTCATCGGCACTCGTGGGTCAGAAACCACCCTAGACACCTTTCGCCAATTCATCCACCCTGCATAAATCCTATTAAAATTAATAACAGATACTTTGCAATTTATAATATTAATAGTCTGTGTATATCAGTTTATATCAGATAATACGAAGTGAATAATGTAGAAAGTGAATTTAAACGAGGTTGACATAGAAAGGCTGAGATAAGATCGTCCCGGGAAGACAACTTTACATTTGAAACAATGGCTTGATAACTTCCGTCGTTTTAATAGGCAACCTATAACACTTGCCTCTAGCAAATAGTTCTGCGGTGCCAGAACAAGAAAATAACTCATTATACTTTATTTCAACTTTTACAGTGACACAACTTAAAATAATGACTTAGGTTGCTTTTCTTTTGTTATTATAGACTGTTACATCTGACGTATAATTGAAGGATTGGTCAAAACCTTAAGCCAAAAATGAGGCTGATTTCTAGATACTGCTATTAAAAATATTTATAGCCATTTTTTTTGTTATATTATAGGGGCAAACGAACAGGTGGGTCACCTGATGGTAGGTGAACACCACCGTCCATAGACACTAGCAACACCAGGGGAGTCACAAGTGCGTTGTCGGCCTTTTTAATATGTGGGCCTCCGGCGCTCTCACTGACCGAACGAAACGCAACAGTGCAACCACTGTTACTTCACGTCGGCTTTCTGTAAGACGGTGGTACTACCCCGGGCGAGCCGACCCATTCATGCTGAAACCAGCAATAGCTTCAGCGTAGCTCTACCACATTTGATTTCATCTCCCATCATAGTTCCCCAAATAAGTGGCTAACAGAGAAATGATTCAGTCCTCATTGGCAATAGAATTGTAAGCGCTAAACGGCCCCTAAGATGGCCTGTAGCGACTGAGTGACCACAGTATGACCTGACTTTGGTAAAAGAAGTCAAATATCAGCGACGAGGGTGTATATATCCTCTAAAATGATTGTCAGGACAAGGTATTTTGAAAGTAAACCGAGCAAAATGTATTATTTTAATGTAACAACCTTACTAGTCATCAGTGAAACTCAAATTGACGAATGACTACACTAATACATTGAATCAAGTGGTGGGTAAATACTACAAAATACCCTACCAACGTGTGAATGTTGATTTGCAAGTTCATAGGGCACTTGCACTTTTGTTATTATTTTTTTACGTACAAAACAAAATTGAAAATTGATAGATAGCATATTTGTCAAAATACATGTATAAATTAGAAGTTACAAATGTTATCACGTGTAATACAAGTTCTTCTTGACACTTGTATTTGTGGCTTCGTTTATCATAAATGCCTTTATGTCTTGAAGCTTGTTACTGGCCACAAAAAAGTTGAAGAGCGCTTCCGTCGATTTCCAAATAGGTCGTTGACATACAATACCAAATTACTTGAAAACAGTTTTATTTTTAACATTAACTTTGGTTTTTGGCGGGATCTTGGTTTGTCACGTAGTGGCTTTTATATTTTATTCATAATCTTGTGTTATTAGACTCTATATTTTGTAATATTGTTGGTGTGTTTTACGTAATATAGTTCGGTTATTATGCACAAGTGAAGTGGATCGGAAATAATACCATGCGGAGCATGTATTCTAAGATGCGACCAAAACCCCATGGAAAGTTCTAACAAGGAAAGCACCATCTTGTTAGAACATTATAATTATCACAAGACACTTACTTGGAACTTCCTACGTTTTAATAAACTTATATTATTTGTAAACATTCTGCTATAATACCTCTTGAAACAAAACATTGAGACTGGCAAATGCTTCTGCGATGCCAAAACAAGAAGAAGAAGAAGAACATTAACTTGACTGGTCACTGCACCGTAGCCTCCATCTTATCGACATAATATGATACGACAGAGATATAATTTTGCAATTTAGCAAAACTAAAATTTTTTGTAAATAAATAATTTACAAATCAACAAGTCTTGTGCAATTATTTGATAAATATAATTTACATAAACTTGTATAAAATATTCTTGTATTTTGTAACTTGTGAGTTTGTAGACTCGTACTTTTGATAAAACGTAATTTACAAGAACTTGTAAATGAGTTCTTATAATATGTAATTTGGGAGCTTGTAGTCTTGTAACGTTTGA
Organism: Antheraea assamensis; assembly: GCA_035772565.1. Taxonomy (NCBI): domain Eukaryota; kingdom Metazoa; phylum Arthropoda; class Insecta; order Lepidoptera; family Saturniidae; genus Antheraea; species Antheraea assamensis. The sequence continues at coordinate 562,552 of JAQQSE010000152.1, forward strand.
GAAACAGGGCACCTGGTCTATTGATTTCTTACTATAACTACATTTACTGTACTATTAGTCAACCCATTGGCCTCGGATCATCGAAACCGCGATTTTCAATCGAACGAAAATAAATGGGTATCCTAATTTGGTTCGTACAATAAATGTATAGAAAAAAAAAACTCTCAGATACGTCCATTCATGATTTTTTCTTCAATAGGTAACAATGAATCTGTACCGGTATTTGTTACGGGCTTCTTATGGACTGTATTGAATAGCGAGCTTTTGTATAGGAAATATTATTGAAAATCATTCGGATAAAGTTCTTTATCAACTCTGTCGAATTCATTACACAGAGACTCCAGTAATTATAATTATGTGGTTTGGATTTTGGTGAATTTAATTTCTTAAAGCTACCGCAATTACGATTTGAAACGTTCCGCCATCTACCATACTCACCAGAACTTACTCTAACTGATTTTTATTCATTTGGAAGGAAGGAAAACATTGTGATGAAACAATAGTATGCTTTTTCTAAGCTCGCCTGGCTGCTCAGCTACTACACTCAATTCAAATGTTCACGTTATGAATCATGGCTTTATTTTAAAAACATGATAATTCAAAAATGCTTCACTTTGCATAATACATATGGGGGTTAAAATTATCGCAAATAGTCAACTCCTATCACACCTCCTAAACGGGAATACGTCGATTTACCAATAACCCTGTAGTATTTGATTAGAGAAAAGAACAATCTCTATACAAATAGCAAACCGAGAAATGGCAAATCCTGTACCGCGCATATAACGTACAAAATATATCAAACTCCATTCGATCAACATTACGAGACTTATATTATGATTATTTACATAACTTCCATAATGACGTACCTTTATTCAAAGATATACTTTCAAACGTGGCAGGCAGCAAGTTGATTACAGTTTATCGGGTCTCGCGTCTGTAAACATATACAGAACCTGTTCTAACTTATAATAGAACCGTCAACAGAATTCGTTACATGTTTCTCGTTTGATTCGAGAATATTTAATTTCCTCGTGTAATACCTTTTTCTTTGACAACACCTTTTTTTTTATTACCTTACATCATCAATTCCTATATTACAGAGCTCAAGAGATTGTTTGATCGTGCTAATATTGAATTACCCAGTCATATTTGAAATTTTCGTTTCGTATTTTATACACATACCACGACTCTTAGAAGTAAAGCGATGATCATTTAAATTATACTTCTGAAGCAACTCTATACGATAACGAAGTAATGGCGAGGGCAAATGAAAGGGAGCGGCACGGGTATGCGGTGGAGGCTTTGGGTCTCGAATTATTAATTAAACACGAGTAAAACCGCGGAGGATGGTTTGTTTTGTAAATGTTTTATAGACTCATCTTAAACTTGTGTCACTGTAGAACAAAATTGGGGTTAATTGCGTATTATAGTAAATTAAATCAGTATTGTCCAAACTACACCTTATGTACGTACCTATCTTTACGTATTCCATACAAGCTTAAAAGTAATAGTGAAATTTATAAAGTGGCTTAAATTAAGAAAATGACTTTTTCGAAATGTCTAACGCTATTGGCCTGATTTACCGTTACAGCTTCAACGGTCTAAGAATAAGAACATAAATTATGTAGAATAATAAGTAATGACAAAATGAAGGGTAATCCATAGTTAGTCAAATGGTGGATATGAATAAATAAAGCCATTTAAACAATAAAGCCAATAAATACAGGAGGTTTGGAAATGTCTGGGATAGCTTGTGATGCACAAATGCCCTTGAAAGTCAAGGAGAATGTGTAAAAAAGCTATTATTGTAAGACCAGTGATACTGTATGGATCTGAGTTACGAATCTGGCTACGAAAGAGACAGACGAGAGAAGATTACATGTGGTAATGTTAGGAATGTTACGATGGAAGTGTGGTGTAATTATAATAGTTAAAATTAAGAATGAGTATATTAGAAGAAGTTTGATAATAACCCCAGTGACAGAGAAGATGATGAGTTAGGTTAGTATGTTACCTATTGTATGGGCATACCATGAGGAGAGATGGAAGCTATGTAATTACAAAAGTTTTAAGTATGAAGGTGGGCGAATGTAGGAATGTAGAAGAAGACCGCAAAAGGTATCGATAGATTTCGTGAAAAATTACATGTTTATAAAAAATTTAAATACTGAGATAACATCTGACAGGGTAGAGTGGATGAGGAAAACATGTTGTGGCGACCCTACTTAGAGTAAAGGTAAGAAGATGATGTTTTATATAGTACTAGCTGTTACCCGCAGCTCTGTATGCGTTTTATATTTGTAAATTACTTCTTATAAGATCAGGTATCTCTTAGGGAAAGTTCCGTGAAAAATGGTTTAAACGTTTTGGAGATAGTAATGCAAACGAAACCATGGCTAGTAAAAGCTAGTCCAAAATAAAAAAGCTTTAATTACTTTTTATAACGTTAGCTATCTGTAAATGAAAGTCCCATGAAAATAGGTCTAATCGTTTTGGCAATAGTACTACAGACGAAGCCACGGATGACAGCTAGTCAAAAATAAAGTAGTATATGTCACTCGCTGTAATCTTAACTATCCGTCAATTACATTTTTGTCAAAATCGGTCCAGCCGTTTCGGAGATTACCAGGAACAAACAGACAGACAGACAGACAAAAATTTTAAAAGTTGTATTTTTGTTATCAGTATCGTGTATACGTTTATATCCAATCAGTAAAAAGTCGTTATTTTGATATTACAAAAAGACACTCCAATTATATTTATATGTATCAATGTATAGATTATTTACAGTACATAAATACTTCGACATAACAAAAGACGAGAAACGTATTTAAACAAGATTCATTCCCTTAGCTACCTACTGATTAAGGGTCCTTTATATTCACATATATACTTCCTAGACAATATACGAAAATCACGTGAGTACCTTAACAATGCTTACCGGCCCATTATACTTTCACTAAATTCAATGGAAGTAAATAACCATGTTTTATACGGGTCTTTTCTTTTCATAAAAAAAGTTGGAGTTAAGTTAATTTGGATTCCCTTTGGAACATTAGCATCAAGAGTTTTGGAGTTTTATAGGATGGAAATATATAAGATTTCTTCAACAACCATTGTTTGTACAATATAAAGATGGTTTCTTGACTGGGAATATATGACAATTATATTATATTAGGTTTATTTATATATTATTAATTAGCTGTTGCCCGCAGCTCCGCATGCGTTTTTTTTAATAATTGTAAATTACTTCTTATAAGATCAGCTATCTGTCATTGAAAGTCCCATGAAAATAGGTCCAATCATTTTGGAGATAGTACTACAGACGAAGCCACAGATGACAGCTAGTATAAAATAAAATAGCCTATGTCACTCGCTGTAATTTTAACTATCAGTTAGTGAAATTTTTGCCAAAATCGGTCAAGCCGTTTCGAAGATTACCCGGAACAAACAGACAGACAGACAAAAATTTTAAAAACCTTATTTTTGTTATCAGTATCGTGTATACGTTCATATACAATCAGTAAAAAGTCGTTATTTTGATATTACATACAGACACTTCATTTTAATTATACGTAGAGATAGGTTTTAGTGTGTGCCTAGAGTTTCACTTTTGTTAAATGTCGATGTGGCCTAAGATGTGAAACACGCTAAATTAAGTGCATCTGTTGGGACACACATATAAGTGTTTGGCTATAGATTTTGAACTTGAAGGTGGTAGCTGAACATGCAGACCAAGTAAAAGCTCCAACGCCGTGCTATGGTCTCATCACGATGTTGGACTTCGCCGAAATCATCGGCTCATTAAAATGGATTCGAACGTACATGTATTAACCCACTGCAGGGTCATTTGCCTCTTATCGAATAAAGGTATGGATATAATCACCATGCCACTTCTAATAAGAAAATGAGTCGTGGACGTGTTGGCGATTTCAAACTCTGAGAAATCCACAGTCCCATATTTTTCCCACATACGGTGGTACTAGAACATTTCTCAGGTTTAGGTTTCCCCGTGATGTTTCCCTTCACCGTCAGCCGATAGTGTTACCAATTTAAATTAATAAATGTACGTGAATTCCGAAAAATTCGTCGGTACATGCCGGGGTTCGGACCTGTGGACATCGAATCGATACTCCACCGGTCAAACCACGAGACCACCACTAGTTCTGTGCCATTATCTTTTCGAATATTTTCTAAGGGCTCAAATCGAATGAATTACTTTGACAATACATTTATCTATAGGATCTCTAATGGTCTTTCTTTTAATAACGCTGTAACTGAAGGGGAGTATAGAAATAAGTCCTCAATATGCCCATTTCAAGGTTTTGTGAATTAAAGGCAGTTCTTTTCAACTCCTTTTACGTATTTATCTGCATAATTCCCATTTGCCTATACAAGGACGGATGGTAGATGATTGGATTTTGGCATTGACATCATGCGATTGATTTATGACGTATGCAGCAGTGTTCAGAACTGGAACATTATAGCGAATCCACCTACATAATCTACTTTTACTTGTCCGACTGTGGCACAATCTACCGGACATTACGTACTGTTTCACAAGGTGAAGCACATCCTGCAATAACTCCATGTAATTAGTTAATACTATAACAGGCATAAACTTGATTGATTTGAAACTAATTCTCGCCATAAGTAACATTCAGACGCCATTTTCTGCTTTACATTCTAGTCGCATTACTATTTCATGTCTAAAGCTATAAAACCAATCTATATAATAAAACATATAAATAAAATTGGAGTGTCCGTTTGTAATATAAAAATAACGACTTTTTACTGATTCGATGTGAACGTATACACGATACTGACAACAAAAATACAATTTTTTAAATTTTTATTTGTCTGTCTGTCTCTTTCTATGTTCCGGGTAATCTCCGAAACGGCTGGACCGATTTTGACAGAAATTTCACTGACGCATAGTTAAAATTACAGCGGGTGACATAGGCTACTTTATTTTAGACTAGCTGTTATCCCTGGCTTCGCCTGTAGTACTATCTCCAAAACGATTGGACCTATTTTCATGGGACTTTCACTGACAGATAGCTAACATTATAAAAAGTAATTAAAGCTTTTTTATTTTGGACTAGATTGTACCCATGGCTTCGTTTGCAGTACTATCTCCAAAACGTTTGAACCATTTTTCACGGAGCTTTCACTAACAGATAGTTGATCTTATAAGAAGTAATTTACAATTATAAAAAAAAACGCATGTGGACCTGCCGTCAACAGCTAGTATTATATAAAGGTCGTATAAAATGAATGCGAGTTTTTTTGTTAATTGCCAGGGGTGTAGAAAAGGACAGAGAATATTTAATCTAGAAAGAAGCAATGTTTCCAGGAGACAGATCTAATTCATATTGACACGAGCGAATCCGCTGGCAAAAACTAGTGTACTATATTTTTCTGATAGTAATAATAGTTTGTTAGAACAAGTGAATGCTATGAACGATATGAAAATACGAGTCACGACATATCCATGCTTTTAGCTAGCTGGTATATGTCGTTAGGTATTGATTGGTGTATGGGTACTTCAAAACTTTTTTTTTTATAATATAGGGGGCAAACGAACAGGTGGGTCACCTAATGGTAAGTGATCACCGCCGTCCATAGACACTAGCAATACCAGGGGAGTCGCACTTTTCTCACTGACCGAACGAAACGCAACAGTGCAAGCATTGTTACTTCACGTAGGTTTTCTGTGAGAGGGTGGTACTTACTACCCCGGGCGAGCCGACCCATTCATGCTGAAACCAGTAATAGTTTCAGCGTAGCTCTACCACCTGTTGAAAACTCTATCATGATAAAAACAAGAGAATAATCTATTTTAAATTGAATACAAAATATCTTATGTACTCATTTGTTAGAAAGAAGGTTACATTATTTTGTAATAGCAGACGGATGCCGAATGTCATGAGACGGTTATAAGCATATGTATTCAGATAAATGTACTTGCTAGTTCATCCTATTCTTAGATTTCATCTTTTAAATACTTAGCCTATATAATTATGTAAAAACGAATGATAGGTTGTCCACAATATAATAATTTAAAGTTAAAAACAGTTTCTTAAATGTATGGCAAAGATTGGCAGTAGATTAAACAAAAACTTATTTGAAAGAAACTGCAAGAGAGTGAAATTTAAACCAATTGGACCAAATCGTACACGTAGAATATAATTTTGGTGCCAAATACAAGACATGTAAAAGATTTAGAAATCCCATGGTTACGCTATTTTATGTAAGAGTGAGTCATAGCGGACGCTCAGAATGTTAATCGGTAGTGCCTGGGTGCGGAATTCACGTGAATGTCAGGGGACAGACCCCCCTGAACCTATGTTATTATTTATTCTTCGATAGGTTCTCTTCGTTTGGTTTACGGTTTCTTTACTATAACGGTTATATTGTCGTGATGCATTTTTCAACCACACTACTTTGAGAATAACGAAATATGTTTTTGCTATCATGCGCTCGCGATTTTACACGTTAATTATAACATAAAACTTAATAATAATGAAATATAGCCAATATTACTCAACGAAAACGAGGCTTTCTACCAGTGAAAAAGTTTTCCAATTTTGATTTGTAGTTTCAGAGATTACCTCATACAAACGTACATATTTACTCTCTTTACAGTAATAATCTTAGTCTAAGTATATAAAAATGGACGTTGATGTAATCTGAGATTATTATAATATATGTCATAATAAATATTTATATAATATAAATATGAGACACCATTCCATTGGTCATTATGAAAGGTGCCACCATGAAGTAGGTTTTTTTTCACGAAGAAACCTTATAATATATACTTTATTTAACAAGACTATTATAATTTAATACAGAAGAAGTAGTGGGCGACCGCTAGTATTATATAGATGACGTGCTGCATAGTAAATACTAAGAAAACAAAATACATATTGAAGATATAACGTGCACAAAATGTTAGTAAAAGATACTAAGTCTTGTGTTCTTCTTTAATTTTTTCAATATCATTTTATTTTCGATTTATAGATATAATTTCGAATGTATTTATTTTTGACAAACAAATAATAATTCAATTTCTATAAATAAAAACATTGTAGTGAACCATTTTGATAATTTTATTTGTACACTTTTTCCAATCAATTGGGCCCCGACACACGATCCTCGCTACACACCTAGTCAGCCAGTTTGCGGAAGGAAAGTGAAATAGACTTGTTGGCAGGCATACGAATAAAATAACTATGTATGTATGTATGAAGCCTGTTTCTTTAAATTACAAACATGTCATACTAGAATCACGATGCCGCTATGCATTATTATGATGTACAATTATGTATAAAAACTTTTAGTCTATAAACAAGAGACAATAAATTTCTCAAGTTTTTCTAATAAGGAATATTTAAAAATTCTAAAATCTATCTGTTATTTTTCACTCTATATCTATCAATCAACTTGATTATTATAAAGAGGTTCTATTTGTATGTATTTATATTAAAAGTTAATTTAATATTCGATATAATTCACATTAATTTCAGCTCATATCGATTCAAGATTCATCCAGTGTATATTGAAATGCACGCAGGATTTTGTTACGGCATTTGCAGGATATATTAATAGCTATGAAAGATGATAGATCTGTCGTTTTCTAATTGTTATTTATTCAACATTAACGTCCCTTTTCTGGGTAACAAGGCATGTAACTGCAAAATGACGGTTATGCAGAAATTGATAAAAACGATTTTTCGGTTTTCCGATTTTAGTTTATAGATATGAAAAAATTAACCATATCTAAAAAAAGTTTGTTATAATTCTAAATATTTTCAGTTTTATTTTATATGAATAATGTTCTGAAGTATGTTTAATTTCGAGAAAACAATAGTTTTACAGCTACGTTTTGATATAGCACTAATAAATTATTAGTAAAACTTGACGCTTCACTACATAGTATAAAACAAAGTCGCTTTCTCTGTCCCTATATCCCTATGTATGCCTAAATCTTTAAAACTACGCAACGGATTTTTTAATAGATAGAGTGATTGAAGAGTAAGGTTTATATGTATAATAAGATAAATGAAATAGTGGAGAAATACTGTTGTTTTTGAGGTTACTTCAAATAGAACGCGTGCGGGCCACGGGCAGTAATGAATAAATCAAAACTACTGGATCGATTTTAATCATTTTTTCAGTGAATGACATAGGCTAAATATTTTATACCCGTGCGAAGCCGGAGCGGACCGCTAGTTTGGTATAAATAAGGTTAAATGCGCCTTAATGTCTAAACAGTTTTCGTCTTAAATTTAGTTTTTGACCTTACGAGGTGTTAAAGAACGCTAAGCCTAAAGGGGAATAGGCTCTCAAGTGCAGCTTGTCAAAGTACTTGACCGTTACCTATCCAGGTAACATTAGACAAAGTCGTAAACACCTATACTATGATATTTCCATCATGTTTTCCCACACCGAAAGTAAGGCTTATTATACGACTCGAACTCATGTTCATTGATGAAGCATCCGAGCTGTCAAAGCTCCACTGACGTTTGATTGACAAGAAGCCCCGGTTCTTCTCCACGACATTGATGCGTTTTGTAATTTTGTAAATAAACATTACTCGTGTTTTCTTTTGAATTAATTAATTATTCACAGTTATTTCCGTGGCTCTTTACAAATCATATTCCCACGCTTCGTACAACCAATGAAATCCTATTAAATCCATTTCATAATTATGACAGCTGTTCGAAGCACAAATAAACTTTTAATTGGTTTCGTTTACGCGGATAGGTACTTTGTATGGCAATATTGTTTGTGGACTTCATTGTGTATCGTTGTAACAAATTTCTATAGAACCTTACGTTTAGGATTTTGCTACCTATAATATAAGTTTATGAAAAGCATGAGATTGTTAAGTGCCTATGATTATAATAACAATATCGTTGTTTTAAATATACACTTTGCTATTTTAATTTATGAGGCGTTCAGTGTAAAGTAGTAACTTTGATGCAAAATTTAATATAAGTTAAATGTTATTTTTAAATTATTTGAATGTTTTTTATTCATTATATTAAACATTGGATGTTGTATCTCTATAGCACGAATACTCACGTTCCTATAAATACGTGATTTTTAAACTTTTTTAACCATTATTTATTTGTCATTTTTTAGTATTTAAAAACGAACATAATTGTCATAGTAACTTGATGACTCGACGTTTTGGTACATCTTATGTCACAACAGACTATCGAATTGTGTTATAAATTATTTCGTAATCTAAATATTTTATCAAGTACATCAAGTTCTAATTAATTAATACATTTTGAAATTTAGATTTATTAATGTAGTTCATTTTTTTACAATTAGGTATATAATATAATTCATGCGACAAACTTATTAAATTTTTGTATTGTCATCAGTTCTTGATAGATAAGTGAGTTACATTTAATCTGATATTTTATAGTGGGTGAAAATCCACGTGTAAACATTTCGTTACATACATAACAGATACAGGTGACGTTAATAAACGCTTGTAAAAATGTCTTTAATTATGTAGAATCAATACATATTATAAAACAAAGTCGTCTGCCGCGTCGGTCTGGATGTTCGCGATAAACTCAAAAACTACTGAACAGATTGTAATGCAAATCGCCATTAGATAGAGTAAGACACGAGGAAGGTTTAGGTATATAATTTGTCAAGGTTTTTTTGTAAATTGTTTGAAATATAATGATAATTGTTGAAAGAGTCGGAAAAAGTCAAGCCGCCTTAACCGTTTCGTGCACATAAGTATACATTTTGTTATTGTCAAGGCAGGACAACGTCCGCCGGGCCTGCTAGTAAAATAAATATCATTAAAATACTATAATTATCATGGGAATAAAACTGTGAATTTTCAGAGACAGATTTTTAACAGGACGTTTTGGTGTCATTTAGTTTGAAAAATAAACACGAAAGAAAAAAAAATGTACAATACCAATAGCTGTATTGTAAAGTTATTTATATCATAAAGAAGGAAAATGTATGTTTGGATATAGGAAAAAGCCGCCAGAACTGATAATTATATCACTAATAACAAGCTACGATATCACTACATTTAATATCGGTAAGTTTTATAATAAAATGAATGCATACGACGTCGCATACGGTTACTAGTGTATTATATAGCCTAAAAACTTTACAGCCACGTACCAGAGTTTATGAATAAATAACTATTTACCTGTCAGTGAAGGAGAAATGTGACTGGCATAGAAATTACTGAGAAATTTCAAGGAATTCTGATTAATATGTATTCGGAGTTTTGAGAAATTAGCTTCATTATGACGTAAATAGATGGCGAAATAGTTTCCTGATTAAGGTCGGTGATGATACTGTCTCGGTCGAAACTTCCAGAAGTTCTACTACATTAGAATAACGGATATAGTTTATATGTAATCGAAATTGCTTACGAACAAACGTACTGAACAAATAAGGTTTAATAACATATAAGAGCTGTGGTAATAGTTTCCATTTCTTGTTACATATAAATTGTTGTTTAACATTATACTCCTTAGTTTATGTGTTTAGGAATAGGTTATCGCCTATGTTAGCAAAATTGTATGTACAATTTGTTTAAATGTATATAATTCAAAATGAAATAAATGCACTGTAAAACTACATAGAATTGTTTTATCTCTTCATTCACAATATGAAAATATACTTGATGTTTGTTTTCATACCAAAGTTCTGGCTGAAAAACAGACTATTAACAGAAGTTGTATTTAAAAAAAGCCTTAGTCTACACAGTGTACTAAGATACCGATATTAATTATAAATCAATCCGGAAAGAAAAGTGCTCTCAAATATTATAATCCACGTCTCTCCTTATAATCTTTTTAAAACATGTATATGTATCACTACATACAATAAAACAAAGTCCTCCGCCGTGTCTGTCCGTCTGGATGTTCGCGATAAACTCAAACACTACTGAACGGATTGTAATGCGGTCTGCAGCAATAGATAGGGTAATTCACGGGGAAGGTTTAGGTATATAATTTATCAAGGTATTTTTTGTAAATTGGTTTAAATATAATGATTATTGTTGAAAGAATCAGAAAAACTTAAGCCTGCCTGGACGGATAGTATTAAGTCTTATCAAATAAAATAAATTAGTAACCTTAAGCATTTCATGCACATAAGTATATATTTTTTATTATAGTGGCAGGACAACGTCCGCCGGACCAGCTAGTTATTAATAAAATATGTTTATTTCTTCAAGGCGAATGTACACACGTCGTATAAAACACGTCGACCATAATCCATAATACTTTAGGAATCTCTGTGAAACATGTTTCGTTTGAAAGCAAAATTACATTTGTAAACACAGTAAAATAAAACTATACAAATGTTTAAATCAAAAACAATACGTTAAAATTCCAATTTTTACGGCCGCAATACGGAAGTGTTTGTGTAAAGCTTACGTGCAAAGTGTACTTACGTGCGCAGCTGTAGCGGGAACCACGCGGGCCGGTGGCGCAGTGGCTTGAGCGGAGCGGGAGCGGGCCGGAACGCGTATAGTATACGCTTCACGGCACGCGCGCTCACCGCCACTATCGCAGCCATTGCTATGACGCACGCACCGCCGAATATGGCCCAAAGCGCCTGTTAATCATTTAAACGTGTTTATCATATATAAAATACATGATTTATTTAATAAAATTGAAAAAAAAAACACTTTTCAATCAAACTTACGTAAGTCACATATGATACTTCGCTGGCTTCAGCGGGATCTATAATAAAAAAAAGAAATATTTATGTTTACATATTCCGTTATTACTTCACATATATTTTGTTAACCGAATAAAAAATTTAAAAGTGTTATCTCCAATATATATTTTTAAAAATAACCCGGCTTTAAACACATATACGAACAAACATTCAAGCACATCTTTTTGAAACATTTGAATAACTGTTATGTCATCAAATATTTGTTGCACAAATATCTCAATCCACATTTATTGCAAAGACTAATGGTTTAATTACGTGGACTAATTGAGTCATGATAATTTTGTTTTAGTTTTAATTAAGTACCTTGTCCCTATAATAATGCTGCTTAAAACTGTTAAGGTTATATCATTTCACTATTTATGGGGAGCTCCAGAAATGTGAAAACATTTTTGTTTGCTATGATAAGTGATATATACTTTATTACCCGCCTTCAAATAGAAAGAAGTCATTTCTCGCCAATAAGATATTTGTAGTTTAAAATTCTTGTTATAGAAAAATCGATAAATTTTTCTTTTCAACTAATTGGTGTGTTCCGTACAACCGATAAGATGCTAATTGCAAATATGTGTACAAACTTAATACATATACTCAAATTATTATGCCGGCTTCGCGGTATTTTAATCATTCACATATTTGGAACGAAATTTGGTGAGGGCTTATGTAAAGTTGTTTCCTGATATGAAATAAGCTTACCATAGACAGTCGCATTCCCAGCCGGCCCTATACAGCCACGATCGTCGATCAAGCTAACACGAGCTAGAAGTCTGACGTCGAGCATAACTCGCGGCCGCTTGTCGCTCCACTCAGGACTACGCTCGGCGATAGGCAAGAGCAGCCAACGCAAACCGTCGCCCAACGCGACGGGACCCTCTGCATCGAGCCGACGTGTGATGGTATTCGCGAACCACGGTGCCGGGTGCGCGTTCGATACCATTTGCTTACCGATACTGTAAAAGAAAGTATAACCTTAATTTACAGACAATAAATAAAACTAAAAATTAACGCAACATAATTCTTTATTTATGTAATATTACATGTAGCGTCATTCGTTTAACAATGCATCTCAAGTTATATATCGAGTAAAAATACAATTCTGTAGAAATAAAATTATACGGGTGTGTCGTTGGGTGAGCATCACGCGTAGTCCGGTGGAACTGTGAAGGCCTAATAAGCCGGCAGTGTAGGTCAGTTCGAAAAAAAAAAAAAAAAAAAAAAAAAGTGAGCATCACGCAAATACTACTCGGTATATTTTGTTCAATGTTTTTTTTTTTTAATTACCTCTCAGATACTTGGTTCTTATTGGTTATTGGTTCCTACGTCGTTCGATGCGGTGTCTGAAAACGGTATCCACTGGGTCATCAAAGCTTCAACGTTTAAAATATGTGTACATATAAATAGACAGAAACAAAACAGTTCAGTAGCATTTTATACTATTTCTATCACACCGATTTTCTTTTGTTTTGTTTTAGAGATATTTATGGGCTTAGACCAAGGATTCAATATTACATAAACTTGTTTTTAATAGCATCACAATACATTCAGGTTATTCTAAGTTCTGATATATATAGTCTCTGTATACTAGAAAGAGATAATAAAAAATCAACAATATTGACTTTCATTGAAAAAGTTGAATGTTATTTTTATCCGGGAAAGGATTATTCAAGTTACCTATGTAAATATGGACAATAATGTTATTGTTACATGTCGTTATACAAAATTCCTGAATATATTACGGCTATTCATTTAAATGGGAGTAAATTAACTAATTAAAAATACTACTTTTTAAAATTGGGATGTTTTCGGTAATTCGTTATTTTAACTAGTGGTCTTCCAGTCTTCGAAATTCAACAATAGTTGAGGATATAAAGTATTTCTTCACATATTCTGTACTTTTTGTTTTTGGTTTTATTCTAATGATTTAAACCTTAGTGGGTGTTGTACAAATATTTTGGATTGTAGATCTAAGAATGTGAAGTATGACGTAAACAGCTACAAAATTAAAAAAAAAAAGAAAATCGGTTGTTAATCAAAGGGGAATACGGCACTGAATTGTTTTATCCTCGCCTAATACAAATAAATATTTTTTGGTTACGGTGCTTTAAATTTCAAAGTGATTGGTACGGGTAGGATTTTCTATCGTTTATAATTACTATACACGCTAGTATTTATTTCTAACTGAAGTAATTAATACCAATGGCCCGAGCGTTTCAATTAATATTAGGCTACGTTAATTCCTCGTAACAGCCAGATGATTTATCATTTCACATTCACCTTTGGAAATCTAATTTGACAGTTCCGGTAAACAGAAATACAGGAGTGTCCGATGCCCGTAATAATAGAAATGGATACGCGTCCTTTCAGCTCACTCCGTTATTGCCTTTTACGCGATTAGATTTTTTACGATTATCAGTATATAGGGCAGACTCTTTTATGTGAGAATTTATCTACTGATAGGGCTATTAAAGCTGTTTTTGAAGCGATGATGACTCAGTTAGTAGTGTGTTCGGACACAGCGTCGAAGGACGTAGGTTCGAATTCTAGCAACTGAGTCGGTGCTTGCGGTGAAGGAAAATATTGTGATGAAACCATAGCATGGCGCTAGGGCTTTTTCTAAGTCCGCCTGGCTAGCTACCACCCTCAAGTTGAAAATCTGTCGCCAAGCACCTGTTGTATGTGTGTTCCGGCAGCTGCACTTGAGAGCCAGTCTTTTTCTAGGTTTAGCGTCACTACCATCTTAAACCACATCATCATTTAAAAATTTAACATCAGATGATATTCTGGTCAAACGCTAACCTATAAAGTATAAAAAAAAAATGTGGAAGAATATTACGCTATTTTTTTTTAATAATCAGATAAATAGCAAAACATTGTAATAAGGATATCATTACTAATATTGTGACTGCATACGCGTTAAATCTTAGATACAATGCCTTATATCTGTGGTGGCCAACCCCGTGCCCGCAAGCGTAAGTGCGCCCACAGGTTGATCTGTTATAATACGACTGCTGCAAGATTTCCAAAATACTACTTTAAACCCTTTTTTTTTCTTAACCATATAAAATAATGTAATAAGTAAGTACCTAATGATAATTTTATTCTTATATATTTAAGTGGTTTCAAGTATATGAGTTCATTTTATTATCTCTCCAAAGCTCTGTAATACGCCTGCTGCAAGATTTCCAAACTACTAATTTGAACCATTTTTTTCTTAACCGTATAAAAAATAATGTTGAAGTAATTTTTTTTTCTTTCGAATCTGACCTACTCTGTTGGCTTCGTCAGACCTCTACAGTAACACCGGACTACAAAAATAGTTTTGTTTTCATATATTTAAGTGGTTTCGAGTATTTGAGTTTATTTTACTATCTCTCCAACCGACTTAAAAAAAAACAAAACAAAGCAAATAAGCGCCCACCGCGTTGTAAAAAGCGTTTTATTGCGCTCTTACTTTTGGTAATTATATCGATAATTAGCTTATGCTCTCGGCTTCGCTAGCGTTAATATATAATAATTGATTTATCCCTCGGGAATAGTACGTTATTCTGCATAAAAGGTACCCCTGGTAAATAATATTTCGTTATAATCGGTTGAGTAGTTAAGGCTTAAAAGCGTAACAAATAAACGAACACATTTTCGCATTAAGCATTCGGTTGATTTTTGAATACCCAGATCTCCAAATGGCGAACACATACTGTTAACTTTTTTTTTTTTAAATTTCACAACATCGTACATTGTAATTTTCATGTTTTAGTAAAATAAAAAGTTCGTACAGATGAAAAAATAATTTAAAATGCATATTTACGATGAAAATATAATTTTACAATACATAATTTGTTATTTTTCAAAGTTTTGTAATAATCCAGGTATTTTTTTAAGCTTATGCTGCCAGCAACAGTCTATTGACCTGTGCCTCATGAAGTCTACATTCGTTTGTATAGAATATAAACCCTTATGGTTTTATGTATGTATGTATTGGTAATAATTCAACGCAAACGACGTGATGAAGCGATGTTGACTTATTTGATAACAGTCGGACGCAGCTTGGTTCGAACCCTTCCTCGGAGCTTCCGGTGAAGGAAAACATCGTGATGAAACCGTAACAACGTAACAACCATCCTCAAGTGGAAAATCTGTCGCCACGCACCTGTTGGTATATTCCGGCAGTTGCGCTTGGGAGCCAGTCTCCCTGTAGGTTTAGAGTGACTACCGTCCTAGACCACATCATCATTTAATATGAGATTGAAGATTGTGGTCTAACGTTAACGAATTACATACATAGAAATTCAATATAGTGTATATTGGAAAATAATTATTTAGACATATGTTATGCAACTATAGTAGCTTTATTAGTAACCTTAATTGGTAGTCTTAAATTGTGTTTTGAGTGAACCATTTTTTTTTTATTTACGTGGGGAAATCCATTATGGATACCCACACTCTCGGGGGAGAGAGTGGGTTATGTCCGACTCACACGGACTAAAACCCCACGGTGTACCGACCGCCGCTTCTCAACCTAATGTTTATTATCTCCATATTAAGTAACGGTGTGGAGAGATATAATGACATGTCAAATATAGAAAAAGGGATGACCTCTTAAGGGTGCTTAACTTACTTTTCAGACAGGTTATGGCTACAAATAAAGACCATTCAGTCAAGATGGTAAATCTTAAACCGCATCATCATTTAATATCAGATGAGATTGTGGTCAACTTCGAAAGGCTACAAAACATAGAAAAAGGTAAAAGCCGCTGATAATATTTATATATAAAATACTGCTTACAGTAAGTTAATAAATTATTTTAAAATATATTTAAAGCAATTTAAAACTATATGAAGCCATGTTATATAAATAAAGTTTAGAATATGAACGCGCTATTTAAATATATAAAAATAAAATAATCAACTGATACGTTTAAAACGGACTAAACCGACGATTTCCTGATAAGAGTAAACATTTATTCAAAACTTTATTAGCTCTGCCATCTCTAATAAGGGCACGGTGTGACGATAGTTCAATAAACACGGCATTCATATAACACATATGGTATACAACAATATCGGCCGCTTTGACCGCGACGTGTTTGTTTTTCAGTTCGCGTCGCAAAAGTTTCGGAAGATATACACAAATATTTGATTGGAACTGGGCAAACAAAATAGAGGCGCGTCGCCATGTTTGTTTTGCGTTTGAAGGAGGCGAACGCGGCACCGACATGTACACTGTTTACTTTCGGGTAATTAGATTGCTCACGATCAGGTAATTAAATTGCCCCTAAATTCTGGCAACACCTTACGTTTATGGGTGCGGAAATGTTTTACGCGCGCTTCTGCTTCACTATTCGTAACACATAAATTAAAAAATCGGTCATGTGATTAATTTCTCCACTCTTATCATGGGTTTTTCCAACCATAATTGTTTGGTTTAATATTTTTATTTGTAGGTATTCGAAGAGATCCTTCTCGAAGCGGTATCAAGTTTAATTAAATGTTTTTTTATTTCAAAATATAAGATATGATATATCTGTTATAAGCCATTTGTTTCGAATTAGTGTCAAATTCCTATCTTTACGTTAAAATCTGTTCGTTAGTGTGCTTGTAACTTGAAAAACACTGAACTCATTGTTTTTTTTTTTAATTATAAGTGTACTAGGTGTGAAGTATTTTTGACTTTCTGCTTTACATAATATAAGGGATAAGTTAGGAGACTTAATAATGAATGAAGTCGATACAGAGTGTATGCCAATACGTTCGTATATATATAAAGGCGAGTACTGACCGGCGTTACAGGGTATACTGTAACGTGTTACACAGCGAGCGTTCATGCAGTCTGTACGGGAAAATAAGGCGTTCGCAGAGAGCAACGAGCAGCGAGCATGTTGCGGGTGCTCCACTCCGCTGTCGGATTTTTAGCGAATCCTTTGATTGTTATACGCTTCAGTTAGTACGTTGTAGCGAATCGGCACAAGCGCACGTGGCACAAGCGTATGAGGCACAAGCGTCGATTCTAGGTACTTCGAGATTTTATTTTTGATTATTGTGATCATTTACTGTTGAAGAGATGGAGCAGGACAAAGAGAAAACTCTGAACTTCATAGACAAATATCGAGAAGAAACTATTTTATGGGACCCGGGTCATGCAGAACATTAAATCATTTGGTTTTCTACTTAAGTTACGAAACGACAACTACCAGACACATTTCTATTTTTACACAAATTTAATGTCCAATAACGTTTCTTTTTTTTTCTTCGTAATTTGGACTAAACAAGATTTGAGTAAAATCAAATATCCCGAAATAATTTCGTCATCCGACATCTTGACTGAGAGTGGCTTGCGAATCTGGAGCACGGACGAGCAAAGAGTTCGACACGGCGTATACGGCGTAATGTACCGTGGTCGCTGCGAATAGTAGTACATTACGCCTCGTAACACCGGTCTGTACCCACCTTTTTTTTATAATATAGGGGGCAAACGAACAGGTGGGTCATCTGATGGTAAGTGATCACCGCCGTCCATAGACACTAGCAACAGCAGGGGAGTCGCAAGTGCGTTGCCGGCCTTTTAAATATGTGGGCCTCCGGCGCTCTCACTGACCGAACGAAACGCAATAGTGCAAGTACTGTTACTTCACGTCGGTTTTCTGTGAGAGGGTGGTACTACCCCGGGCGAGCCAACCCATTCATGCTGAAACCAGTAATAGCTTCAGCAGCGTAGCTCTGCTACCTACCTTTACAAACAACAAACAAAAAAAAAGAACGATGTCTGTACAATAGTTTTTTTTGTAAAAAAAATTTACAGATTTACAACATTACAAATTTACCAGAAGTGTTTTAAAATCAATAAAAGAAATACCAGGGTTTAAGTAGTTCTGTTAAAATAACTATTTAGTAGGTGGTAAAGCTACGCTGAAGCTATTACTGGTTTCAGCATGAATGGGTCGGCTCGCCCGGGGTAGTACCACCCTCTCACAGAAAACTGACGTGAAGTAACAGTGCTTGCACTGTTGCGTTTCTTTCGGTCAGTGAGAGCGCCGGAGGCCCACATATTTAAAAGGCCGGCAACGCACTTACAACTCCCCTGCTGTTGCTAGTGTCTATGGACGGCGGTGATCACTTACCAACAGGTGACCCACCTGTTTGTTTGCCCCCTATAATATAAAAAAAAAACTAAAAGGCAGATTCAAATAAAAGACGTAGTTCCAGTGAAATAGTAAAATAATTATCATGAGAACGAAGTCGCGGGTACTAGCTTGTGCAGTGAGGAGATGGAACTTCTATCCTCAAGTTGAAAATCTGATACCAACTATTTATAAGCGTGGTCTTCGAATCTAGTGAACATATAAGTTAAACATGTTGACACTTTGAACTAAATCACCAACTAACACCAGGTGGCATTGTATTGTATAAAGTGTTACAAAAAATGTAAATGTACATACATAGACTTGTATATCGCGGATAAAGTGACGTTTTTTTTTTAAATAACAAATGTGTGAACTAACCTGATTTCATAAATCTTTTTATTTAATCCTGGAGGTAGCCTAAGCGGGTAGGAAGGCGTAGGTAAGATCCAGCTAACGTTCGCGAAGATCTCCCCCTGGATGGATACGGTATGCGCTTGCACGACCGGTGCCGGCAGCCTCGGAGAGTGCGCGCATGAACACACTCCGGCTACGCATTCTGAAAGAGTATTGTCATTATTTTCCTATTCCTCCAGTCTTTTAGCAAAGTAATTACTAGCACCTCAGAATATCCTCAAACGGATTCATCGACTAAGTAGCAGAGCGGTGGGCGGTAAAGGTGTATGGACATGACATAATATTCTAGAAAGCTGTGAAACTTTCGAGACTATTTATAATTTCTCAGAGTTTTCTAAAATATATTAAACATTTTACGAAACGCTTTCGAACATTCTAGTATAATTTAGAATGTTCCCGAAAGTTTAACTTAGAAACCGAGAGTAACGACACATCTATTTTTGCCATTAAATGGTAGGATTTGCGCTTGCAGTTTTACATTCTGGAGAGTATGCTTGGGAACTCGTATTACTGCACTACGAGCTTTTAGTTCGATCCTACAGTCCTTTTAGGTGTTAAATCGCAATCCCCCAAAAAAACGTTATCCGATATCGAAGATTCTAGTTATTTTCCACAACCCTTTGAAGCATTAAATTCATCAGTAACTTGTTTGTGAAAACCGTACTCGTTGGAAGGTATTAAATAGTAAACAGATTCAACAAATATTGATTTTTAACCTCCTTCATGCTTTGGTGGTTAATATGATAGAACTATAGGGAATGTTAGTCGATAGACGTCAACAATGTTGGAGCCAAAGTTTGTTTAGTACAGTTTGTAATATAGACAGATCGTATTGTTAAAGTTATTCTATTGTATCGTACTGTTATGTAAGATAAGGTAGTGATACACTACAAATTGATTAAAATATTGGCCCACGAATTTGTTATTATTTTAATTTGAGAACACTACGAGAACTCTTTGCTGTTCATCTAATGTTAACAGATTACTACAGCTTATAAAGTTTTACTATAACTATGGCACCTTACGAATCATTAAAGGCTTAGTTTCAGAAATTTGGTACCTTAAACTCTGCGCTCCCAATACATCTTTAATGTGTGTCTGCAAAAACTCAGAAAAGCTGTACTTAGTCGGAGTGAGTCGGAGCTTTCAGTGAAGGGAAACATCGTGATAAAACCATAGCATGGCGATAGGGCTTTTCTAAGTCCGTCTGGCTAGCTACCACCCTCAAGTTGAAAATCTCTCATCAAGCACCTGTTGGTGTATTCCGGCAACTGGACTTGAGAGCCAGTCTCCTTCTAGGTTAAGCGTGACTTACCTTCTTTAGACCACATCATCATTTAATATCATATGAGATTGTGGTCAAAACGTTTACCTATAAAGTATAAAAAAAAAATTGCCAGGTGGGCTTAGAAAAAACCCCATGCGATTTCGTTCCGATTATTTCTTCACTGAATGCTCGCTCCGACTCATTCACAAAGATTGGAACCTACGTTCGATTAACGCGACGTACCAAAACGCTAAAAATTATTGATTACATATCGCTTTGTTTCTCTATAAAGAGAAAAATACGCTAACCAAGATAAGTTCCATTACGAATAACACCGCACCGAGTAAATAAATTGAAGCGTCTCACAGCGCTACAGCGAAATAGCACTTACAGGAGTGTCAGAGACCTTGAAATTATTATATAAACGTAAGAAACCAAGTAACCGAACGGCTCTGTATATTATTGCGGCTTATTTTAAAAAAGAATATACTGTTGTATTTTGTTTATACGTGTAACTACGAGCCTGTATCGGATTTAGACGTAACATTAGTCTAATGCAGCGTATCGATTGAAATGCACCGAAGCAACAAACAGACCTTGTCTACACACAATAATTTAAGACCTTGTTATGGACGTCTCGCTGATGTATGTCGAAAATATATTATCTAAATAGTACTAAATTCAAACCTACGCTTTTTCTATCGATACGAGTTTATTTAAAAATAATCCCATCTCTCTGTATATTTAGATACAATAAAGAGATGGTTTTATTCAAAATACATGTCTTCTTCGTACGTGTGTTCCGATCGATCGGAGAGATGTGTTAATTTTTTTTTTTTTTTGTTCTTACAATTCACGAAATCAAATTACAATGTAATTAGCGTCTTCCAGTTGATTGGTATATAACAAGTTCTTGAGGTACTCCTTTGTAAATAATATAAATTATACACTTGTCGGTTCTGTTATTTATTTTTTTACTCTATGTTTTGTTTCGTTGCTTTTAAATCGCGAATTTTCTATAACGATTTTTTCGGTTTTCATGTTTATATTCCAACGTTGGAATACATTTCCTGTTGATATGTATTAGGTATGTATAGAGAATCGTGACTATTGCTCACGGGTACGAAAGCGTTTTTATTCCACGTTCAGTTGATATCTGTTCTACCTCGAATTTTACGTTATGTTCAAATTATTTTCCAGCCTGTTTAAAACGTTCAATAGGTAAAAAATCGTGTGGTTTTATGAAATCACGATGCGAGTGAAATAATTTTCGGATCGTAGAAATTTAACTGAAAATTAAATCGGCAAATTATTCGATTTAGAGTATTAAATCGCGTTTTTTTTTTTAAACTAAGCTCAGTATTTATTCAAACCATTAAATCATTTTGACATGCATGCATGCGTGCATGACATGCGATAGATGACCGTCAAAAATTGATGCGATATAAAAGAAGTTTCACATTAATAGATGTCATATCTGTATATAACCGACTTCAAAAAGGAGCAGATTTCAATTCAGTTGTTTTTTTATTCAATGTTTATTACCTAAAAAGTTTGTCATGTACATACGTTACTCAAACTTTTATGGCTAATTGTGTCCTATCGATTTTTAGAACAAGACAGTAAATCAACTGAATCTTAACTTCTTCTTCTTGTTTTGGCACCGCAGAAGCATTTGCCAGTGTCAATGTTTTGTTTCAAAAGGGATTATAGCAGAATATTTACAAATAATATAAGTTTATTAAAACGTAGGAAGTTCCAAGTAAGTGTCTTGTGATAATTATAATGTTCTAACAAGATGGTGGTTTTCTTGTTAGAACTTTCCATGGAGTTTTGGCGGCATCTCAGAATGCATGCTCCGTGGTATTATTTCCCATCCACTTCACTTGTGCATAATAACCGCACTATATTACGTAAAACAATACCAATATTACAAAATATGGAGTCTAATAACACAAGATTATGAATAAAATATAAAAGCCACTACATGACATACCAAGATCCCGCCAAAAACTCCGAATCTTAACTTACTAATTAATATCAAATATCTATTGAAAATCATCACAGACCACTCATGGCCAGATGTGAAATATCGCACACATTTACGTGTAAAGAAATAATGTTAATTCGACCTATCAAAGTTTACGAAGTCCAAGATACACTTAGTCATGTGGCGTGTCTAGTCATACGTGATCTTTGTTTAAACACCTCATAATTTTATTTTAAACAAGTCTTTGAAAAACAAACACGATTTAAAACTAGCTTAAATGTTTACAGTAATAATAATTTACTGAGCTTACTGAGATTTAAATGTTGTTTCAGAAGCCGGAATATCAAATGACTCGTTGGAGAAATTCGTTTTTCTGTTTTTATTTTTTAATATCTTTTTTATACTAATTTGTAATTCTTATTCAGTCGTGTTCAACATAACTTGATACAAACTTGGAACAAAATGGTCCTAGTCTGCTGTCGTAAGGAAAACTAAAACACAAATCTGAGAAATGTCTGTAGCCTATAATACCTTTAGCGCAGTAAAAGGGTCGCTTTTTGGACAGCATTCACCAAAATCGGTCGACATTTTAGAAATAAAAAATTAAGAACACAGGTGCTCTGTAATTTTAAACGCAACGATTGTTATGACTATAATAAATATCTAATAATTTAAAACGAATATTAATAATGTTTAATATTATATCATTTTAGGCTAAAAATTGATCGCGGAAACATTAACAAACTTCCTTTTCATACTCATTGGATCCCACAGAATATTGTTAGAATCTGTATGCGAACTGATTAGAAGTAAATAAAGAATTACTAATAGGCATGGGAATTAAATCAACAGGGTTCTAAATTAGTCCGCCTGAAAGTTGTCAAAGCGTTCGTGTTATGACGTCAACTTTCCAGAGTCTTCCATCCTGCTTTATTGAAAGATGTATAAAGCGCGTCGCGGTTTCCAGTAGAGGTCTATTCTGAACATCGGAAAAAACACGAAGAGAAACCGAAAGTAAGAAATCGTAGAATGTACTGCGACTATAGTATTAGATAGAATAAGTATCACTGTAGTATAATTGTATCATTATCTATTTATGTAGAAAAGTACAAAATAAATTTCCTGTGAAGCAAACGGCGTTTGATTTACCCACAGCGTAACAATATCAAGAAGGAAAATTAATAAAGAGAACCTATGTGTCAAACTTCAGTTTTAAAATGTCAATCGCCCGGCCTGTAAGCGGAAACGGGTAGCGGGCGGTTGGGAACAAGTTGATCACCAATGGTTTAGACAGCAAAACCATTTTATTTATAGCGTTTCGGAATTCATCTTAATGGCCTATTTAGAGACGCAAGTCGACGATGTATTTATTGGTGATATTTAAATTTGTATAATTTAGTCTTCATGCGAATGTTTAAATTCTTTTAGTAGATTTTGACGCTCATTTCTGAAAGGAAGAACGCATCGAGATATCGTTTGTATAAATAATTTACAACAGTAGTCTCACTCCAGTGAATGTCCGGCAATTGAAAAGCTTGCAGGCCGCCATGCAAACTATACTGTCAATGCCTTGTACAGTAGCCGGCATTTAATTTGACACTTTAGGCTGAAGAGTGAGACGTTCGGCGAAGATCGATTTGCTTCGATTTTGTAAAGCATTCTATCTATCGCACAGCGCGATGACCGCGCTAGACAAAGATAGAACGTTATATGAAATCGAACTTAGCCGACTATCTCGGTTCTCTCTCCGACTTGCCAAATCAAAAGCCGGATACTACGGATATACCATTACTTAGTTTGTAGCGCTTGGATTAAAAAAAATATATACCGTACCGTCTAACTTGACTTGTAGATTTACTGAAGAGTGCCCATCCCACGGGTGGGCGATTAGACGTACGAGGTATGCACAACCGGGTCGTACTGCGCACATCTCTGCCACAGGACTCGGGTACGTGGGTATGGTCCACCATGAAGCGTCCTGATATAAAAATATTTTATTGACTCTTAGTCGCTCTTATATACGCGTTTATAATAACGTTTATCATATAACTAGCAGGGCCGGCGGACGTTGTCCTGCCCTGATAAGAAAACAATATATACTTATGTGCATGAAACGTTTAAGGCGGCTTGACTTTTTCCGATTCTTTCAACAATTATCATTACATTTCAACCAATTTACAAAAATAAAAAACCTTGACAAATTACATACCTTCCCCGTGAATTACCCTATCTATTGGTGAAGACCGCATTACAATCCGTTCAGTAGTTATTGAGTTTATCGCAAACATCCAGACATCCAGACATCCAGACAGACGTGGCTGACGACTTTGTTTTGTAATATGTATATTAAGTTTATAATAAGTTAAGTAAGAATAAGGACAAGTAAATCCTCTAACAACAAATAGATGATAACTTATATAGGTTCACAATTGAATTTAAGCCAAGACATTTAAAGCTGAATTTTAAAAATCATAAGTAAGATGGGACCAACAACACTAACTTAAAAAGATTTTATTTCAAAAAAATAAGTATTATATCTATCACTGCATACATTTTTTTTTATTTTTCCTAGACCGAATTCATAATAGCAATGTGCGTATTTAACAGCGATAGGCTTTTATTACGTTGAGTCTTTTTTTTTAATGTACATTTGGCTATAGTGTAAATTAAAATCTGTTTTTATTAAAGTCATGGATTAGCTATAATTGTGTCTGGTATAGCATTTCGTATGATTCGCCGTGTTACCTATAATTTTCATTATGTATCAACTATTAACTCTGTTCATATTTGTCACTCTACTCTAAAGTCGGCATGTCATAAAAATTTGGAGGTGGCAACCCTAGATTATGGTTAAATGCGACATTATAATTAAAAAAAATATCATCAGTAATATGGATAGGATCGGCACTCACCCCAGGAATGTTATATTCATAGCACATTTGGCTCTGGCAATCCACTGTGTCTGTCACACTGCTCACTTCCAGAGAATAATCTTTAGCTGGTAGCCCTAGAAAAAATATTATTTCGTCAATATAGCAATACTAATTTATATATGTATGTAATGTACGCATTCTACGTTGTTTCACCAATAAATACTACTGAAATAGATTTCAGTCATTTTTTTTAGTTTTACTGCTTAGTTACTAAGACCTTAACCCAAAAAAAAAATCACGAAACCTTCACGTAACATAAAGCTATTAAAAATTTAATAAATCACGATTTTTATAATCGCTGCACGATCAGCGATGTGCGTTTTCTTATCGTGGAGAAGTGGGGCAAACTGTATGGTGCGTATACGTAGGAGAGAGGAAGTCAACGTATTACATTGTTTACAAAGAAATGTCATAAGCAAAGTATTTTTTTTTTCCGTTATACGTAAAATATATTGTTAAAATAATGCAGTCATCGCCACTGATGATTGTAGTACAAATCCTATACATCGGTTACAATGTTAGAAAACACACAGCAATTAAATAGTCTGTGGTTGTACACAGCGCAGCGTTAAATGTTCCAATAAATCAATATTACTACTGGAATCGCGACTTTTACAATACCAATAAAGTTTGCTTTTATAAACTCCACTGATATTAACCTTAAGAGCTTTTGTGTTTGAACTCGTTATACTCTGGAATTAGCGGCCAATTTTTTTTTTTTTATTGCATATTTATGGTATATTTATTGGGGAAGATTATAGTATATTAAACAATAAGCTACGATGCTTAGAAGTGGAGCAATTACTATGCAAAATTGGTCGTCGTTAAGAGCCGTCGTAAGACTGTGTCCATACCAAAGGCCTCAGCGGCCTGCTCGATTTCTTCAGCAACAGTCACGCTTGTCACGTAACTAAATTTGCTTGTGACTATGCTCGCGTTAATATAGGCTCAATCGATCCCTTGAGAAGAGACAATTTTTTTAGACAAAAAGTACCCTATGTGTTTTTCTATAACGCTGACAACGTGTATCCAAAAATGTATTGTGATTGGTTGAGTAGTTAAGGCGTGATGACGTAACCAAACAAACAAAAAAACTTCTCATTCTACTTCATTATTATTATTATTAGTAAGGATATGTTTAAGCTTGTCTAACCGCATCGACAGTAATTTAGAACTTCACAATGCGTGTAAAACCGCAGAACATAGTTACTATTGAAATAAATATATATAGTTCCTTTGTTCTCCGTCTAAAATAAATAATCGTGCATGACATTTGTATTATGTTTTTACATATTAATTATTTTAAAACGAGCATCACCTATAAGACGAGCTAGTATATCGAAAGTATTATAGTAAGTATTGGTTTAAGGGAAGTTTTAGTTTTTTTTTATATATCAGAGTACAACGGACTCGATTGAATATGATATTAAAATGTGGCCCCGGCTCGGCGCTGAGATGCGATTTCCGCGCGCGGTGAAATGATGGATCTTGTACGCGATTGAAATACTCAAAACGTTTGTTATATCGATAAATAATTCGAATATCGAAGTAGGTTTTGTATATTTTTGCCGATGGATTGGATTTTGATATAATAGTATATTATTTCTTTAAACGATGTAGTGATGTCTAAATTTAATCGGACATTGTGTTACTTCAATGTTGTATTCTTATTTATCGAACTAAATGGAATAGCAGAGAGCTGGATTGAGAGCCACATCAAAATTTTAATTCTCTTTTATTGTATACAACTTAATAATGATAAAACCAGCCTAGCGTCACCTGGTGTCGAGTTATAGTGAATGGATAGCATAAATATCTTTCCCATGAGAACATGCTTAGATTTGCCAAATTTTCGAAGTAATCTGTTCAAAATTGTGTTGCAGTTTATCGGTCTCAAATATACCAAATTTCATTTCCATATTTAAACTAGCAGTTCGTCCCGGCTTTAACGTAGAAATCGATTCCATTTACTAACCAGTACGACTGTTCTGTGTAGTTAGTTTTCCTTTACGTTAAGAGATGGCGTTGTCACGATTTTAAACTAGACATCGTTTTGTTTTGTATAATTGATATAGGTGTTTTTAATAATAAATTAATTGAGTTTTGTAGTCCGGTGAAACTGTAGTGACCTTACCAGGCTGACAGTGAGGATCAGTTCGAAAAAACATATATAGAGTTGAGTTACGAGTAAAAATTGTTTCCACGGTCTACCCGTTTGCTAAGTGTTATGTGTTGAAAAGTATACGTTATTTAGTGAGTTTGTAAACAACGACCATGAAAAATAATAAAAAAAACAGCTGTACAACAGAATCCTAATTTGTCAATACTTTTGAAGTCTCTCTTTTGCCTTCCGTGTTCCATACTCTCTCACTTTTGTTAACTGGAAATGTTTTAATCCAAAATTTCCACTTTCCCCGCACGATTTTTCAAACATTCCCCTTCACACAAACCTACTTTTGACAATTACATACTTTCGGCAAATTATATTTATTTATATTCCTATATAATAAAATTACTACTCGCCAAATATTGGGTACTTGTTACATAACAATTGAATGTTATATCAACCCTTCAAGTGTCACGATCGAACAATACGAACATAATTTACAAAGGAAATATAATGTCATGGATACGTTACTCACGCCAGGATATGAGTCGTTGCCGGGTTGTTTCACGGAATTACGTCAAACGTGGACTACTTGTAAAGTTCGACTCATCACGATGTCTTATTTACTACGTCAAAGGGCGGTTCGTAAACCTTGATAGAGATAAATTACTATCATTTATTAGAATTTCGGTAAAAACTACATATTTGTATGGTAACGGTGTCTCTGTAAGAGTACGTAGGAGAGACAGAGATGGAATAAATAATAAACTATCGTATATATATTAAATAATTATTAAGATTTACGTACTTCCTTTTTTTTAAGGACAAAATTGATTCTACAATTATTAGAATTTAAAAACAACATTTTGAGTTACTAATTACTCACACACTTTACATTTATTTACAACTAACTGTTGCCCGCAGCGTCGCATGCGTTTTTTTTTATAATTGTAAATTACTTCTTATAAGATCAGCTATCTGTTAGTGAAAGTTCCGTGAAAAA
This sequence comes from Antheraea assamensis, assembly GCA_035772565.1. NCBI lineage: Eukaryota > Metazoa > Arthropoda > Insecta > Lepidoptera > Saturniidae > Antheraea > Antheraea assamensis. The sequence continues at coordinate 591,132 of JAQQSE010000152.1, forward strand.
TGATGCAAACGTTTTGGAGCAAACAAAGCCATGGATAAAAGCTAGTCCAAAATAAAAAACGCGTCACGTAGTTAATGGGCACCCCTGAGTAACCTGAAATGTATTATAATATTTCTTTCTGTTCTTAATCTATTTATTCATAAGATGAAGTACTCGTAATTACGAAATGCTGAATGATCATCCATGAATAGGCAAAAGGTCTTTTTTTATGTACGTCTTTATCCATTATGGTAAAATGACCACTTCCCTTGCTAATGAGTTAAGCATTTAATACTGTACGTGTTGTTTGTAGGTGGTAGAGCTATGCTGAAGCTATTATAGGGGGTAGAGCTACGCTGAAGATATTGTAGGGGGTAGAGTTACGCTGAAGCTATTGTAGGTGGTAGAGCTACGTTGAAACTATTACTGGTTTCAGCATGAATGGGTCGGCTCGCCCGGGGTAGTACCACCCTCTCACAGAAAACCGACGTGAAGTAACAGTGCTTGCACTGTTGCGTTTCGTTTGGCCAGTGAGAGCGCCGGAGGCCCACATATATTAAAAGGCCGGCAATGCACTTGCGACTCCCCTGGTGTTGCTAGTGTCTATGGACGGCGGTGATCACTTACCATCAGGTGACCCACCTGTTCGTTTGGCCCCTATAATATAAAAAAAAAAAAAAAAAAAAAAAAAAACTCGCCATACTAGCTAGCACAGGCGCGTCGCGTTTCGGGATATGACCCGGGATATATCCAGTATCTAAGCAAGGTGGTAGGGCTCAGTACTTGGTTGGTTTAGGACCACCATACAAATGGTAATAAACCCGTCACGGTATACTAGACGTATCATTCGCCATACTAGCTAGCACAGGCGCGTCGCGTTTCTGGATATGACCCGGGATATATCCAGTATCCAAGCAAGGTGGTAGGGCTCAGTACTTGATTGATTTAGGACCACGATACACATGGTAATAAACCCATCACAGTAACTTCTTTTTGCTATTACAATACTCTTATGCAATAGTAAAAAACAAACTAATATACATTAATCACATGGCGACCCATAGAAAAGCCAAAACTAAGATGCCAAAGGAATTTGTATGGATACCTGAACCCAGCTGCCAAGATACATTGAGTTGTAGTTCGTGGTCGGAATCTGCTAACGGCAGGGGGTAGACCGCCAAGTCTTGCGGTAGACCTGCGTGTTCAATAGGATACGAGCGGTCCGGAGGTTCATTGTCCTGAAACAAACAAAAAAAAACAGTGTCAACGATAAACTCATGACTCAACTTATTCGTATTTGTAATCTTTGTTTATCATTTCTGTATAGTCTATTTCCATCCGTTGTAGTATATATATTTATTTTTTTATGCTTTATAGGTAAGCGTTTGACCACAATATCATCTGATGTTAAATGATGATGTGGTCTAAGATGGTAGTCACGCTAAACCTAGAAAAAGACTGGCTCTCAAGTGCAGCTGCCGGGACATACCAACAACAGGTGCTTGGCGACAGATTTTCAACTTGAGGGTGGTAGCTAGCCAGACGGACTTAGAAAAAGCCCTGCCACTATGCTATGGTTTCATCACGATGTTTTCCTTCACCGAAAGCTCCGACTCAGTTGCTTGGATTCGAACCTACGTCCTTCGACGCTGTGTCCGAACACACTACCAACTGAGCCATCATTGCTTCAAATATACATATTATTTTGTACTCTAAATAATATAACCTGTTTTTTTATACAGGACAAAATCCTACATCCGCGGGGACAGTGTGAGGGTTATGTCAGACTCTTACTGACAGAAAACCCCTGTGCCGCTTTGCGCGTATGTGGACCGGTGTTGAGGGTTCACGTCAAGCATGCTCCTCTAAACACCGGTCACGCGCTTGGGTCTCCCGCAGATGTTGAAATCGGGGACCCTCCTCTCGGGAAGAGACAAGCGTAATAAATGATTTTATCATTGTATATTATTATTGTATATATCGTGTGACGATTGAAACCATACTATTAACTTGACTTTCGTTTTCATTAGTTACTATTGACTCGTAGTAGTAGCTCAGCTTAACTATACTTGATTACTGGCGGCTATTTGCTATTGGGAAGGTATCTTAAAATGTAATCGACAACTGGGCATGAGACTAAGTTGGCTTGGAACCTTCGAGTACTCTACTTCCTCGATACAGTGACACCATTTAATAGTTAACAGAAAACACGACACTGCATCCAGTGGCGGATTTGCAGTCTTGGCCGCCCTAGGCCCCAGGCCATGTAGTAAGTACCAGCCACCCCACCATAATGTGCGCGAGCCTTAAGAATATTGACGTACTTTGAGTTAGTTCTTGTTATCATCAGTGAAGTTTTTGTGACGATTGGCCGCCCCTAATATCTGGCCGCCCTAGGCCCGGGCCTCCTTAAATAAATGAACGTATATATATATGTTGTATTAATATAAACATGTCTGGTTAGGTAACTCGCTTGGTTAGCCAGTTAGACTCATCCATCATCTTCTTAACCTTATCCCTCTTAAGTAGGGTCAGCACAACATGTTTTCCTTTTCCACTCTCTTCTGTCAGTTGTCTTCTCATTATTCACACTTTTTATACAAATATAATTTTTCACTCAATCTATCTACTCGTACATCTTATTTGGTCTTTCTCCTCTTCTATATCCGTCCACCTTCATACTTAAAACTTTTTTAGTGACGTGGCTTTCATCTCCCATCATGACATGCCCATACCGTGCTAACCTATTACTTCTGAACGTCTCTGTCACGAGTGCTATTATCAAATTTCCTCTGATATACTCATTCTTAATCTTATTGATTTTAGTTACACCACACATTTATCTTAACGTTCGTATCTCTGTCACATGTAGTCTTCTTTTATCCGTGTCTTTCGTAGCCATTTCGTAGTACTCAGGTGCATACAGCATGACTGGTCTTAAAATTATTATTGTACACCTTCCCCTTAAGTTTCAACACAATTCACCATTTCATTCACCATGCATTTATCCTATTTCTCATATCCTTGTCTATATCACCATCGTTTTGAATCATTGAACCGATTTACCGCAAATTGAAGCAGGCTGGTCAAAATACACCATTTAAGGCTATATAAGAAAAACTGGATAAATCACCGAAGTTGCAAAGCAAATATTCAGGTTTTCGTCTACTAATTTCCAGACTAACATTCTCCATTTTTTCTCGCTATTTCTGCAGCCTACTTTAGTCCTCGACAGCATTGTCCACGACAAGAACAATATCATTAGCAAACAGCATACAACACTGTATGTCTGATATTGAGACGTCTATGACAAGAAGGAATAAACAAAGTCCTAAAGCTGAATCCTGGTGCAAACCTACAGCCACATTGAAATTCTCGATAACTACAGCCTCGGTCTTGACGTGCGTTGGCTTAACTGTACATACAAAGAATAGGTACTCTTTTCTCTTTCAGAGACCACCATTAATTTCTAGAACATCGCGGGTACTCGATCATATGCCTTACATTCTATACTCTTCAGGGAATCAGGCTTATTAACAAAAAAACGCTACGTTCCTGTTTACGGTATCGGCCCGTTAACATCTCTACAGGATAATTCTGAACTATACTCGTTGTACTATACTATTGTATCTGCTATTACTCTTGGTCGACTAATCGATTAATCATTAATTGATAAGTATCGCGTCACCATGGATGACATAATCGATGACTTTTAATACTGTCTCTCCATTATTGCGTTGATATATATAAGTCAAAGTGTTTACTAACAACTTTATTGTATATACTGTATATATGAATTCATAAAAAATGTGTTCTATATTATTATCTAATTAAAAATGGAATATTTTAATTAAATTGACGCGGCTTAGTCTGTCTGTATGTTTTTTTTTTTTTGCAGACCCTTGGCCTGCACCTTTCTCTGCAATCGTTTTGAAATCTAAATCATTTTAAAATCTAGCGCAGCTTGAATACATGATTGAACAGGACAAGATATTATTTTTATACTTTAAACCAGAGGTTCCCAAACTTTTTTTCTCATAGACCCCTTTCAAAATTTTACTGGTCCCGATGGACCCCCAATACTACCATATGAAGTCAAGCCAACATTGGTAGTTCTTCACGCTATCGAAAAAAAAAAAACAATTTTCATAGACCCCCGCTTACTAATTGTGCACCCCCCATTTCTTTGTCACGCCAACGTACATCCCCATCGAGTCTGTTTACCTGAACCATTTGGGAATCACTGCTTTAAACAATATCTTTATAAATTAGTAGCTTTTGCCCGCGGTTTATTTTTACGGTGAATACGTTATACAAAATGTTATGTTTGTAATTGTCAGGACAAGGTTTGTATGAACGACAATGTTTGAAAAATTATACCTCATAGTGAAGACTTTAGAGAAAAAAGTAATCCCATATAAAAATTAGTGAATGAGACAGAAGACAATAGAGAGATCTTAAAAAATATTGATATATCAACGTTCGGTTGTTCAGTTCGTTCGGTTACCATTTTATTTAAAGTAAAGAGAACAGTCTCATTTTCTTGGTGTGAAACCTGAGCGAAGAGTCAATATGTAATGAAACAAAATTCGCTATGTTTATCTTTTGTTTCTCTTATAGTTAGTGAAAATCAACACCTAATAATAATTTCAAGGGCCCCCCAGCAGTTCGATATATAACGTGCGTGGGTGTTACGCGGTAAACAAGAAAAATTTACTGGACCATTTTATCGAGATATACAGTTTTTCCAGCATACATAAAGCTCTTTAATTATAATATAAAATTTACCAGTTTTACTCACGGTACTACGCGTGTTAATTAATATACAAGTATTAAGGTGTCTCTTTCATAAATATTAAAGTATATTTGAGCTATCGCTTAGGGTTAGTACTTTTTTCTAAATAAAAGTTACCCCATGAGCCTTTCTATATCCCTGATTGAGTGTGTGTAAAATTTATTTATGGTTCTTCATTACTTTAACTATTGAACTGAATTTAATGGCGTAAAAAGGTAATATATTAAATTATGATGTTCATATATTCATCATCATCATCATCATCATCATCATCAGCAGCCTATAAGAGAAATGTTGCAGGACCATAGCCGTCTTTCTAGAGGAAGCTATGGGCAAAACCACCCACGCTCACGATTTCAAACTTTGAGCAACCCACGGTTCTATATTATTCCACATACGGTGGTACTACACAAAAAAAATCAGGTTCCGGTTTCCTCACGATGTATTCCTTCACCGTCATCCGATAGTGTTACCAATTGGAATTAGTAAATGTACGCGAATTTCGAAAAATTCGTTAGTACAAGTCCCGAGGTCCGTACCTGCGGACATCGGATTGGTATTCCACCGGTCATACCCCTCTACGCCCACCACGAACATTGCAAATAATTGTCTATTGCATTATATTGATTAATATTTAACAAACAATTCATGAAAAATGGTGCCATAGAATGTACCGAAAATTTGGCGTCGACTTTCTTTGCTTTTGTCCTTCTAACTTGTATTGTATTTTAAAATATACATAAAATGTAAGAAAATGGTAAATATCTAAAAATATTTTAAAGGTTAAAACGTCAACAATTTAAGATGTCCGCTACATTTTAATTATGCTAGGTCGTTACTCCATATTACACGAGACAACCATGAGACATCTAACTAGACCACATTGGGGGCGGCCGAATGTCTCGTATTAACTTAGATTTTATCGCCTAAAGTTTTATTATCTATATTCGATTGGTCTCGGTGAAATGATTCAATAACCATGACGTAACTGTAGATGATGTCATACTTTTATATGGATGCTTTTTTATCTTCGCCCCGACATATATAATTTTAAATGATAGCCAATTTTCATTATAATAGCACCGGATAATGATACCAGTTCGTTTGATTACAGATGCTAATTCAAAAACAGTGGCTACCACCGGAGAGATCGGCAATCGTTTTCGACCGTTATTGTTATGGCCAACAGGCAACCACCACTCAACGTACTAAACTGGTTAAATTTAGTACGCGCTGCGCGTAAGTGTGCCATTAAGTATGGCGGCTGTTAGACACTTACGAACTTTCGCACTGTTGAAACTTTCTTAATTATTAAAATTTTCTTCAAGTGTGTATTTGACAATTTTGTAGCTTTATTTTAATGCGAAACTTTTGTTGTCATTGCTTGGTAAATTATAAAAGATTTTATTTTCTTTCACTGTTTATTTTGAGAGGATATTAAAGTTTTAAAACGTCCTTCAACTTTAAATTACTTATGTACAATAATACTGTAAAAATGTAGCTCCCGTATCAGTTAGGTACAGTGTTTTTCAATCTTAATCATGACACGACCCATCTTAGTATGGGAAATTATTTCGTGACCCCCTATCCTCTGCTGTTTCTTACCTGTATTTTTATGTTACAAATATCTAATTCATACAACATTTTATATATTTTCATGATTATATATTAGTTGAATACGTGTATTTTTATTATTTATATTAAAATACTAGCTGACCCCGGCGAACTTCATACCGCCTAACAGTCGATTCTTTAAATATATTTTTTAATACTTATTCTGCTATTTGAGACCATCGTTGACATTAATATTTATACGATACTAACGTCACTCAATTGTTTTGCCTTCCCGGAACCTCTCCACTAACACTTAAGCTTTATGCTGTAGTATTAAAGTTCAAATTGAGTTTTAAATATTATTACGGATCGTTTGTATGGGAGTATAGAAAAGTGTTGTTTTTAGACATTTTCAGGCAATTTTTTTAATTTATCTCTCCGTAAGATCCACCCTCGTACGTCAAGAAATATTCTAAAAAAAGAATTATCGAAATCGGTTCAGCTGTTCTCGAGATTTGCGCTTAGCAACACATTTAGCGATTCATATTTATATTATAAATGGTCATCCTTTTTTCTTTATTACCAGGACTTCGAAATCCGTGGCAACGTCTTTATAGAGTCTATGCGAATCTCCAGGGAAGCACGACTGACACATTTGAGAACACTGGTTTAATAAAAAAAAAACTATTTCCCAAAACGCCACCTAGAAGGTCTTTCTACGTTATAACATTAAAATAGAAAGATATTATACTAATAAAAATAGCAATAAAAATATACATTAACCCCTTAGTTGAGTATAAAAATAATGTCGTAAGTTTTGCTCCCTGTAATAGTGTATTTAAGCTGTACTACATTTAAGAATGATTTTTAGTAATAAAGAAATGGAACAACAAAAGTTGCGGACCAAGAGCCTGCAGAGAAGAAACAAATCATACAAAATGTATCTGAGAAAGTACGCAAACAGAATGGAGGTAGGCAATTTTAGCGAGATGCGAGTGCTGATAAACTAAACGTGGTTCCCAACACACATACAGCATATAGCATACATACATCTCTCAAAAAGGCATACCTTCAAAATCATCAGCCTGTAAAAGACCCACTGTAGGACCATACCTCCTCCCGAATATAGGTATGGGCATAACGACCACGTCAGCCCACGACGTATTGGCGATTTCAAACTTTTGAAAAATCTACAGTTCTATATTTTTCCCACATACGGTGGTACTACAAGAACGTTTGTCAAGTTCAGGTTTCCTCACTATTTGTTCTACACCATCAGCCTATAGTGTTGCCAATTTAAATTAGTGTAATTACTAGACATCGGATAGATATTCCCCCGGTCAAACCATTCGACCACCACAACTTTTTTGTGATTCCCAAAACATAATGTAACATGTAACATTTGAAAGAATGTAACCAAAGAAAAGTTTATGTTTACTTCGCAATCAAACGGCTTCATATTATTTGAAGGATTCAAAAAAATATACTGCATATTTTTCACAACAATCTCATCTCTCATATTCAATTTAATATAAGCTATATTATACAGATATAAATTATACTAATTAATATTGTGAACCTAAATCAGAGGATAGATTCAAACATGGACGAATACAGTTACACGAACTAATCTCTACAGTACGTACATATATTCTTGTAACTATTAGGTCATGCAACAATAAACGAATTACCAGATACCGATTTGGTGAGATGCGAGACAATTCTAACCTAAAAATATGAGGTCGAATTCTGAAAACCGCTGACTCGAGACGTATTGATCCGTTGATTCTGCGAAATATATTTAAATTCTCGTTGAAAAATATAGAATAAATCTGAAAAGAGAAACATAAACGATAGCGGTCGATCGTTTTATTTTACAAAATTTTGACTCATTCTATTATGATATACCTTGTGGGCCATTTCAAATTAGAAAGCAATTTTATTAATGACTAGCTGTTGCCCGCTGCTCCGCATGCGTTCTTTTTATAATTGTAAATTACTTCTTATAAGATCAGCTATCTGTTAGTGAAAGTTCCGTGAAAAATGGTTCAAACGTTTTGGAGATAGTAGTGCAAACAAAGCCATGGGTAAAAGCTAGCCCAAAATAAAAAAGCTTTAATTACTTTTTATAATATTAGCTATCTGTTAGTGAAAGTCCCATGAAAATAGGTCTAACCGTTTTGGAGATAGTACTACAGACGAAGCAACGGATGACAGCTAGTCAAAAATAAAGTAGGCTATGTCACCCGCTGTAATTTTAACTATCCGTCAGTGAAGTTTCTGTCAAAATCGGTCCAGCAGTTTTGGAGATTACCCAGAACATACAGACAAACAGACAAAACTTTAAAAAATTGTATTGTTGTTATCAGTATCGTGTATACGTTCATATCGAATCATTAAAAAAACGTTATTTTGTTATTGCAAACAGACACCCCAATTTTATTTATATGTATAGATGATGATTGAACACTTAAATATTTATTATAAGTTTCCCGGAACTCATTTATTTTTTATACACTAATTTCCCCTAACTATCAGCGT